>VXAA01003142.1:573405-743268 GCA_013399115.1 Anseranas semipalmata
AAAAAAAAAAAAAAGAGTTACTTGGGAGTATTTAGATTCCCTATTTTTAGGTTTAGTTATGTAGTGCAGTGCTGAGTGTAAAAACATACAGGGTGGTTGTATGTAGGTTGACTGTATGGCTTCATAGATACATGATAAAGTGAAAGAATTTCTAGTGAAAGGGTTAAGAAGTCTAAAAATTTGTTTCAAAACACTAATAGTATTTTCTTAAACCAGATTAACATGTTTTCTTAGTATATTCTTATGTAAGTCAGAGTCAGTAGGAAGATTTGGCTGAAAGATTATTGAACCTCACACCATTTCAAATCTGTGCCGCTGTTACTGCCTGGTATAGTTATTTCAGTGCTAGGTAAGCAACTTCCATCACAAGGAATGTCAGACTTTCAGTTGTTTTCCTATTTGTGTTTTTATGTCCTTTCTTTCTTAGATTGGGGTGCTATACATGCTTGTTTGCAGCATTTTAGATAGCTTTGAGTTGAATATTAAGTGTTCTAAGAGAAAAAAACAACAGAAATTCCTTTTCTATTTTTATATCAACTGTGTTCAGTAGTTTTAAGAAACAGCAAATATCCATAAAAATGGTAGAGAAAAAGTGGAGAGAATGGTTTTTAATGCCAGCATCAACCATGCAAAAGGAAGCAAATAGAAACTGTTAAACCTAAGCCATCTTGTCACCAGTAAATGTAGTGGTATAACACTCTTGCAGAAATTTAAATTAACTCAAGACAAATGGTGATAACTATTTTGAGCACTCCCCAGTGACAGCTTGTTAACAAACATAATCTGTAATGGCTGTTGCATTTTGGTGCCATTAGATAGGTTTTCTGTATGGCTAAGTCATACAGACTACCTAGGGAGCTAAGGGTGGGATTACATTTATTTGTTTTTGAAAAGCTTCGGGACAAGAAATTAAGAAATGGTCAAAGTGTCTGCATTTACTTAGAATTCTGAAAGGTATTTTCACATTTCAGAAGTCCTTTTAGTTTGGATCCTTCTTAAGGCTTGCACCCGATCTGGACTCTTGAAAAATATATCTAACTGCATGCTTCCTTTACTTAAATGTTGCACTTTATGCCCTATCATTGTGCATTAAACAGCTGAGCCCTGAAGCAGCCTGGGGAGGCTGGTCTGGAGGGTTGGCTTCCCAGCCTGGCTGGGTGGCCTGCTATCATGCCAGGACACTTGTGCATTGGAAAGGATAGACCTAACATAAGCACATTTGATCACTTTCAGTTAGATTTCTTTGACATATCCATTCAACAGACTTCTCCATTGCAGGAGAAGCTTCTATTAGGGTTACCTTCATCCTGTGGAGCCCAAAACATCTTTGTTTCTGGAAAACTTCACATAGTATCTGTCATTAAATCTACCTGTAAAGCTGGGCATGGGCATTTATACAAGAGAGGGAACACACTTAGCAGTATTTGACAGTCTTGGAAAAGTCTCTTACACCTTTCTTGTTACTCATCAAATAAGAAAGCCTTGTAATAAATGATTAACATTTGCCAATAGGTTTAAAACCTACCACTTCATATGACACTTGCTTATGGAAGAAGTCTGTTGGGTACCCGTGTTGACCGTCTCTAGGGTTGTTTTATGCTTTTGTATATGTACGTGTATATATATGGAGCCAGGCTCTTTTCAGTGGTGCCCAGTGCCAGGAGAAGAGGCAATGGGCACAGACTGGAGCACACGAGATTTTGTCTGAACATCAGGAGGCACTTCTTTACTGTGTGGGTGACCGAGCACTAGCACAGTCGTGGAGAGGTTGTGGAGCCTCCCTCCTCAGAGACCTTCAAAAGCCACCTGGGCATGGTCCTGGGCAGCCTGCTCTGGGTGTCCCTGCTTGAGCAGGGGGGTTGGACCAGGTGACCTCCAGAGGTCCCTGCCAGCCTCAACCATGCTGTGATTCTGTAAAAATACAGATCTAGAAATACCAATATCAAACTGCATTTTGGGGAAAGAGAGGTGAATAATAGGGAAGGTAGCTGGACTGGCAAAGGCTAGTATTAGCCAAAGCATCTAGATAGAGCTGTTGAGCAGAAGCTTTTTCAGCTGGGCTGGCATGGTAGTACATCTGTTGAAATTCCTGACCCATTAAAGCGGGAGTCTGAACAGAACAGCGCACTGGATGTATCACAGCTGAAGTTCATGAACTTGCTTTACAGTTAGAATTGGTCACAGCTCAGTTGTTACACAAGTGCATCATTGCTGTGGCTTTACAGCATATTTTAAAGCTTTGGTATAGAAGCACTCCCTGTGATAGTCGAGTTCTGCAGATGATATGGGGATTTATACATTTAAGGGAAATGGGATTTGATCCAAGCTGAATGAATTTTTGGGAGGAATATAAAGTGGTAGAGGCAAGCTGTCTGCTTCATTTAGATCTAGGGACAAAAATAGATGCTGCATTGGAATTAAATTGAGCTGCTTTTTTAAAGTCATATTTAGCATGAGATCTTTGTTGAAAACCAGATTGCCTTTGTACAGCTCTGCATTTATACAACCTGTTTCATCCTTGCAAAGAGAGCTGTGCATTCTTATCCCTGGTTTGTAAATGAGGGACTCATAAAGAGGCCCAGAGTGAAAGCCAGTGACTTTAGCTAGATTTACTAACCAAAAAAGACCTTTGGACTGGGGCGTCTCTTCTCTTTTAATTACGGTTCCAGGACTGATCATTGTCAGCAAGCTCTTTATCTTGAAAAGTTACCTCCTGAAATTCCCCATTAACTGTGCTTCTGCATCATGTGTAGTCCAGAATCACCCTGTCCTTGTCCCTGTTGTACTGCAGTTCAGAAAGTAGGCAGGGAGGCAGTTACGCCCCCTGAAGGGGACCCAGTTTGGTAAGTGTGCTCAGAGTATGTCCCAGTATAACACCAGTGTGACCAGTCCCCCACAAAATGTAGTGGTGGCTGTTACATTTAAGGTAATTTTTTGCCTAATGGTTAGAGCACGCCACTAGAAAGCTGGAGATTTGGCTGGTGCTTACCTCATCCTTAACTAATTTAAAATCCTCTCTACTTGAAAAATACTTTCAGGCATTTTACTTTAAGCAACCGTTGGATAAAAAGCACATAATCCTTGGAAGTGGAGATGCTGAAATCCCTGTTACATTCTTCTGCTCCTTGTGAGAGAGGTGTTGCAGTGTTGGACCAGGTGCTGGTTGTTACTTGTGTGGAGAGGACAAGAATTAAGGCAGCTCAGGTTCTTCCTTAGCTGGCTTTATCTCAGGGTGCCTCAGTGTACCCACATGCTGCAGGCAGAGGGTAGACACCCACTATGACTCTGAATTTAGGAGGCACATCTGTGAAATTTAGATGGTGTCGTGTCTGTCTGTGGATGTACAGTTCTTGTCTGGATCTAACCTGAGAGGATTTGCTTGGACAGCAGCTATGCCACATCTGGAATCCAGGTCTTCTGGCACCCAGTCCTGTCTGTCACAAACCCATGAGGTCCTAGTTGTCTCACCTCAACCGGAAAAAACAAATTCAAAATATGCCTGAAGTAAATTAAAATTACATGCAATTATTTATCAACTTTGAAACAAGAAGTTCTAAAACAGAAAGCAGTAATATATTACATTATTGTGATGATTCAAAAGCAATGTGATACATAAAGTAATGTGTTAATTTTAAAAGTTTGCTTTCACAAGACACTTTTCACTCTTGGAAAATTGTTTTGTAAGACAAATGTATGCTGCACTGTAGTCTGTACTTATAGTGTTTGTAGTTAACTTAGAGGAAGGAGGTTTGTGTGTATTTACAGAAAAAGCGGGTGGCTGCAATGCTTAAAGTTAAAAAGAAAAAAATATCTGACCTGAGGGAGTAGAACAGTTTTCCAGTGATACATGCAGTGAACAGATAAATGTATTTTAATATGCTAGTCAGCAGATTTATTTCTGTAGTTGACAGTTTAGCTGACTCTTGCAGTTAATAGCCTCTCTCTAGTACAAAAAAAAAAAAAAAAAGAACAAAAACAAAACAAACCCCACACTCCAAAATACAAGTTACAACGTGAAATGCTCTGCCAAGAAGTCACCCTGAACGTAGCTGAGATAATTTTTCAAGCATGCAGACGCAGCAGTCAGCTCGTCGCTTGTCCGTTCTTGCTTACGGTGAGACAACCCACAGCGCTGCGAAGGCACGCAGAGCGTCTGCTGCCTGCTCCCTTTCTCCCTCCGCACCGTGGCCTTCCTGGTTGGGCAGCTTTGGGCAACTCTGCCGTGCAGCTCTTCTTCCAGGAAACTGCCCCTGTCCTGGCCAGCGTTTTCTCTTTGGCTTTTAGCAACTTGTCTCCATGTCTAGGCTCCCTTCCTTGGGCGTGAGGCAAGCTCAGGTGTTTCTGGGCTGTTCTGTCCCTGCTTTCCGGCTTTTGTCGCTCAACCCAGCCACTGATTGCCTACACGGCTACTTACTGCAAGCAAGGCAGAGCTGTATGTCTGAATAACTTTGATGCCGTATCTCTAAATTTTGAACATTAAACTAACATGATATTCACGACAACAGTGGTTGATAATAAATACTTAAAACACAGACAGGTGGATTATTTTTATTAAACTCTTTAATACATGCTTGTGTGAGCATGTGTATACGTGTGGATGTAGACAGCTACAGAGCTTAAGGCCTGATCCTGCAACAGTCACGTGAGCCGTACTTACACGTGTAATCTCATTAGGACTAATTTAGTAAGTGACGGCTGCATGTTCAGGCCCGAGGCGTGGGGACTGGTCCCAGCCATGGTGGCAGAACGCTGTGACCCTGCGCTGCGGCTGGGCCTGCGCCATGCTGAGAGGGCCCAGGCCCAGGTGGGGCCGGCCCTGAAAACCAGCACCGGGAGCCTTTCTCCCTGCTGCCAGCAGAGCAGTTTTGTGAAGAAGCCTCTGAAGAACTGATGCTTAGCCTTGAACAGTTACATTACAATAAAAAGAAATAATTTTGCAGATAGCTTTTGAAAACAACCCTAATATGTCTCCCTCTGACCAGTTCTGTTACTGGCAGGGCAGTACGTTTTGCTTCATGTAAAATTACAAGATACTGCGGCTAGTTTTAGTGGAGAACTTCTGCAAGTATGAAATGTTACCAAAGGAGAGGAAAAGACCCAGCACATCCAGTCCTGTCCCAGAAAACCCAGTCTTTCTTGCATCATGGAGCGGTACGCTGTGTACGTCTGACTAAGCAGACAAGGTATATGTTAATCCTGGTTTTCCACGGTAATACCATGTCAAATTAATGAGGTATCACAGCTGTGCCTTCTGTTCACCCAGGTGATTTGTGACTCAAATTCTTGTGTAAGAATATGGTTTCAAATTGTTTGAAAAGCAGTAAACAGCTTGCATATGTGAGATTTGCTACTGTGTGTTATCAGCTCAGGGTCAAATGGAATTAAATATGAGTTCCTAGTGTCAAATGAAGAGATCTTCAGGACTGAGAGACCTTGGTGTTATTTTGCACCCTTGGCCTGACTGCATGCCACAGAGGCAATAAGGGTTTATGTGGAGAATTTGAGTTACTCAGCTGGAGCCTGACCTTTGGACTTTGCCCTATGGAAGTATTGCCAAAAATAGTAAAACATAAGAATCAATAAAGCTCACTAAGCTGCATAACAGCAGTGAATTCAGTGTTCATGGTTCAGAATTCTGGTGCAGGATTGCACTCAGCTCTATTGCCCCCTTTTGGAAGAGGGAAGAGAACTGCCATTACCTCATGTGTTGTTGGTGAGAAGCATCCTCAGCATGCTGTTGTCTTATACCAGGATTTAGCAAACTCTACAGTGATGAAAAGCCGAGCAGACGTGTGAGGGATTGGTTATATGGCAGCAACTCAGATGTAATGGTATGGGCACTGACAGCTTTAACACATTTTCTTCTGTTGTGCATCCCCAGAATATCCTATCTACCCTGCTCAAACAACTGTGACAATGATGGGGGAGTCTTTAAAAGGTTTTAGACCACATTTCCCACATGCTGTCTTCACACCTAACTAAAACCACCCTGTGAACAGCAAAACTCAACCTCAGGCAAAATGTCCTTCTCTAGGAAGGGTTTAACTTAGTCACATAAGTAGGGATAAATTGTACTATAACATAATGTGACTATAGTCATTTGAAAGCAATATTTATAATACAGAAGTTTTGAAATTTAATATATCACTGGTATAAAAAGAAAAGGACAAGAACTAATCTAAGACTTTACCTAGTCAGAAAAACACGTGAAAGGCAGAAGATCATGTACAGCACCTTTCCACGCTTAGCCCCAGAAGCTGATGAAGGGGGAGCGACGTGGCATGGCCTTCGTGCTATGGCACCACCCAGTGCAGCCACCCGCTGCAGTTGCCAAGGCAGAGGCTCTTTCCTAGTCCTCCTGGGCAAGTGGCCACTGTTTGTGTAACAAACCGGTTCATCTGGGGCGCAATCGGATTATTGCACAGTTCAGATCAGATCCATGCAAGATAATGCCGCACACAGGGCATACTTTGGGCTTGCTGTGCATGTGCTGCAGCTTTGATCTCGGGCAAATGTATCCTCAAGAATCACTGTTCGTGTCCTGCCTGATGCAGTCTCCCGTGTTTTGCCGTGGCAATGTTTGGGCAGAAATTATGGAAAGGTTGTGCACATTTTTGTATGTTGGATAATGTGGGTAATGGCAGCCCTGCCATGGGGTCCAAGACTGTGCATATCCCTGGCTCAGCTAGCACTAATGTACTGTCACATTCTTAAAGCCAAAGATTACTAATAACTGGAACTGATTCTCTTCTTTTGTTACCTGTTCAGACATCTCTGAAATAACATGCATATTTGTAGGAACTTTTTCACTAACTCAGTGTCTAGTGCTCCTCTCTGTTTGCATAGTGGGGCTGTGGGACTCAGACAAGGTATTGCTCCTCTGGGAAGGAGGTTCCATGTCTGGAACTTTTCTTAGAGTAAGTATTTCTTCCAGGTTACTTTTTTTTTTTTTTTTTTTTAATATATAAATACAAAACCTTTAGCTGAAAAATACAAAGCTGATTGCTTACAGAAGACCATGCACTTTACGAGAGTGATCAGATACTGTGTGCGCTCCCCAGCTAGCACAGTTTTTGGATAGAAGTTACTACCCTTGGGACTGGCAGCAACAGTAGCTTCAGTTAGGTGTGATGATTGACCTCGTGCTGTACTTCTGGGCTGTTGCAACATGAAGTAAAAGATACCTGCCTGAAACCTCTGCTGAGGTTTGCTGGCCTCAGGTGCTGTCTAGAGCGCGTGTTTCTTGCTGTGCTGTGAAATGGACTGGGATGGTAAATAAGTAAAAAAGCTGTTCTTCAGGACAAGTTGCCTTTCTGTTGGTGTGTTTCAGCAATTTGCAGCAATCTTCTTGGCTTCTACAGCCACATCACTGCAATAGCTTCTGATGTTACTTGGATCTTGTGTTGTGGACTAACAAAGGTTGTGAGCTTGATAAACTACTGCTGTTTAATTGTCAATTCACTTGTTGAACTTGCTGTGGACTTGAGACATTCGTTCAGTGTTGACTTTCTCAAGAGTTCAGGGAACGCTTTTGGGCCTTATGAAGTACACTATTCATCATCTTCATTGCCTTGGTTAAGAGAATAAATAAGGTTAAGCAGCTAATACCAGAGCGTGCATCTATCACGCTCCATAAAAACCTGTGGCTCTTGGGGATCCGGCGATGCCTGGCGTTGGAGAGTCGCAGAAGCGGTCAGTCAGGATCCGAGGCCTCATCCCAGGAGTGGGAGGAAAAATAACTGTACTCCCACGTACCTCTTAGGTTACCTTCATGTTGGTTTGTGGTGATGAATGACTGATCTGAAGGCAAAACTTGTGGTGCCGAAGTTGACAACTCAGTGCATTAGCCCCCGCTGCAAGTTGATGCTAGTCCCCGTGCCATTTCATTCTGCCGCAGCCCCGTTGCCACTGCTTCTTTGTAGCTCAGACCAACAAACCGGCCGTCAGGCTGCTCATGGTTGTGAGCGGTGTGCGCTGGGTCTTGCTGATCCAATGCCAGATCTGGAGGGGCGGTGGAGGAATCTGTTTTACTGCGGTTGCTGGCAGTCTTGTCTCGCCCCCCTCTGAAGCGCAGCAGCTGTTTGCCAGATGCGTGCGGTGTCGGCACGCTCACGCGTGCGAGACAGGTAAGCGGGGTTACTGACCCTCTGCTGCCCAGCTGTAGAAATTGATCTGGATCTCAGAACCCACCACCACCACCTCTGGTCCTTGAGCTGAGGGAAGAGTGACAGGTTCGTGCCATGCTGCCCTTTTGACCCCATGCGGGACATACGTCTGGCTCTGATGGAAATGGCTAATTGTCAGGTCACACGCTTGCACTCTTGATGTGCATGTGCACATGCAGGGGAATCCACGTTGATTAAATCAGCACAGAGCTGTGGTTTCTCGAGGTCAGTTAAACCACCACCAGGGATTCCCCTACAGACCTCAGTCTCAGAAGCATCTGGATATAACAGAGGAAAGTATGCTGAAGGTGCAAGTCGTAACTCCAGTTAATCATTTGACAAGCAAAAACCTCTATAAAATGTTTCCCTCAATATAAACATGGCACATTTTCCATTTTAAGGGGTATTAGAGAGATCGAGATAGGGAGACAGATGATACAGTCACAGAAAATCTTTCTCCAGCAGGTGATGACAAAAGCACTTTGTGTTATGCCTATATATTGTGCAGAGATTTCAGTTGGTTAGATAGAAATGTAACAAATTTTTAATTTTCTTTTTTTTCCTCATCTTTAAACAGATTCAGATATCTGTGACTGGAAATGTAAAGCTAACAGTTTGACTGGGCTGATGAGTTTGGTTGCCGCATCTTGAACATTTAATTTTTCCTTATGCTCTGGCGTCTGTTATTCTTTAGCACAGTCGCACTGAATATCAATTAGGAGACAGGAGGATGGTTATGGAAAACTTGGTGGGGGGTGAGGTGCTGACTGGGATTTTGGCTGTTTCAAGTGGGCATGCTTGTTTGTGCTGAATTCCTTCTGAACTTTGAAAACTCTTTGGTTATAAACTACATGCTCTTTGCAGTGACATGAGATTTTGAGGTCCCTGTACTTCGCATTCCTCTCTCCAAAATCACAATAAATGGTCTATTCTGTAGGCTCAAAGACAAGACAAGTGGTCAGTGCCAAAGTTATTTAGCAGATGGTGCTTGAGTAGTAAGCAACATCATCATTTCAAGTGCAAGGCGCATAATGGATGTCTACCGGCCTGGCAAATGAGACCCTGGTGTTACTCGCATGCTTCCGTCTCCCATCCTGCAAGATGCTGCCATCTGTCAAGACACTGAGCCAGATCTCACTTAAAAAAAAAAACAACACACCACCAACAAAAAAACAAATAAATCAATTTCCGTCTTCTTTCCAAAGCTCTTGCCATCTCTTGATTTAAATAAAAGCCACATGTATACACACTACGTGTGGGCATATGTATATAATGCATACAGGGAGGTGGAAATACAGATAAAAATATGAGAAATGCAACTCTGTGTTTCATTACTTGGGACAGACAATGCTAATACATGGTAAATACTGTCAGTAAAATACAGTGTACTTTGTAAGTGCATTGTATACAGTGTAAACAGTAATGGCTCTGGTAATAAATTGATTTCCTCTTTCCCTGTGTTTTGGCAGAGTGTGACAAGCTGCGGAGGGATGGCTATCGGAGCTCTCAGTATTACTCTCAGGGCCCCACCTTCTCCTCATCCTCCAGTGCAATCTGTGGAAGTTACCAGGATGATTATGAAGAAATTGAACAAAAGGTAATGGAAAGAATATGTGCCTGCTGCAGTTTAATTGCCTGCAATATTATTATTCAAATAAGGTGGAATTTTTAGAAGGTCATAAAGATGCTTGTTCCTTTGAATTACAGTGATATTAGGTCCTCTAACTTCCCTAGTCTCTTAAAAATCCCAGTTTTACTCATGCATTTATATAAAGTCATCATATGGCATGATAAAGATGTGAGAGGCAGAATAAGTTTGGTAACGTTCTGGTGGGGAGAGCCCAGTAAGGGTAACTGTTTAGAAACTAGTATGTATTTATATTCAAGTACCAGGAAGAGCTATTAACCAGCCATCCATGTACTCGCATTGAAATAGTGGCACATGCACACTTTGAAATGCTCTTCTAATACAGACAGGCAGTTTCGTCGGGTAGAGGCTTTGTCCTAATGCATCACAACTGCTTGCGTAAAGGCATCCAGAAGAATGAAGGATTGCCCAATAAGTTGGGTTTACCATCTCTGTTTCGGTTTGCTTCATGTTCATCTGCCCGCTTCTCAATTCCATGTATGCTTAGGTTAGAGTCTAGAAATTAAACAAAGAGAGAAAGAAGGGACAGCTGAGCAAAAAAGAAGGTTGCAGAGGCATCTTGTACACCTCAATTTATATACATTTCAGTTACAAAACTTGTAAGTTGTGTTCATGTTCTAAAAAGGAAAAGAAGTTTTGCTCCCCTGTCCTTACCTTGTTGTGTTGTGCCTGTGGGCTCCAAAAGACAAGCTATGGCTAACGTTGGTGCTGTGGGCTAAGGCAGTGCGGGGGTAGACAGTAATATGCTCTGGAGCCTGGCTGTCCATGCCTGAAATGCTGGAGCTTCTGGGATCTTTAAGATAGATATTCTAGAATACTTTGCCACATAATGTTGCTTAGAGGGTGGGAGGATATCCTTAACTGTATCAGAGTTTAATTTTTTTGCATTGTTACTAAACCATACATGCTTTTGTAGCATGGACCGAATAATTCTGTCTGTATGCAAAGTGTGCAGATCCTGAGAGCTCAGTTTGAAGGGTACAGTGTTTTCAGTTCTATCCTCCATGCTTTTTAATTGCATAACAAAAATTGTCGTGGAATACGTACAGTCTCTTGTCCAGGTTTTGATTGCATTAAATCCGTGTATTGGCAGGGAGTGTGGCTGCATCCTGTTGAGCTCTGTGTGGTATATACTAGCAGCAAGCAGGGAATGTAAAGCATGTTAATACTGTGGGATGCATTGTAATGACAATTAGCAAAACCTTACTGAAATCAGTGAAGGTATTAACTGTTGCTATTAAGGTACTGCATATAGATATATGTATATATGTATACACATACATATACATACAAACATATATAATCAACTTGCCTTAGCCAGTGTTGTACAGCATGTGACCCAGCTGCACATGTAAAACAAATGTAACATTAAAAAGAATATAAATACAGTCTTTTTTAACCATTCACATGAGAACATATTAGCATGGGTGAGGCCTCTTAGAGACTAAGAACTGTCATCCTTATTTGGTTAAGGTTTCCATGGTGTGCTAATGAGATGTGTTACTAACGATTTCTGTGTATTCTGAAAATGTTTAATGCCACTAGTTATGCTTCAAGGAAAGGATAGCACTTCTATTTCAAGTTAGAATAGTTTCCCTTAAATATTTTTAGCTGAAAGTATGATTCAGAGCTCAGGAGAAAGACAGTGGCCAAACTGACGTTCTTGGGTGTTACTGATTATCTCAAAACCTTAACCTTAACCCTGTCACTCTTATATGCAGCTTAGGAAGATGCTGATCCCTTGTAAACTGCACCGTGATACTCCCCTCTTGTTGTAAAACTCAGTGTTTTGTGGTGTCCTTTGACCAGTATCTTTCTCTAATTGGCTTTGCGTTATGTAATGGCCTAAAATTTTACTCGTTTTTTTTAAATGAGCTTTTAACAGATCTCTGAACTTGAATTATAATCCCATTGGTAAAATGCCAAGTACTTCTAATAAATCATATGCCTCGAGACAGTCATCCTTCGGATGTCAGAAGAGTTCTTCAGTAAGAATGTGGAGCTGAGGTCATCAAAATCCCATGATTCAAAATGTGAACTCCTTACCGCTCGATGAAAGCTTTGTGGCTTTGTTGTCTATTCAAAGCAAGAAAGCCAACATTTAAATTCTGTGCATGCAGCACTTACAAATTGAAATTTGAGAATAGCAGAATAATGATAGATGAATGAATAGCTATTTACTGTTTGTAAATTCACTTCTAAGCTGACATATTTGCCAATTTGCAGAAAAACTATGTTTTACTGCATGGTGATTTCACAAAGGAAACTGTCTTTCCCTAATCTTTTTTTATGTACTTAAAAAAAAAAAATAAAGTGTGTTGTAGCCAGAAATTCCACTTGTCTGTCTTCGGTGGAGACATAATTTGAAACCGTGGCTTAGATCACACAAGAGAAGACCTAGATCCACAAACATTCTCTTGTTTTGTGGAGGTGGGTGGCTATTCATACTACAAAACACATAGTTTGGTGTGATTCTTAGAAAATGTTTAAGAGAAGCAGAACATTTGCTGTTCCAAAGCAAAACCACTGGGGATAAGCAAGCCAACCCAACCCAAAACCAAGCAAACAGAAGTAGAAAACACAGAAACCTGAAGTCTCTGAGTGTTAGTTTATACAAAACAAGGTTGTTGGAACTACCCTTTTACTCTTAGGCTGAATCTTGTAAATTGTATTAATGGAACATAGACCAAGCTCCACTTCAGCGTATTTCTGCTGATCCTAATTGAGTTTGTTGGCAATTAAATTGGTTTATCTGGATTTTACATCTCAGTACTGTAACTAGTGTCCTCCTTTGTCATCTCTTACATGCCACTGTTGGTGACACTAGTTGGGAAGTATTCCTGTCCTCAGCCGTGGTCCGTTTTCCTAGTGTCAAGGATGTGTTGAGATGTCACTTTCAAACTCCAGTTCCCTTATGTTCTGAAATGTATACATTGTGTATTTTAAGTGTGTTTGTCTTTTGTGTGTACTTCTTTTTCTCATTCTTCTTTCTTTCCCTTTTTATCACTCATTCTCTTTGTTTCTTTTTGTCTCACTCAACAGTCTAGTCTGTTAGACTGCATCTCTCAGTCTTGCATTAGCGCCTGCTGTAACTTGGTTCCCTGGAGCAACAAGGTACTTTGCCCACGAGTGGGACCATCCAGCTGTCATATCTGCAGCTTGATGGTACTTGTAGCATTTAGCACATATGCAATCCTTTTATTCTGCTCTTAGCTTTCAGTTGTTACCTGCTTCTGTTTTCTGTTAAAAATAAATAAAAAAATAAAAAAATAACTGCTCTGCAGAAGAACGTCATGCCAGGATTGTTTCCTGTATTTTTCCTCATTCCTTTTTTTGTCTGCAGTCCAATATCCTTTATTTAGTTGGTTCACTGAAATTTTTTAATTACTTTTGGTCTATTAACTTTTGTGTCCTTTGAAACCCCTCCCCCAGTGAACACTGTGTTTTATTTATTTGGCTGCTTGGTTGCTTTTTAATTAGCCAAGGAAAAAACTTTCCTAATTAGAGTAACATAGTTTTTAGATGATGAATGTGAGCTGTAGAGAGTACTTGCTCCTAGATGTGCACTATATTATGTCTTTATTCCATCTATGAAAATGTTTGTATGCCAAAAACTCATGGCATTTTTCCCTAGGTCCTGTTAATTTGGCTTATGAACTTTGCCTTGATACAGTCTGTTAACCTTCAGGTGACAAAAGATTTACTGTGCTTATTTATGGGGCAAAAAAAGTGTACTTTTGCCACTGTACCCAGCCAAACTGCTAGTTGTCTCTTTAATATCTGCAAGAGACTGTGAGTGAAAATAAATGCATTAACTGTACTGGCTTGAGGGACTTGAGGAGGTCCAATTTCAAATTTTGCCTGGTCTTAAGAGGGACTGAAGACGCTGGGTGCTGCTCCAGGTTGGAGGTGTGAATGCCTGAGCGCCCTGAGACGTGGGCTCTAGCAGGCCTGGAGATACCTCAGGATGGTGGTGCCCTCAGCTGGCCTCCCTGCCCCTCTGCTGCGACTGTGTGTGGGTACTCCTGTAATCAGCACATGCATTTTGTACTGCTTCATATTGTCTTGAAAATGCTGCTCAATTTACTGGGTTGAAGCAGCAGTTCAAAGCATAAAATGCCAAAGCCTAAGGAAGTGAGCACAGAAACTCCCTGAACAAACAAAAGAGGGTAATTCTTCACTCACCACATACTCAATGCTTGCACAATTGCTGCAAGGGTTGTGGATGGTGAAAGTTTGTGTAGGTTCAGAAAGCAACTGGATAAATTCTTGGGGAGGGAGGGGAGTCCATCCAATGCTGAGAGACTGTTCAGGGGAAGGCAGCCACTGCATAATTCCTCTGATTTAATTTCATCTTTGTGTCACCTCTTGGACATTATCATAAGACAGATGCTAGGTAGGCTTTATAGAGCTCTGATCCGATGCAGTATGACTCTTCTTCCGTTTTTAATCTCATTGCAACAGAGTAGAGGAAGAAGAAAGGAATATGTTTGCAGTGCTGGTTAGGGGGATAACTTGCTTGATGGTTGGTAATTTCTGCTGGAAAAAAAAAGGAGAGAATCCCTTCCTTAATGAGACAGAGAAGGCTATAAAGTGAAGGATTTAGTAGGGTAGCAAAGTTGGCCTGTGCAACTGAAGATCTGAGTGTAGAAGTAATAAGTAACTGCTCTACCAAAATCTGGGGGACTAGACTGGGGGCTTTGGTCTGGAAGGACACCAAGTAGAGCAGGACATGACTAATTTAACTTACATGTAATTTAACATATATCTATAATGGGGCAGTGTTCCATAACAGTGTGAAGCTACATGGTTGAAGCAGTCACACAAAACGTGCTGATTGGCCAAGTAACAGGAATGTGAAGATTGTGTTTTTTTTAGTTATTTTTATTGTTCATTGTGGTTCCTTTGCATTTGTAAAAAAGGCACCTGAAGCCATCAAAGCTAGTAAAAGGCTGGAGAAGAAATAGGGTGCTGGGAAGCATTAATAGACAGCTAAATTGGTATGGCTCTCATCCACAACACTATGGAATTTTTCTCAACATTTTTTTTCTGAAAAATTACAATTTTAGGAACGGTTGCAGTGGACAGTGAGGTAAATGACATGCCTAGAAGATTTAAGTAAAATTTACATGGATTGAATTTTCCTTGTGTAGGTCCGATCTTTTCAAACAGCATAGTATAAACCACTGGGACATAAAGAGACCAAGAATAAACAGGGGAAAAGAGGGACCTGAGGCAGAAGCACTGTGAGACGCGCAGCGTAGAGTCGCTTGTCAGCTGGGACCTCTCAAGCAGAGTGGATGTGCTGAGGCTGAAACCATTTTGTATCTCCATGCCTGAGTAGGCAGGGGACAAGCAGTCAACAAGGCAGTGGAGAGGCTCTGGCTTCTTCCCCTTTAATGTGTGTTCATGGAAAGACGGCAAAGTCCAAGGCTGTCACTTTTACATACCACCGTCCCCTCTTCCCTAGTCCATTAAAAACCACAAATTCTAACAAATTTTCCAGAGGAGGTGAGGGTAACATTCCATTTAGAAGCTGCACAGAAATTTGACCATTTAAATCAAACCATAAAGTTGTTTTGAATCAGAGATGCTGTAAAAATGAGAAGAATGCTTTCTGTTCTGTTACGAACAAGGTGTTTCTGTAATTCTTGTGAAGGAATTTGAAGTATAAAATATTTTTTCTCTGTCCCTGATTTGATCCTGATTAGAGAATTAGATAAGTAATTTGTGTGAACAAAGCTGAAAGATGAGTTGTTGCTTTCCACTCCATGCAATAAAGCTGCGTACAGCTTTGCAACTGTCCTGCCCTTTAAAAGCATCTTTACATGAAAAAAGCAAGTAAATATACCACTATCATTGGGAGTACGTTGGAAGAAAGTATATGTGTAGACACAGTCATGCTTATCCAGAAACCACGGAAGGTGTACCTGCAGATGAAACACTAACGCTTCTTCCTACACTCTAAACCACCTACAACTATTCTACTGAACTCTTTTGTAGAAGTATGCACCACTGCCCAAGAGTAGAAAATCATTTTTCCTGAAGCAGTGCTTTGGCCACAGCTGCACAATTGGGTTTTCAATTGCTTTTCATTCAGTATGTGCTCACTGGACTGATTACTTTGTCTTTCTTCCTCTGTCCTTCCTCAATTTTCTGAACTTTTAATTCTGTAAAATTTGATTGTTTTTTCATGCTTATTTGGATAACTAGGATTCCCTTGTAGTTGATGCTTCAGTTCTCCAGTTTTTCTATGTGTATATACTGGAGCAGCAGAAGTGTTCTGTTTTGGGTGGGTGATTTCCTTGAGAAGGGAAGGCGGCATTGTGACCAAAGCGCTGTCCCCTGACGTGTTGGAGTGGCCCGTGGTGACTGCTGGATGACAGCTGAGACCTGGCACTGCCCGATGGTCTGAATGTGACACTCACTGATGCTGACACATCAGTAGGTGGCTGGAGCTCATCCTCACCACGCTCAAACTGCAAAACCAGGCTTGCAGTGGCTCCCTTGGTGTGCCAATTCAGGCAGGAGCAAGGCTGTTTGTGCAAGTGGGAGAATCGTATTTCTCCGCTCCAACCCCTGATCAGCCCTTTCAGCGCACACACGCGCACCCCCTGACACCAGCATCGTCCCGTGGGGCTGTAGCACCCCCGTGCGATGGTGGGTATGAAGCTCCCACATTTCAAAAGTACAGGTCCAAACCACAGGATGACATTCATAATAATTTTTATGCCTGCAGTTTCTTTTTTGTTGTTATTACCTGAAGAGGTTTCGCTTGTCTGGTTTTTTACTTCTTGCCTGGAAGCTGCTTTTATTTATTTATTTGTTTTTAATGAAATGCTGGGCCCTGTCCTAAAGCATTTTCAGTCAAAGCACAATGCAATAAATAAATGGTTATTTATTTATAAACAGCAGGAACTCCTCATGGTAACAGGGAGAAAATTAAAACCAGAAACGATAAACAGTGGTTGCGGCACAGCGTCTGGGCATGCCTTTTGTGTACCGCTCAGCTTGGAGGGGAACCAGATCGCTTAGACTTAAAAATAATAATAATAAAGAGTCCATCTGTTATAAATAGCAGTAATGTCTCTCTCAAACAGCTAGGGAATAACTCCAGGGAGAGGTGGCGATCCAGTGCTAGCAGCCCTATTTGGGGTAGTATTCTGCACTCTAGCGGGAGGGAGGAGTAAAGAGGAGGTGTGTGGGGAGAGGGTAACTGCGTTGGTGGCAGAGAGGGAACTGCCTGTCCTCAGGGTTTGCCATGGAGCAATGCTGTCTTACCAGTAAAAAGTGACATTGTGTCTTTCTGCCCTTACTGGCATCCAGCTGAGGACCTTGCAGTGAAAACAGATTTGTTCCCCTAAAGCAAATGTCTTTTTTGGCGTTACAACTTTATCTGGCGGAAGGATTTTTACAAGCTGTTGCAACCTCTTTTTCTGGTGCACAAAGGTTTTTTTTGTTCGTTTGTTTGAAGTGAAACACCCATCATGGATGTGACATCTGACACTGATAAGGAATAACTTTAGAAATGACCATTCTGTGGCTGCTAATATTGTTAACTACTTCACCCTTTAAAAACGAGCAATACAAACACCTCCACTGCAGCATGAGTTTCTCCAAGGCCAACACACAGCTACTCTTGCTCACTGACCCCTGGCTGATGGTTATGTAGCAAGTATTGCTCGAGTCCTTTACTGAGCTCTCCCAAAATGTGTTTCTTCCTCACAGACATCTTGCCGAGACCTTACACACCCTGTAACCTAGTAGAGGTAGATTGAAGCAGGGCTCAATCTCATCTTTCTAACTGGACACTGCGACGGGAGAGAGGAAGGGAAGGCAAACGGCTGTGCACTCCTTCGGAGAGTGAGAGGGGTTGGTCACTGCAGGAGCAATGTAAATGTGTAAGACAATTAGTTACTGTGCTTTGCTCTGCTCAAGACCACTCATAGCTTTCTCATTTAAGTATACTCCTTAGTCTGATCAGGTGTCTTGGATAAATACAATCCCTTTTCTTTTTTTTTTTTATGTCACTCTTTGTAGGTCAAAGTGTGATATTTGTGAGGGTGTATTTTGCTCCACAAGCCATCACACTGACTTCAGCGGCAGTACCTTAGTACTATCATAGTCCTATGTTTTTTTGGTAGAGAACTTACACTGTTGCATGTATTTCTGTTTGCAGTGTTCCATCTCTTCCCCAGAAGAAGAAAAGCTTATTACCGTCAAAAGGCCTAAAACCCCAGTTTCAAATGAGTTATCAGATATCAACACCCAAACCAACTGGACTAAGTCACTGCCACTGCCAACGCCAGAAGAGAAGATGCGACAGCAAGCACAGGCAGTCCAAACAGATGTGGTTCCTATTAATGTGACTGGTAGGCTTTTAATTTCAGTAATCGTATTACAGTGGTTAGGGAGGCAAAGGATAAGAGGGGACCCATGCAGTTGGATAGTATTTTGACACTCATATATTTGATGCATGAATTTTATGTTACTTATTGCACCTTTCTGTGAAAACAGTATTTTGTGTTTAATAGTCCATCTCTGAGCTTAATGAGAAAAACTCAAAATTCCTTAAATGATCATTAATGAAGGTAGTCTACACAATGTGGGCTTGAAGTGACATTAGATATTCATGAGATAAAAGGAGAAGATTGATAAATCACTGCATTGCTTTGGGCTTTGCTGAAGATACATAATGGAAAATCCTGTCTTAGGCAATGCTAATGATATTCAGGATTTTCTTTGAGGATTTTTACCAGAGGAAAGTTATCAGAGACTTCTGTATTTTGAAGACTAGATGTTCCAAAGTTTGAGAAGAGTTTTCTAGGGTCTTATTTGTATCAGCAATATGAGGTTTAGGTGTGAAGGAGAGTAGGGAAAGAACAGATAAGGTTAATGAGGCTGTGTCCTCAAGGAAGACTTCTGGTGGGGAATTCAATTTACGTGACAGTAGCCCATATTTTCTTGTTGCAAGCTGTATATTGACTCTCCATTTTCAAAATGCTCTTTGGTTTCACTCTTGCAGAATTCCCACTCTGTGGAAGTTAAATTATGTTAAAGTGTAATGCCGAGTAGATATTTTGATGTGTGTAAATAGAATTTCTATCAAAGATTGAATTATCTCTTCAATTTAATAATCCCTCTTTTTCTGTACAGTATCCAGATTGTCTATTATTAGTTAATTCAAATAACTGACTGTTTGCCTGCCAAAACCAGAATGATATTCAATATCCAATTTATTTCAAATGCCATATGGCATTCTCTGGTTCCATTCTCACTCTTACAATCAATAGCTTGCAATGTTCAGTTTTGTTTTGAAAGTAAGTTAGGTATTCTGTTTTTCTATGTGATTACCAATAATTTTTTCACATATATTTTTATAAACTAGTGTTTTATAAGAAATGGAGCACTACTTCTCTTACTGAAGATGTCTGATAGTAAAGTTTTAAGAAGTAATGTAGTTTAAGGCCAGTGACGAACATCAGAAAGCTCTGAGAAATCAAGAAGAAATGTTTCCTTAAATAAATAGCGGAAAATATTTGCAATATTTGAAAAATATTGTTGAAGGCAACAGAAAATTGTGAACACTCCACCTCTGGAAAATTAATAGAAGGAAAACAAATGCAGTGCTGAAATGTAACTAGGCCAGTTGGCATTATCTAGGAAATGTAGGATACAGGTGCAGAAGGCAGAGTTGTGGGAACGGTGGATTATCTGACACAATCAATGAGCTTGCTCATGGCTTAGATATTGTGACAGCAGGAAGACAGTATACTTACAGAGTGAGTAATCCACGGTTTGATTTAATGACCCTGTGTACTGAAAGTATATGGGGGAATTAAACAGGTGGAAAGAAAAACGGGGTAAAAGAGATCAAATAACCATCATAGATTTAATTCAGTGTCAGGGTAAATGCATTAATGCATTTGGATAAATTACAATTGTAATTTCAACCAGATTAATTCAACTGGTGTGACAAAGCATGTGCCCCTTGCATTAGTTGATTTGCCCTCAACAAACGCAGCAGCTCTCAACTTTTCTGATAAAAGTAGCGCACATGCATATTGCACTTTGCCTTCCTGGAATGCGTTGTGTAGCATTCGTTCCCCTACAAACATAGTAATGGGAAGGCATAGAAAGGGAGGGCAGCGAAGGAAGACTGTTTTGTTGCAGTATGTGAGCTGGTCTCTGGGAACCACTTTCCTTTTGCCTTGAAATAATTGTATTGCTACGTTCCATCAAGACAAGTGAAACTAACAGACTGAGTCCCCCACACACATACAAAAAAAGCTGCTGTCCTTGTTCCCCTTTAAAAAGGCACAATCTGCTCCCCTCCTCTGCCCTCCCACACTCCGAGTAATTCTATTTTGTGAAGTTCCTTATGTTACTACATGAGGCAGGAGAAAATGACCAAAAATTTTGTGCCGTTTGTTAAACATGCTGTGGAACGAACCATAGCTGGTTTTTGTTTTGATTCGTCTTTTTCTTTGCTTGCTCTTTTTCTCGCTCTCCCAGAAGAGAGGTCAAAAACCTTCCATTTATTACTCCTGGCATGAAATAAAACGTTAACCTCAGAAGAGGTGACAGCATTTTCAACAGTGCATCAGTGATGATCCTGCTACAGTGGTCTCTCACGTGGCTGTGCAACAAGTGCTCCGCTAGTTCAGCTTTCGGGGCTCTTCGGTGAACAGATCGCAACTAATACAGTGGTAGTAAAAATCTGTTGGACAGCCTGAAGGTGCAGGGGCATTGCATTAGGCCGACAAGCTGCTGACTAGACATCCAGTTGGGAAGCTGTTTCAATCCTCGGGAGCGGTTGGGCTGAGCTTATTCTGGCCTGGAAGGGGTTGGGCTGAATTTTCAGCGGTGGCCAGTCTTTGCTTTTACATGTCCTGTGGGTTAAAAGATATATAATGGTGGATGCTGTAGTGGGTTTTCTGGAACTAACTTTCTTTCCAGATGGAGGAGTTTGGTGGTGGTGGAGGTGATCAGCGGCAGGCTGGATCCTGCAAAACATTTAAGCATTTGCTCGAGTCCCACTTGACGGACTTTAGTGAGATTCAAACACATACTTAAATATTTTCAGTGAATCCAAGAAAACCAAGTAAACTGTGTGAGGGAAAACCAAGTAAACTGTATGAGGGATGCTTAGATGGTTTGTTACAAACCTGAAGAAGAAAAGTATCTTTAAATCTGCAAAATAATATGTTAACATCAATATTTTCTAAAAACAAGATGACAACAAAGAAAAGAAAAAAGACTGAGACGTTCTGATTTTGCTTGTTGACTTAGAGTTTGTTGAAGCTGCTCCTATGAAATCCTATAAATTTGCACAGTGGCTTTCAAAAGCAACTGAAGATGGATTGGTTGGAGTTAGCTCTTTGGTAGCACAGGGGTAAAAGTTACTGTGGATCAGCTGATACACAGTGACTTTTCCCATGGTCAACCTGTTTGCCTGTCTGAAACTACATAAAAGACTCTTTCCTTGTTTGCACCCTCTTCTTAGCATTTACATATTATTTTATTCTAGGGCATTCAAAGCTATATTTTAATTTCTTTGCAACTCACTGTCTCAGGCATAATTGCTGGCCTGTGAATGGATTAAGATACGTTCAGAGATGCAAAGCTTTCTCTTTTGAATTCTTTGGGTTCATTATAATGTGGCCAGAGTTATTATCCTGCATGGCAGGATTATCTAATAGTCCTGACCCAGACCCCATAAGGGTCCTAACATCATAATAGCAGTAATGCCCCAGACAGTGGATATTCTGTCTCAATATTTTAGGGCTTCTATGAAGCCTGTGGGATTCATAGCTCTAAATTTCATAGATCCCATGGGATTCCTCCTCCCTTAATCTTCCCTCAGTTCAATCAACCAGAAACTCAGATGAAAGCAACTTCTTTGTAGTTGCAAGGATCCTGCCTAGCACAAGTGCAGTTCATGGGAGCAGAAGATCCATTAAAACAGAGTCAGAGTCTTTATATTTATGATATGGTGAATGAAACTGCTACATTTTTCCTCGTATTTTCACAAGTCCATATGCTATGCTTTACTATATGACTGTGTCTTTAACTGTTATACAGGTAATAAGTTTTTCTACACTATCTGCATGACACACATCATGCTGATGTGTAGTCAACCAGGGATAATATTTATGACATTAGTTAATGTGCATTAATCACTTTTCAGAGGTAAATAATTTGGTCATCAGTTTTCAAGGAAGCATACAAGGCAAAAAACATATACATGTATATCAAGCTTTTTCTGCATTTAAATTTTAAACAGGTCATCTAAAGGACACTTAGCACTGCTTTAAAATGCTTTAACTTCTAAAATGGGGAATTTATGTGTGAGATTGGGAGTGGGTAGAGTTTTAGAAGTGTAAAGAATTATCTCAGCTCACAATCTAGAGGGCAAGTTTTATCTTGCTACTTGTAAAATGGCCAAATTATAAACCTCTAAACAAAAGTGAATTCCTAAAGAAAAGCTGCTCAACCTTAATGATAGTGGTGCTTCTGGGCCCCATTATGATACAGCACATGGTCATCATAAGGCTTTGTCGAGCAACGTGCACTTACACATTTTTTCAGCTCTTTCCATTGTATGTATGTGTAATCATTTATAAAATCTCAGTTTTAAGCAGCTTCCACTCTGATTGAAATATTTATGAGATCACAAGATCAGTTTGATCTCTGCATGCTCCATAGTACTTATTTGTATTCATGTTAAAAGATCACCACCAGAAATGTGGTACACTTGACAGGTTCAGAGCAACTTGGAATGAAAAAGAAGCGTCTTGTGTGATTTAATGATGGAGATCTGCAAGGAAATTGTACTAGCTGTTGCCAATAGCAATGTCTGTTCCTGTACAAACCATTGTAATCTTTCATTTTCATGAGCAGATTTGCTTTTTCCCCATCATATTATTTAAAAAACAAAAATCAAGACTCCCCCCAAAAACAAACAAACAACAACAACAAAAAACACAAAAACCATAACATACAGGGCCAAATTCAAGCATGGATTCTGTTCACCTGTGGAATTACAGCTGCTCTCACAAGATCTGAAGTCAAATTCCTTTTGAAACTTGCGGTATTGTGTAATGCATATGTGTGTCTAAAGCCTTACCGTGACAGTATGCTGTATCTTCTCCTTCAGTGTAAGCCTTCACTGTAGGACCAAGCTAACATCATTTATTAATGCCTTTTTTCATATCTACAACAAAACTAGTGGAAGAAAGTGCATGATGTCAGCGTGCTTGGAAGTAATGTTGCTTTGCTTGTTCTACCATGTATTAGGGGAGAATTTCGACCGCCAAGCCAGCATTCGGCGGTCTCTAATTTACACAGACACGGTGGTAAGACGGCCGAAGAAAGTCAAAAGGAGAAAGACTATAACAGGAATCCCTGACAACATACAAAAGGAGCTAGGTATGGCTCATCAGAACTGTATTCCATCCACTGTTCATTGTCACTGCTTATCATTACTCGACTAATAACATTACCAGTGCTCATGAAACCAATACAGTCTGATAGCCGATTACAGTTCCAAATACACGTGTGCCTCCTTGCCACCTTGTGCATCTGGAAATTAGGGCCTTTTATCCGTTGACTTCCATCTGCTGAAGGGAACATGGTATTTCGAAAATGGTTTGCTGGTACAATGGAAATCTGCAGGGATGTAAGGGTCATGGTCCTTAATGCCTTTCTGGAGGTTTGATCCACTCCCCCAGGATGTTCACTGAAGCAAACCTGAAGTGGACAGGCATTTCAGCTTGCAAAGAATTATCCAGTGGAGTAAACTAATTCATTGATGCCTTCCTGAATCTGCTGAGAGTTGCACCAACAGAGAAAAACCTGTAAATTTTCCAGTTTAGCTTAGATCTAATTGGCGGCCTCTTAAGTTTCAACATTATTTGATCTGAAGTAATTTCCATGTCATCATTAGCTATTGCATATATACCAAAGAAAAAGTGCCGAGTCAATCACATTTACACTACCTCAGCCTGTCAGCTTTTCACAGGTAGTAGCATACATGGCATTCAAAGCTGATGAAACAGTCTGAATTTTGGCAACCTTTCAGACACTTTTTGCAGAAGTCTGATGGTAGCTCCTACTTGTTTTTTAAAAAGATGTTTCCATTTTTCACAAATTATGACTTTACAGATAAAATGATGCCCTTCTACTTGCCCTCCCTCCTTCTCTTTTTTTTTCTTTTTTTTGCAGTAGAGAAAGAATGTCTTAAAATAGTCTGGCAGAACATAATTTTAAGTTTTTTTACATGTGGAATCAACTCATTTATTGACTGGTTTGATAAGTTTTACTACCTTGCATTTTGCATCTCTTTAATTATATTTTCACTTCTTGGTTCTTTGTCTAGATTTTTCAGAAACAAAAGCAAAAATATTTAACTTTTCTGGATGGGTTTGAATAAGCTAGAGAGCTAGGCATAGAGAAAGGCTGGAAATAAGCAAGTACATGAAGAGCAGTTTGTGACTGGGACTGGACCTATGCTCTTTCAGCATCTGTAATGAAACAGTGCCCTGCCATGGGTATTCTCTGTCTCAAGAAAGAAAATTCACTTGTCCTAACTCTGCATCGAGTCTTCACGTGGCAACTTTAAATTTTGTTACCTTTGGATCTCACATAATGATTTTATGTCTAACTGCTGCTCTGAGATTTGTCCAAAGCTGTGAGGTGTCATTGTCCATCTCTTCTTGTGGGTTGGATGCTGTTTGGTGCCTGCCATTGGGAACTCCTCCTCTGAATGTGTTTTCCCTTCCTCCTGTCCATAATGGACCTTGCCACCTGGCAAGAGACACCTTCCAGACCTAGAGTCCTCCTGGAGGTTAGAATTTGAATTTATTTCCTGAGAGAGAACAACAATTTATCAGCCTTGCAATCAGCTATAAGCAAGCTCAAGAGTTAAAGTAGATTTGTTCTAATCAAACAAAGCTGCATGAAACATAATATTTGATTATTCTTAATAAAAGATTCCTTTCTCCTGTTTTAGGTCTTCTGTTTAAGATAACCCCTCAGATACCATGTTTACAGCTGGTTGAGGAATAGCAGAGGCAACCCTTGTCCCCTTTTGTCTGTTAAGATGTTCAGGATGGATACCTTTTATATTCCCTTCTTCCATTTTAAATTCAGTCCCTTTGCTCTTTGTCTAGGACTGAGGTGAAATGCATTTCCTTTTTTGCTCGTGCTCCTTAAAAATGCTTGTGCCACTTAAATGCAAAATTGACACTGGATATCACTTAAACTGTTCATTTTCAGGATTGTTGCAGTGTTCTTGAGTGTGGTGTTCTGAAAATGACATACGTACCAAGGTCATAGTTTTCACTTTTCTATAGAGATTATCTTTGCCATATGTAGGACCTACCTCGAGGGCAGATAGCAGAGCAAAGCAGAGCACTTTGTTCCAAGCTACCTTTTATCACTTTTAGGGGTTCCTGACGCTCTTTCAGGCGTGTGAATTTTGAAATGACTGACAACTGTACTTGCGTGGATGTGAGGAGAATGCTTCCTGCTGACAGCATTTCTAAAGCTTGGAGGCTCCATTTGTGACCAAGTCAGACTGACGCTTAATGCTTGAAAACATCAACTGTAGTTTACCTGGTGGAATAAACTGAGAATGCAGTTGGCTTTTATGTTAAAAAGAAATCTTCAAGGAATGTCTTAAGAGTTTGTGACTTTTGCCAGTCTGTTTGCTAAGGGTGATAGGTTCTGTGGCCTTGATTTTGTTCTTTCATCTCACGCTGAGCACATTTCATGTTGCACTGTTTGAAGGTTTTCCTTGGCTCCTATTTTAAGTTGCGGAAATTCTGGCGCTGACAGTATCTCGCTGTAGGAGCTCTCCCTGGCTGGTTCGCTGGCCTACAACCGGCAGGCACGCAGTGCTTCAGCCATCTGCCCCATGGTGGAAGTTGTCCTGAGTAGCTTCATGTTGCTTCTGTGGTGGTTGTATATCGTCCAGACAGCAAAATGTATGCCAGGAAAACTCTCTGATGGCAGTTTGCATCCTGTTAGCATATTGCTTTCCATCACTAGAAACAAAGTGTGTTTGAAGAGAGAACAGTTATCAGCGTCTTCATCTTATAGATGGAAAAACTAGGCGTGCTGCATTGAAGTGACTTTGCTGGAGTCACCCACCAGGCTGCTGGCAAGGCTGGGAATAAATTACGTCTCCCTCACCCTCGTTCAGTGCTCTTTCTGCCTTTTCTCCCCTGTCACTCCCCAAATATTTCTGTAGCCATCCATTCCCTATTTCTCTTACGGTGTCCCAAAACAAACATCGAGTTGTTTTAAAACATTCCACAGTTCATTTGATCGGAACAAGGATCCGGACTAAACTCCAAATCAAGCAATTGCATTGTGCCTATTGACATTCTCCCTGTGGTTTCAGCTGAATAAATCTCTTTGTTTCTCCCCTAAAGCATTGCTGTGAATGGCTACAATATTTACACAAAGATTAAAATCCCTTGGTACACCAAAGTTGCTATGCACATGCTAAATAACCAACAGATACAGCAGATTCTTGTTACCTCTTGTTTATTCTTCAGAAGGAAGCAGAAACTTGAGAGAACCTCAAAGCTTCAAGGAAGCTTGAACTATTTTCCTTTCTTGCTAGAGAGCCTGGAAGAGCTTCTGCTGGGCCAAGCTGCTGGGGTTCTCCCCCAGCTGCTTTGGCTCCTTTGGAACAAAAAAGACCAAACGGAAGAGAAATCGTGTGCTGATTGCTGGCATGAGCTCAGCAGCCGTGGTACCCTCGTAGAATTTAGCCAAACATACTGAAAGGAATCATTAACGGTACCCATGAGGCACGTGCTGAAAGTATCTTTAAGCATTCCTACTTTTGAGAATTGTAACACAGCCGTGTTTTCACAGGTGTGTTCCAACGATGAACCACTCTCTCTGCGTAGCCTGGAAACTTCCGCATAAAAAACACTGTGTAAATAAAATGTGATGCGATGGATGGGGTTCTGAGACAGATTGAGAGTATGAGGTGCCTGCTAGTTCAGAGATGCCAGTTATTCTCTGAACAGTTACTGTCTAACAGCAGGAGCATCTCAGTACTATTTAGCAGAGCAACAGCAAAATAAGAAGAAAAGGTGAAGTATTTTTTCTCTGCCAAACACAGGAATCAAAAAAGTAGTTTTGCATACCTTTGAATTATCTTTGTTGTCTTATAGAACATATATTCAATTCAATTATATGTATAGTCAATGGAGTCAATGCTGGATCAAAACTTCAAAAGGGGCAAGAAACTTTCAGGTGATGTTTTACTTTACATTTTTGTGCTATCTTAGTTTCTCTGTTCTGTGTTGCCATTATCCATCACCTCTAGCTCTCTTCTTCAGATAGTGCCTTTTATCCAAACAGGTATTCTCCCCTCAGGCAAGAAAATGATTCCCTTCTGTTTGGTACAAAGGAGCAGCTCTCTGGGAGAACCTGTCGCAGGCCTTGCTCATTTCTCAGGTCCTGGTAATCTTCAGCTTCCCTCGCATGTTCCCAACTCTCCAGACTGAAATAAAGGCAGCAAAACGCCTTCATGTTTTTATGGTCCCTTCTCTGTCTCAGTGTTCAAGGATCTGACTCAGACTAACTTTCTTTTTGTGTAGCCACCAAGTTAGCTGGTTGCACGTGTTTCTCCAGAGGTCTGCACCAGTGCAGACCCCCCGGTACTGTTGAACGGCTTTTGCTGTCCTGGACTTGCTGTCTTGCAGCAGGAGCAGGTCCCAGCCCGTGGTATCTGTTCTGCCACAGGCAGTGCAGTTCATCTTCCGAGTAAACATGCCTCACCAAAGCAGCAGGGAGGAAACCATCTTCAAGTTTTCTACTTTTTGATTTCTTCTTCTTCTGCCAGGCATCTTGCTTTTCTTTATTCTAATGGAGTTTCTGTCCTCTTCATTTCCAAAAGAAGGTCTTATAAGTTCATGCTTTGCGTGTACTTTCCTTGAATGATTTCATCACCTTTGTTCACCTTTTTTCAGGTGCAATTCAGGGCCTTTATGGCTCTGTGATTCTTTCCCCATCTACTGGTTGTTGGTTTTTTTTTTCCAAGCAAAAGGATTCAGAGGGTCAGAATGACCTCATATGCTTTTCTTCAGCTTATTTCCCTGCCTCCCATTTTCAGTAGCTCACATCAGGTTGTCACCTCTAGGGCTTCCTGTCAGTCATCAGGGTGGATATGACTGACACCTGAACACTCCCTCCCTCCCTTTCTTTCCTGCGGCACAGCTCAGGACCCCTGTTGGTACCAGCCAGTGTCCCAGGTGTCACTTGGGTCTGTTGAAGCTTCTCCTTTGAAATGGTTTAGAGGAAACCATTCCATCTCAAACAGATGCGAGCATTTGTGTCTTTTTGATCTTTGGGAACTCAGCTGTTCTCTTGGAGATTCTGCTTAACTGATGTTCCTTTCGAATTAGTCCCTTAGGCGCTAGCAGTCATTCAAGCTATGGGTCCGGCAGGTGAAAGTCCCAGATACCAGGGGTCCTCCAGGAATACCACACAAGGACCCAGCTGTTCAAGCCAAGTAATTCTGCATCCTGGTTCAAGTTGCAACTTTAAACAGTCTTTGGAGAGAAACTCTCAGAGCTATTGTGCCTTTTAACTAATACTAGTTTTTTAGCTGTAGTTTCTGAATATTGCATTCCAGAGCAGAGGATTACAACGTATGCAGATATCATCTGCTTTTTGATAATGGGGAAAGACAGTAATGTCAGGGATATAATCTTTTACCAGAGGCTGGATGTCCAGTTAGTGAAATGTACAGAACCAAGAAAGTTTCAATTCCCTATATTTTCATCAGAATTCTCCCTCTCAGGGTGGCAGAGATATATGCAAGGATTCAGGATATATTTTAGCTGGCAGTATGGCAAAGTATTGCAGGATTCTTTGTAATGTTTTTCTCCCCTTTGAGAGATTACAGATGCATGGAGCACAGTGAAAATTCCTAAAATTACCATGAGCCTGATGTACTTGTCTGTTTCTTTTTGAGCATCTGTTAAAAATCATCGGTATGGAAGCACTAGGGTAAAACAGATGAAGGTTCTCTCTCTCTTTTTTTTTTTTTTTGGTAACATTGTAGAAGTTGTTGCCTGAATAGTGACTTGGCCAGGTCGCCAGGTTTGGAGGAGGATTGCTAGGTGGAGCATGAGAAGAAAGAAGATGAAAGGAACAAATCCTAGGAATGTGCCTATGGCAGAAGAGACAAGTGCTTATAGTGGAAATGATTAGTCAGAAGTAGTCTGGGAAGAGAGATTGCTTCTATATACTAGTTGAAACAAGCATGTTTTCGGTGATACCAACACACACTTCATCCTCTCAGATCCTCAGTTTTCTACCCTCCTTTCAGTACACAGGACCTTTCTGCTGCAGCAAGCTGCTGGTGCCACCAGATCAGCCAGAGTCACGGGGAGACAGTGGGTCTTCAGTAGCTGGTATCCAGCCCTAGGGATTACATGCAGACCCTTTCTTTTTCCCATCAAGTTTGCACAGTCTCAGCCTCTGTCATATCCAGTAACCACCAGAGTCAGGCATATACAGGTTACACCAGTTTTCCCTATCTTGAATTAAGTGCTTGGAGCTAAGATACGTATTTGGACCTCTTCTCTGTTCTCATACAAGAGATGTTAAATATATTGCATACTTTGCTTCTTCCAGATACTTTATTTGCTGCTGGGGTCTACACTGAACGTGTGCATTAGGGAAGAGCATTTGCCCTTAAGAAATCACTTCAGCATTTTCAGCATAGCAACAAGTGGGGTAATGAAGAAAAAAGGAGTCTAGATATAGGTCTCCTGTGGTGGACCTAATGCTGGCTGCAGGGCTAATGGGCACAGGATAATATAAAATGCAGGCAAGAATATTATTAATTATTTTCAGCCACATTTATCATACCACCAAATTGCAGCCGCTTCTGACTTTATGACGTTCAGCATCTATAACCTGATGTCCATTTCTGCAATATTTTTTTGCTGCTGTCTGCTCAGACGTTGTCCCTGCAACAAGATGGGTTTGTGGGTGTTATTCTTTAAAAGCTCTGAGTCAGTTCCAGAATTCTGGTGTTATGGAAGTCTTGTAACTTCTGACTGTTACTTAATCAGAGGTTTTCCGATAGACATAGCATTTTCAGTTTAATATTCAAGTAAAGGTTTGAGCTGCTTTATAGAATTGGATTGTTCATCTTTCAGCTTCAGTACCAACAAAAGCAGTTTGATTTTAAGAAGTTTTGAAAAAAAAAAAGTTTTTAGTTACTCTGGAAGCAAGTGAAGGTTTTTCAGTGCATCTGGAAATTGCAAATGAAATAATCCTTACCAGTCTACTTCAAATTCCATCAAAATCTTAAAACCCTCAACGTTTTAAAAGAGCACACAATTCCTCAGTGGTCCTTTGTTTGCTTGTTTGTTTTTGAACCAGTTTCCCTGCAGATTTCTGTTGTCCCTCTACAGGAAACAGAACTGTGAAAAGAGCAATTGTTGTATCATAAAGGGGAAGTAAATCCTCACAGCTTTACATGAGATTGTGCATACATGTCAAGCTGAAAACAAAGCTGAAATAATTCAGAATATGCTGCATTTCTACAAAAAAAAAAATATTTCAAACCTTTAAGTTAACAGCACCAACCATGAAAAACCCCTTCCCTGAACATATCCCATATAATGATTGAAGGATCTAGCCCTGTAGTTCATACCTCTGGGACCGGGCTCTCTTGCCCCCACTGAACCCTGTGTTTATTTGGGCTCCAAACCATTCTAACTACAGGAGGCCTCACCCTGCAAAGACCTGCCCTGATGGGCTTTGCTGCAAGACCAGGGTTGCAAAGTTTTCGTGCTGTCGAGTCAATTTACGTTTCCATGAGTGCGTTAGACCGGACCCAAGTTACATCTATTCCAGTAATGAGCACAGGGTAAGGGCTGACGCTCAGCAGCATCCTGCAGTCATTCACGTTGCCCCTTGTTAGCACCACGGTTTAATTTTGTATTTCACACATTTTAAAGAGTAGTTTGCATTTGCAATCAACAGGATGTCCCAATACCACAATCTAAAACTCCTGGTTTTGAAAGGAGAGGAGAGGAGGTCAGCAAGTCCAGTGTTTTGCTGCTTTGCCGTTTACCTTCCCTAGCTGTAACCTTTTAAACAAGCACAAACTGTCCATGTATGTTAAGCTGCTTGTGAAGTGGCCTGCATTTAGCATCCTTTGTGAATACAAATAGATTAGATGCTGAAATGAGGTTCTCTCAGCCTCAGGTCAGTATGTAACAGTATTAGATACTGTAGTGCTTACAGCTTCATTCTGCGCCAGCCCCCTCACTCTGTCTTGTGTGTGCGTGTATTTCACAGTGGTAGAAAGAGGAGAAGCCCCCCCCACCTCTTTGGTTATCTATGTAACTTAGTACACAAATTTTTATTACTGGATATTTTTAATTGGCTAACAGTTGTTATCAGGCATGTCACAGCTCCAGAAACATTCATAATGTCTACTTAGATGGTTTTCTCTCTCTTAGCCAAAGGGGGATGCTGATTCTCTAAAAAAAGGAAAAAAATGTTGAAAGCAAAAATAAATTGTTTTTCTTACTGTATGGTTCTTAATAACTGCATACAGAATATGCAAATACCTGTTTTGATTGGCTGCAGTAGTCCATCTGTTCTGACAGTATCTCATATTAGATTATCCAAGATGTTTGCCAGCATCTGAGTATCTAGCTTTGCTCTAAATCTTTACCAGAAGCAGAACGAGGCTACGTTTTCATAAGAGCAAGAGAAATCTACACAAGCAAACTAAATAGGCTTCAAGCTGCTAAAAGACTACTTATGTGCCTGGGAAAAAGAAGTAAACAATCTTCTTGTGTGTGCTGCTTTCACTCTAGTCTTTTCAGAGCCCTCTTTTCCTTACCCTAAATGCCTCTTGTGCCTGCCAAGAATAAGGATAATTAAATGTCCTTTAAGTGGTGTTTAAAGCTGCATGATAAGAATACCTATCTTCCTGATCCAGTTCCGCATAGTAAATAAGAAAAGAGTACAGTTCTATCGAGCCGTGCTACTTCATCTCTCCTGAGAGTAGCTTTAAGGTGGAGATTTGAAATAACCAATTTTCCACTGCAGTGACATACGCAGCATTCTTACAAGCATCCCCAGCAGCATGGCTGCCTCTTGTGTCTGCTATTTATAAAGTGGTGCGACTGAATTGAAAAGCAAGAGCCTTACACAGCCTGATTTTAAAGCTGTACTCAGATTCTCAATTTTAAAAGGCAGCTACCAATAAAAATGTAAACTTAAAAGATCCTTAGGGTCCTTTCTACTGACCCAGGGATAACTGTATTTTGAATTAAACAGCTTTTCCATTGTCCTCAAAGTTTGTTTATGCCAATATATGATTATTACTTCATTAAAAAAGTACAGATATTTTTGGTTTTCTGATGGTGCTGAGGATGAGACAATCATTAGTACTAGTTGTTTCTTTCCCCCACTTCTTGGAGTTTTTCCTTTGTGGTAAATAGAAAGCAGTTGTGTGGAGAAATGTTATTTAATGGTTTTCTTTGTAGTGTTGGATCATATCTTTGTATAAATGTTGTTCTAGCATATGTACTATTTATGGTAAAACAATGCATCTTTCAATGCGTTAGCCTCCTATTAGAAGAACAGCAAGGCTTGGAGAGCTATCCATGTCTACTGAACGTTTTTTCTGAAGTACAATGCTTTTAAAAAGCAGACTTGATTATTCACGTTAGTCTCCAGATTTCCTTCCCCTTTTCTTTATTGCGTGAGGCATTAGCATGGAAACGCACTTCCCATTTCTCAGGCTTTTGTCTGTTCCTGCTGCTTTGCCTCCTGGAAGTCAAACAGTGCTACTTGGTTTCTGACATAAATGATTACTATGGAAATTATTACCATGTCATAAAGAGAGGATTTCACGTGTCGAATGTGCTGCAGGAACACAGACGGTTCTGTAAGCAGAAGGCTCCTAGTAATAAGGAAAAAGGGAAGAGAAATGCAGAAAATAAGCAATGCCTGTGCAAAATCCATTGTTACAGATTCTTTTTCAGGAGGCATAGCCTTCAAGAGATTGGGGATCAAGCAGATTGCTGATTTTTTGTTGTTGCTGTTGCTTTTAAATGAGTAAGAAGATAAATGTGAATTTGTGCTTCAAGGAATAATTATTTTATTTTGACTCCAGCAGTTGGCACTGGCCAAAGTGATTTCCGAGGGCATTCGATGTATGTCCCAGATCACTGTTCCACGCTAGGGAGACTAGACAGCTATCGCTCTGCTATGCAGCGGTCTGAAACCAAGGACACCAGCTGCCAGACTGAGGAAGTTAAAGTTGTGCCCCCTTCAATGAGAAGAATACGAGCACAGAAAGGACAAGGCATTGCAGCCCAGATGTCTCAGTTCTCCAGCTCATCTGGAAACATGTCGGTGATGAGTGATTCTGCTGCAGTTATATTTGCTTCTCGCCAAAATAATGACATAGGTTTTCACAGCTTGCCTCGGGCTGGTGCAAGAGTCTCTCTGCAGTCCCTAGAACAGACACAGAGCATCTCTAGGCAGACAGAAGACGTCGCTGGCACTTTACCCCACCAGATAAGTAAACTGCAAGTGGATGATGGTGTTGTGCATCTGAGGAATAACCCCACGACAGGGACTCTTTCGAGGCCAAAGTCTCAAGAGGTGAGAAGTTATGACAGCGAAAAGTCCACGAGCCCAGCATGTGTGGTCTCTCCTCATGCCACCTACTCAACGAGCGTCATACCCAATGCAACGCTGTCATCCTCCTCAGAAGTTATTGCTATTCACACTGCCCAGGGTGCTGGATCATTGGATAATAAAATGAGCAGCTCTGCTGTGTACCCAAAGCCAAGAGACAATCCTGTTGCCAGCAATGCAGTAAGTGGGAAAGAAGATCACCATTCTTCAAGTGGTAACTGGAGTGAGAGTAGCTCCACACGTCACTCACAGACTTCAGATACCATCCCATCTAATACTGTCATGATGCTCTCTCTTGGTGACTCTGCTGTCTCTCTCAGCACTCCTGGAAATGCAGAGGCTGGATCTCAGAGCGTGAACTACAGCTGTAGAAACAATCTGGCTTTACCAAACCAGTCCCAGGACAGCGATGGTAGGAGTGAATCTAGCTATTCAGGGGAGCGAACGCAAGCAGCAGTGAACAGCACAGAGCATTGGCTATACAAGTCTGCAGAAAACAGTGAGACTTCTTCCCGCAAGGTGGCTTGTGCCACACCAGGCTGTGCCACTCCTGGTAGCAACCTGAGCAGCAGCAGCCTGGAGAGGACGTCGGCCAGAGAAGATTCTACTTCTCTGTATTCTGTGGACCACGATGGTTATTACAGCTCCATGCATGTGGACTCTGGACTGAAGTCAGATATGCCATGTCATAGTACTAATGGTTTTGGGAACCCCAGAGACAGTGTGATTAATGTCTTTGAAGGAAAGGAGAAGAAACATCAGGATGACCAGTCAGGCCAAGGTGACAAATCCCTTATAAGAAACATCTCTCTAAAAAAGGCAAAGAAGCCGCCTTTGCCACCATCCAGAACAGACTCACTCAGAAGGGTACCCAAGAAAAAAGCCCAGTCCAATGGACAGGTACTTGATGAAACCCTAATTGCCACCCTCCAGCATTCTCTGCAGTTGAATCTCAAGTGCAAAAATGGCAGCTCCCCTTCCCAGAGCCCCTGCAGTGACTACGAGGATCCCTGGGTGCTGCGCTCTCGCAGCCAAAGCTCGGTCAGTGCAAGCAGCAGCATGATGTCCACCACCGCACCAAACCTGTACTCCATCTGCACTGTCACTCCCTCCCAGAGCGAAACGAGCAGCATCAAGTCGGAGTACGCTGACCAGTGGGGTTACTACAGTGACTATGCTGCAGTGGCAGATGACCAGGTAAAATCCCCGGTGACCCATTCTGCCAGTACATCATCTGCTCTCAGTGATTACAGCATCAGCCACTTCAGTGATGGCTCAAGGGCTTCTGTGCCACAAGTGCCCAGCGGACTGGCCAAACCAAAGAGCACTTCTCCGGAGAAATCCCACCGAGTTACATCGCCATCCAGTGGGTACTCCAGCCAGTCCAATACACCCACTGCGCTTACTCCAGTGCCTGTATTTTTAAAATCTGCATCATCAGGAAATGGGAAATCCAAGCTGAAACCTAAAGTGCCTGAAAGGAAATCCTCTCTTCTGTCTTCAGTCTCCGTTTCTTCATCCTCCACTTCTCTTTCTTCAAATACATCTACTGAAGGGAGTATGAGTGTGAAGAAAATGGACCCCACCCCAAGCTCTCCTCCAGATTCTGGTGCACCGCCTCCACCACCTCCTCTTCCAACACCTCCTCCACATTGCCCTGAGCTTTCTCCTCCCTATCCCCCTCCTCCTCCTCCAGCAGAAGTCACGGATCTGTCACTATTGCCAGCCTCTCCCACATTTCCCCCTCCTCCGCCAGAAGCTGATGTAAATTCTTCCTTTGCCCACAGTGTCCAATGGTTACCACAAGAAACTTCCATCAGTTCATTCTCTTCCCCTGTTCCTCCTCCTCCTAATTTCCCCTTACCTGTCCCACCACCAGCACCACCTCTTGATCCCAAACTGACAAAAAGTGCAACGATATACCCACAGTATTCTTTTAAGAAATGTAATCAGGAAGATTCTTGCTACAGTCCAGTGAAACAGCCATTCAACAAGAAGGATGCTTCAAGACCTGTGATGCCCTTAGTAACTACCAAAGCATTGCAAATGGTGCAGCTGAGGTCTGTCAAAAAAGCAGCAGAAGGTGAACCATCACCTGAATCTGCTTCTGAAACCATCTCTCAGGAAAAGGGTACTGTAAGTTCATCATCACAGTCTTCCTTAAAGCCATCTCTCTCACTAAGACTCAGTAACAGCTCAGGTGAAGAGGAGATGAAAACTCATGGCACTTCATTTAAAAACTCAGCTCAAACACTGGCTCAGAGTTCTCTTCTGATTCTCTCTGACAACACACTTGTGCGTGACAGCGATCAAATATCTGCAAGTACAGTAGGTCTAAACAAGTCTTTTCAAGCGGATTCATTGGGGACAGCTAGTGAAGACACACCCGAGTCTCCAGTGCAGAGCACAGACTTCCATTCTGGCATGTCACTTCAGGGGTCACCAGCATCTCCAGACAAGACTCAGGTCATATTGCCAAACAAGAAACCACCTCCCATTTCAAAGAAACCCAAACTGTTCCTTGTTGTACCACCTCCACAGTTAGATCTTACAGTGGAGAAAATAGCTGAAGCGAGTGATACTGTCAGAAGCGCATCAAGCCCAACTCAGAGAGACGCTGTGCTTGCACACTGCGAGGAGGCGAGAAATTGTCTTACAGATGGACTCAGTTCTAGCAAGATGGACTCTGGCAGCCTGGTTCCTGAGGGAGGAGCTGCCGGAGTCACCTTCTCTGAAGCAGTGGGAGCTAGTGCCTTTGTGGTACAGCCTGCTGCATCACCAGTTCAAGAAGAACCCAGGCAGGAGGAGCAGTCTGCTTTTGATGAAGGAAGCAGTTCAGGCAGCAGCCAAGACAGCAGCAGTAACACTGACGGGCACCTCTCTCAAGAGAACGAAAGTGGTGAGTCTGTTTTCTCTGACTCTTCTTCAGACGTAGCAATAGCTATGTTAAAGAAGGTGGGGAGTGAGGATGGCAATTCTAGCAGTCAGATGGTCTTCTGTAGAGAAAAGAAGCTCTTGTAAAAGATAAAAGCCTAAAGAAAGTTGCAGGGATCAGGTTAACACTTGATGAAATTTCTTCTAATTCCTTTCTGACTTCTCGTTATTGCGGCTGTGGAAATAAAAATGATGCTTTATTTAACTGTGCTAGGACTAAAACATGCAATGAAAACATAGTTAGCTTTGTTAATTTTGATTTTGCATTTTAATGGAAACCATAAAAATATTCTTTCAGCATTGTACTCTGCATGTGTGTGAACAAGCACAGGCATTTCATGCGCTGCAGTTTCCTAAGCGGGTGTATTCTGAAATCACAATAACGACTGGTGTACTTGCTACATCCTTTGGATGTTTTGCCTTCGAAGCAAAGAGGGGTGGTTTCAAGATTATAAACCTGTTGGGTTCCCATGATGGACTGACAGTATTCTTCATAATTTCTGCGTAGCCGAGGTGTTTGAGTCGGATACAGCAAATAGTTCATTCCTGCCAAGCAATAGTTATGGGGAAGAGACGGACGGAGTGGCGACACCAGCGAGACCAAGGACTACTGAGGACCTTTTTGCAGCCATTCACAGGTACTGTAGAAATTGCCCTTTCCATACTGCCTGGTCCATTAATTCTCTCAAAACTTAATTGACATTCGTTTTCTAAAGCACCCAATTACAACAGTCATTGCTTTAACTGAAAGCACACATTTATCAGCTTTCTACTAAGGCTATATATGAAAACATATGGAAAAGAGCTTGTGTTTTATTGTTTTACAAATGTATTTAATCCATTCTGAGCTAAAAGCTACCTGGTTAAATCAACATAGACTGTATTATAAATATCCTGCCTCTTAAAATATCAAGTTACATCTAGTATTTATTGTACTGTTCTCAATCTGCCATATTAACTCTACTGTTGCTTTTTCTGTGTATCTTTTTGTTTTCATTCTCGTTCTCCATCTCTTTTTACTCTTCGCTGCTTATATGGTGCAGTTTGGGACAGAGGCTCAACGCTAATGCTTCATGGCAAGCGTGGCTGAAACTGGCAAGTAACTCAACATGTCAGTCATATGGCAAAACATATGGCAAACGCTGGATTATAGTTTGCCATAATCCAGCCTGAGGTCGGGTGTTTTGTGTCAAACTGGTTCATGAATGAAATGTGCAGTACTGGCTCTTATTAATGACATTATTCATTTCCCTTAAAAACAAAATAGGCAACTAGATTTCCATGCTGTTCATGTTAGGTTCACAAGTAAAAAAATAAAAGAAAAGAAAGAAAGAAAGAAAAAGATTAAAAACACAAAATGAAATGTGCGCACCATTTAAACAGTACACACAGAAGACCATTACCACTCTCTGAACTATGGAGCTTGCGTTTAGACTAGAATCAATGTAGTGGTAGTGCCATCTTGTGGCTCTGTCTTTTATTTCAAAATCTGGAGGGGCCATCTCCTGGTCACAGAAAGTCTTTAGTGGCATCCGTGTATGTTTACCCAGGTGTCTAGTCACTTTGCACATATGTGCGTGACTTCTACATCAGGAGTACTGAGGGTCAGAAAAAGCTTTTTGTGAGAACTTGGCTGGGATTTGGGAGACCACTCGGGATGCAAATGCTTTTTCTTTCATTTTTGAAACTATTCTGTTTCAGATGTTACAAAAATTACATATATATGATACTGGCTTTTTATAACTTACTGTTATCCCTTAGGATTTGGCCTGTAGGAGCTGTTCTAAAAATGGTCTGTTGCATTCATGCTGCATGGCACTCACTAGGACCGCAACAAGTCTGTTTTTAGAATGAGGTATTCTGGCCAGTAACCTTTCCACTATGTATGCAGATGGAGAGTGGATCTCTGTGTGTATGCACATACATGGAATTCCTGAGTTTATGGGGAAATGGACAATGGAACTGGATGTGACATAGTTAAAACTGCTTGACACATTTGTTATTAAGACCTTGCTTTTGTTGGCTTTAGACTTGAACCACTTGGTTGTTAATTAATCAAAAATGTTCCTCTCCCTCCATTTCTAAAAGGTATTATTTCAGTGATTGGCACTCTTGAATATGTCCTTTGGAGTAATACAAGAAATATAGTGTTATGTGCGTCAAGGGCAGGAAGAAAAATCTAAGTTTAAGTCACGGTTTTGTTTGCATAGATATCCTATCTCTGTCTGAAAAGCCACCAAAACCAAATCTGGTTCTTAATTTTAAGTCTCTGCCATAATTTATACATGCTGAGAAAAGCTGGTTAGATGCTGACAGCAAACTGACCGTTCTGCCCTGCATTCACCGTGTTGCTGAGTTACTTCAAGCCAGGATAACCAAGTCTTTCCCTGCAGATCTTTGAAATTGAGTTTTGCACTGTATTTCTTTGGAATTTAATTTCATTTTTGGCAGCAGTACAACCTCAGCTCTGGTGTTTAAAGATACGCATAGGCAGCCAAAATCCTAATGAAGGGAGGTCTCTTCCCTGTAACTGGTGCACACGTGCTTGCACACAGCCTTATAGAGCATCCAAACACCAGATTCAATTGCTGCCTACGGTGCTGACACAGTTAAATCTAGACAAGGTTCTTACGTTTGCCCCTACCAAAGTCATCATTCTATCCTTATGCTTTCTTCCGTTGTCCGTTCATCCTCGGGCTGAATGGATGTCAGTATTACATTTTTCTTTCAGAAAGAGAAGTGGCAGCAACAGCAGCTGAAAATAACAGCTGTTACCGTTGCCTGTGGGGGGTATCATAAGTGATATTTGTGAACTTCGCTACTTAGAGAGACAGGATCGCTCCTAAATCTTGGCAGAGTTTTTGGCAATATCTGCTGCTGCCGCCCACTTAGCTGACGGATCCTGCTACTTTGTTTTGTTGTATTTTTTTCTGTCAGTAGGCTGCAATGCATAAAGACATTTGAGCTTGTCTTGGCAAATTCTCAAACCCTTTAAGAAAGTCCAGCTAAAGATCCCATTGAGTAGAAACCTGTTTTACAAGGGGAACGGTCTGTATTGAACACATGCTTTATAAACATTTATATGGAATAATACCATGATAATCTTGTATTTGTAACAAGTCTGCTGACTTGTTTTAAACTTGTGGCAAAAGAACGTATGTAAAATTAGCATTTATTCAATTTTCTTGAATTAATTCTTGCTTAGCCCGCAAAGGAGCAAAGCAACTTTGCTACAGATATGAGGCATGTAATACATCCCTTTCTTTAAGATTTCTAATAACGTAAAAATGGGGCAATAGTACTCCAGTTTCCACTTATTCTCAGTCCTATGCTTGTTTCTTAATTTTGTTTTTGTTATCACCACACTTTACATTTAAATTAAAAACACTGAGCCCTTTCATGTGGAGAGAGAACTTTCAGTCAGAAAGTTGGTTTCTCCTTCATTTAGTCGACGAGTTGCAATGGTAGAGCACCAACAGGACTGTGAATTTAGAAGCTGGAAAACTCAGTTTTCACTATTCATTTCATCTGGGTTTTTGGAGGGATGGTTACCTTTGCCTCACTTGATCGTAACTGTAGAAGCACTGCATTGCAATATCCTTTTCTAAAGGAAGTGCACTAAACTACACTAATTCTCCAGAAAGCATCAAATGAAACAGCAAAAAGAAAAACAAAAATGAACCAACCAAACAAAACATGTTTGATGGCATAGTTTTTAATCAAATCCCCAAACTAACAGAAAAAATGGCATTGACAATTATCTTCATAATGAATTAGTCTTAGCAGTTGAATAGTGACTCCAGAAAAACTGATTTGCTAAACACATGCAAAGTGTTTTGGACATCGTATTGCCAGTTTTATAGCTCCATTGTTCCAGATTTGCAGAAAAAGAAAAATAAACGTAGCTTATACCTCCAATACTTGCATTAATGCCTACACAGTTTTGGTGGTGTTCTTGCTCATACTTTAGGTTTAGATTACTTCTCCCTTCTCCCTCTCGTGGCTTTAGCTTAATTCATTGTCATCCCTCTAAGCTGAGTTTAACTAGGGGGGGTAAAAAGTTTCATTTTTTGTTTTGTCTTTTTTGTTTGTTTTTCGAACTCAGATCCAAAAGGAAAGTCCTTGGCCGTAAAGACTCTGAGGACGAGCGTACCCGCAACCATTCTCCGTCCCCCCCCGTAACGCCCACTGGTGCTTCCCCAACCTTATCTACCCTCAAACAAGCAGGATCTATTCAGAGAAGCGTTCGCAAGAGCAGCACCAGCAATGACAACTTCAAAGCCCTGCTGCTGAAGAAAGGGAGCCGCTGCGACACCAGTTCCCGCATGTCAGCAGCAGAGATGTTGAAGAACACGGACCCGCGGTTCCACCGAGCAAAGACAGACGCCTGCCCCGACCTCCCTGACAGCCCTGCCAGCTGCTCGCCCAGCAAGAGCAAACGGGCCCAGGAGGAGTGGGCCAAGAGCGAGGGCCTGATGCCGAGGAGCATGTCCTTTTCTGGCACTAGATACGGCCGGTCACGAACGCCCCCCTCTGCTGCCAGCAGCAAGTACAACGTTCGCAACCGCATCCAGAGCAGCCCCATGACCGTGATTAGCGAAGGAGATGGGGAGGTGGTGGAGCAGTCAGAGAGCAGGGTCCGGAGGACTTTGGAAGAGCAGCAAGAGAGGCAGCTTGATATGTTTAACAGTGAGGAAATAGACATGAATGACTTTCCATATGCTGAGGAGCCAGGCGGCAAGGAGACCTTGGATCCAACCCATCTAGACTTAATGACTCAGCCAGGTACTTCAGGGAAGTATCTAAGTCCTTCAGCTGAAGAAAGTTAAGAGGCAGTGACAGAAGGCACTGGATATTTGTCTAGAAAATGACAGAGGACTAAATTCCAGAAGAAAGCCCAGATCAGGACAAGTTTACTTCACTGAGCATTTATTCCATGAACTGCATGTGTGTGTTTAAATGCTGAAGCAATGATAGTTCTGCATGGTTGGGTTGGGGTGGGGAGGACTTGCTTTGAATGAGTGGTCTGTGGCTTAAAGAAAGTAACAGCTGAAATTTTTGTGTAAAGCCTTAGAAGTCCTCTTGTGGGGTGTGGGGGGGATTTTTCTCAGAGCCTGTAGGGGTGTGAAGTTTTTCTTTTTCTTGAGACTGCAATTGTGCAAGCAAAATTTAGGAATAAGCCTGAAAAAGAGGAATGGGAAGGCTTCTGTGGCACAAGCTGGACGTTTGCTTCAAAAGCATTGTATTGGTGCAGCGTAGTGCATTCGTTAAGCAGGGAGGTGGGATGAGGCACATTGACCTGTGAGAAGGCAGTAGAGTTGGTGCAGGGGCTGCGTGGCTTCTTACTCGGGTAAGCCCCAGTGTTAGATGAAGCATGTCCTGCTAATGCAGATAGGTCACCAGGTTAGGAATTGGTCCAGGGTACTTTGTTTTTTCCTGAGGGAAAATGAAATTCAAGTTAACGTGGAAAAGGGAGCCAAGTTTTATAACAGAGTACCAGCTGCTATGCAGCTACATGCACACACTTGGTGAAACACTCATTTCCAAGTGAATTGCTTCCTTGACCAGAGTATTCCCTTAGAGAACTGGAACAACTGGATGTGTGCAGAGGATGTGAGCAGACAACAGGGAAGTGGGAGAGGAATTAAGCTGTATACTGCTGGAGTTCGGAAAGGTTACGTTTCTGAATTATTAAAAAAAAATTGAATTTTGAGAACTTGCACTACAGAGCTGTAGGTGAACCCTGTCTTTCAAAATTGAAATTTGGGAGTAACATTTTGCCAGAAGTCCTTCTTCCATTTGTCAAAATGGAAGGGTTATTACTTTTCATCACTTGAAATACAGATACTTGCTAACTTTTGGTTACCAAAGAATAAGTTACAGTTACTTTCCTTTATGATTTGCCTGCAGTATTTCTTTTCTTTTTTAACCGTAATAATTTAGTGAGGTTCATTTTTATTGTATATTTTACAGATAATAAAAACATTAAACGGTTTTCCAATTGTAAAGAAGACCATTAATTAAAACTGAAATATCGGCTGGAGTTTTTGGTTCTTAGTAGGAATGAAGCTTTTAATTTGTAAGAAGAATTTTTGCATCATTTGATGGCGTGCGCAGTTTTTGTATTGTTTGTAAATATTGAAAGTTGTTAAAATATCTTTTGATCTCCCTACCGTAGAATTTATACATTTTTAGATTGCTTTTAAAAAGAAAAAGCACTCTTTGTAGATTATTTATTTTAGAGAAATATGCTTGTAATCTCTTTCTTCAACCCTTTACTTGTTAGTAATGTAAATTTCAGGGGCCTTTGTTTAACTCTTCCCTTCACAAGAGGGGAATAGTGATGAAAATGCTGTGACTTTGCTTCAATAAAGAAAAAGGCTGCCAGTTGCCATATGGTCTTTTGAGTTGATTAAAATCTCCTTCAAAAGATGTGTTCAGCAGTGTATGGCAACCCACCGAATGCCATAAACCATGCATCTGGCTACTAATCTCCAGTTTTCATTGCAAAAGTTACTAATTCGGTTTAGAGAGAGAACTAAAGCATACTTACATATCCATCCCATTTTGCCATGTCAATGCTAAGACTAAAAAAATTGAAATAATAAGCTTTTTTCCAGTATCATTTGTGAGTGTTTCTACTACTTCTTACTTGCAACCTGTCCCAGAAAACTAAAATTCTTGGAGAACCAGATTATAAGCAGAATAAGAGAGAAGTGAAGAGTGAATCCAGCTGCACACACTAGAACAAGGCTGGGATTAAGTGGCGCACAGCAAACTTTCTACCATTTGTGCATGCTAAATGTATCTAAAGAACTGTTGGATTTTTGGAATTAAATGAAAACCTAATTGGGTACACTAGAACATTTCAGATATTACTAATATTGATCTGGATACAACTGCTGGATGTCTTCTGACTGGTCCTTTGGTGTTGAGCTGATCACGGTAAACATAGAGCGCTGGAGAGTGCATGGAGCACTTTTAACAGCTGGTACTTTCCTTCTCAAAGCTACATGTGCATGGTGACTAGTCCTCATACCACCATCCTGACAGGAAAATACTCGGGCTTTGTTTTATTCTTTACAAATGGGAAAATAGTCTCAGTGAAAACTTGCAGCATTGGAGAAAGTTACAGTTCTGTTGTCTGCAACTTCTGCAGTACTTTGCAGCATTTTACATAAAAGTGCCTCTAGGAAGGAGCCTGGCCAATTTGTTTGTCTGATGCTAGCCATTTGATGCTGCCAGAAATTTATAGGCTATATGGGAAATTCTTTGGAAAGTCCTGGCTTATATACACACCATATTGGCTATGCAGGTAGGTGGGATTAAACTGAAAAGTTGGAATGGGATGAATTTCTTCTCTGACTGCAGGTAGCCTTGATGCTAATCTAAAAGTCACAGCTGGTGTAAGGTGAGTTTGACCTGAGGCTTGGGTTCTGGCTAGTGTGCAGAAGGCAGTGTTTATGTTACCCTACTGATGTTGCTACAGGACTACGTTTTACACAGTGTAAGGTGTAGTAAAATATGTTAAATGTGCTAAAATATATTTAGTAGTGCTTATAATGGTATTTATTTAGACAACTGATGTAACTTTCATATGGAGGTGTCACCATATCATCTACCCTCTGCAGCAGCACTCAGAATTGGTTAGTAGCTCAGACTTTTTCAGCAATATACTCCTCAGCCCAAGTTTTCACTACAAGATCTTAAGAGCACAGCAGCTTTAGGCTGTGTTTTCTGTACTTGGCAACAACTCTGGTGTGTATGTAGTTATGGTAAGGAAAACATGCCTAATTTTATGTCACACATCCAACTTCAAAGTTACTTTCTTCAATAAGCTTCGTCTGTAGGAAGGATTTGCAACTGTGGCTTTATTGGTCAACAAGTATAGATTAAGTTTAGGAAACCTCTACTAAAGACATCCAGAGCCCTTGGAGGGGAGGGAAAATATGCAAACTTTGGCCGTGTTAAAGAGAAAGCGAAGACTGTTGTCATCCTGATGCTTAATTAATCATACTGTTACAGGGCTTCTTCATAGTTTACAGCTGGTTTACACTTTGCCTCTAAACACGAATCATTGTTGAAGCTAGATCTAAGATTAACTTCTGTTGTTCCTTTTATTGTGAATGGTTTTTAACTTCAACATTTTCCTATATTTTGCTCTGTATTAACTCATTTTATGCTTCCTTTGTTTATGTTCAAAGTTCTTTCTTCCTGATGTCAGATGTATGCAACCCCAACCTGCCTTAGAATTAGAACCCTTAAATTATTACAAGTTAATACATCCATAAAGCTGTGTGGTATTTACAAGTTTTCACTGTTTATACAGTGGAGAGAGGGGAATTTATTAAATGAAGGATGGTTATGCAAGGAGCAATAGCTTGGTAAGAGGAGGTTTGGAAGGCTACTTGGAATCAGTGAGAAGAATTCAGAAGGAGGTGGATTTGATGAAGACGTGTTTTTGAGGAACCAGGACTGGAGGCTGGTTCATGCATAAGGCTCAGCCTGAAAGAAGGCACAGAATAATGGCAGAAAAGGTGAAGTAGGGAGCTTACTGAGAAGTACAGTGAATGCAAAGAATGGCAGTAAGACATTAGGCAGGCAGGGTTATTTAAAATTCTAAAGTGGCATTATCGATTTTAAATCAGAATGATGCATAAAAATCTTGCAGGTATTCAGTACTAGATTGAGACTGGCCACACTGGTCTGAATTAGTATGTATTGAAGAGAGTAAAATACAGAGATGTTTAATAAAGAAGTGCCATGTCACGTCTTGTTCTGGAAGACTGGATAAATGCCTTAATAGTGCTTCCAGAATGAGTACATTTTATGTTGCAAATTTAGCTCTTTGCCGTTAGGTTATTTCACATAATGAGTGAGCAACCTTTTAAGGGCCAATCAATTCTCCCAACAATGCTAATGCAAAATGTCATTGATTTTTAGTAGGAAATTGTCTGTTAATAATGAATCCAAATGTGTGTGCGTGTGCATGTGCATGGCTATATCCAGAAGAGAGAAAGACCAATCCTGACGTACATGAGTTCCTTCTGTCTGTAGCATACTGCTTTATTTGTGCTCCAGACTGGTAGAAAAACAGAAATTCCAACTACTGAAGGAACAAAACCAGGAAAAATCTGTCAGGACAGGTAGGCTGCAGAAGTTTACTAAACTTCTACTAAACTACTACTAAACTACTACTAAACTAATAACTAACTACTAGTCTGCATATTCACTTTTTTTTTCTTGAAAGAAAAATAAAATTTGACTTCTGTTTAGATGGTAAAAACTAATTTGGGAAAAAAAATCAAATGTTCTTTTCCACAGACATATAAATTACAACAACAATCAGATCAAATCTGGCAGCAAACAAGGGAACAAAATGCCTTATCTGCCATCTGAAGAAGAATGCTTCCATAGTAGCAGTATTTAAGTTGTTTAACTCCCATAGTCTTGTTCAAAAACTAACACCTTTTTAAAGCTAGTCAAATAGACATTGTAGGCTCCTGAAGGAAATTTTGTGTCAATTTTTCTGCAATCCGGTGTGAGAAGAGTGTTAGAAACATAGCTAGTAATGTCATTTGGAAAAACTAAGCTGACTTCTAGGCTGTTTTAAACCCAGTGAAAGAGCGTTAAAGTGATGAATACTCTGCCATGGCGCAGCATCACCAGTTGAGAAGCAGCCCTCGTGGCTGAAGATGGTCCTGTCCTCTCCTTAATCAGGATGTTTCAGTTTAATCAGTAATGCATTGCCTGAGAAATGGTGATTGTTGTAAATTACTGTGCCAACTGGGAGCTGCAGTAATAGTGGAGTCAAAAGGATTTTTTAAAGTCCAGATTAATATAGTCAGTACAGCAGTCACAAGACAGGGGGCGATAATGATTTTAATAATTTACTTTTTTTATAGAGTCCTAATACAAAGCAAAAGTACATTTCAGAAAGCAGAGCTTACGACAACAAAAACGTGTGTGGCAGGGAGCATGTGGCTGGGTCACACGGTTGCACAGAAGTCGAAGTGTGGCTGTGGGGTAGTTCATAAGCCATGAACAGAACAGGCAGTGCCAAACTGCTGGGGATCCCAGATGAGACTGGCGTTATTTCCATGCACAGCACACTTTATCTTTTATGGCAAAAGTCTGTGTTATCCCGATGAACCAAACTTAAATTCTACAGAAAGGTCTCAATGATATACCTCAATATAATGTTCAAGAAGGTAGTCCTTTATTTGTTCCCAAATGCAGCTTTGATAACACAGTTTTGCTCCATTTACTGATGCAGCTTTTGGCAAAATTTTCAGACAGAAATGAAGACTGTGGCACATGGGGACATGAAGAGCAGTTCATAGGTTATTTCTCTGAGATTAAAAAATCACCAGCACTACTTTGTTACTGTCAAACACAACCCTAGGCAAGCAAGCTCTTGTAAAATAAAAGCTTTTTCTCATTTTTTTTTCCTGAAGTCCTGGGCTTCAGAACTGCACTTGAGAATGCAACAAATCGGTCATCAAATTCATGGGATGAATTTCTTGCATGATGTGATGACCTCTGAGGAGCCAGGTTGAATTTTGGGAACAAAGAAACTCAAAAATTACTGTGTGTGCCACAAACATGCTCAGTCTCAAGTGAGCACCAGTGTGAGGGAAATTGCAGTGTCATTCTAGAAGAGAAACTGTTGGTACATGCTAGAAATTATCTAAAATGCCTGCTGAGAAAAGAGAGAAGAAAGCATCTTGGCAATAAACTGAAATTGTCTTTCTCAAAAGTCATTCTGGTTGTTACTGTTGTTTGTGGGCCTTTTCTTTCTTTGGATGAGCCACATCTCATGTCATCTATTAATTTATGTTGACTGCCTCAGTCAGCAGTGTTACAGGTATTTCCTTATCCAGCTTTAATCATCATGCTTGTATCAAGACTTCTGTTGGTTCTTTGTGATACTGCTGTATCTTCTGAAAGGCCTGCCAGGAATAATAAATGTGAAGGGAGGCAACACTGCTAGTCTAAGCTTGACTGTCCTTTATGCCCTAGTCTCTATATTATGCCCTAGACCATGGACACCCAAAGTTCCTCTCTCTGGGAAAATGCCATCGGTGACAGCAGCTCCTGCTTCTGTGCCAGTCCACGTGCATACGTGACAGCCTTGTAGGCTCTTGTCCTTCGCCATCCCACCCTGTCCTCACACCCACGGAGCAAATGCAAGCAGCTACGGGCAGCAGTGACACCACTGCAACTACAACAGTATGGAAAGGCTCTCAGAGTCTGCACTTCCATGCATGCTGGGAGTTGTCTCTGCTGCCAGTGCCCAACGTCAGCTTGTGGTTTCTGCCTGCAGTGTGGGAGCCTGTCCTATAGCTTCTCAGCCTACCATTACCTTCAGTCTATTTTACTGTGCTCTCTTCATCTGCAAGCATTTGGGTTTCCATGATATCTGTGAAGAGATGTGGTCCTGCGACAAAGGACAGCATCTATTAAGCATCTTATCAATGAACAAACTGGTAAGATAAATGACTGCACACCTTCATTTGCATTTCTCAAGAATTTGATGTCCCGAGAGACGCTTTCTGGAAAAGTAAAATTCCATCAAATAGGGCATAACTGGGAATACTGAAAACATGAATGGAAAAGATCTACATTTTTTCCTGGTAGTTTTCAATCAAACTTTTCAGTAGTCTATAACTTTAAGAAAATACTGGAATCTGGAAATCAGTTTGTTGCCTTAATGTTTGCAAAGTACTCAAGTTTCTTCCTCTGCTCCCTAGCTCCTGCTGGCACAATGTTTTTATTGTGCTGTATAAACAACCACCAAGGGAAAACATGTGACTATAGAGAGTAATATGTGATCTGATGTAGATCTTATAACTTATGTAAATTGTGGCCTTCGTAAGAAAAGAAAAAAAAAAAAGAGAGAGAGACCTGGCTTTTGCATAAGAATCACCCCAGTAAATGGCTATGGTAAGAGGGTAATGACTTCTGCAGAATTAAAAGCTAATTCAGACCATGTTTTGGCCCTAGGCAGTGCATGGTTTAGTTGATGAAAATGAAAACTCCATTCCCTAAAGCAGGTAGGTACTGGTTTACTGACTTTCTTATTCTGGGGAGTCCCTTTGGATTATAGGGAAACAAACAATTTGGCAGCATCATACAAATTAATCCGCACCTGGCAGACACACTCACTTCTGCTCTTTCTTCAGATTAATTCTATCAGCCTGGTGTTCACATGGAATTAATGGGAGACTGCAAAGATGGGTGCAGGGTGGACCTGCACCAGGCTTACTGGAGAATCATCTATATTCTTATCTTTACAGAAGACCAGATAAGTAAAAACAGCTCAATGACACATAGAAACTCCAGCAGATCAGCTAAAGAATATGGAGTTCAAGAAAGCATCTATCTTGGTAGCTTCTTCAAAGGCTCCATTGGCTCTCTTAATTCTGTGCAGGGGGCAGTAATACAGGAAATAAATCCAATATAAATTCCTTGTCTTACCATAGTTCTGTGGGCAACAAAGTACAAATGCCTGTTTTTCTGTACCTTCATGTCTTGTTGGATTCCCTGCTGTATCACACAGTGCACGCTGCAATAACATGCTTGCCACATTTATGGAGTCTTTTTGGGAAGCCTGTTAGGAATGGGGGCAGCTCCCTGTGGGCCAAGCACTTCACAGACCTAACAAAAAGATTGGTCCTGTCCCTAGAAGGTGCTTATTGGCTTCAGTTGTTATCTCCCCTCTGAGGACTGGGAAGAGTTAAATTTACTCACAGGTGGGCACAAGACCACAGCTGCCTGTGGGGCTGGAAAGGCTTGGCCAGGTGGTAGCAGCTAACGAATTCTCAAAGAAGTCATGACCAATACTAGGATCCAATTGAAACTAAATGGTTCTTGGCCAGCCCAGACAAGAAAATTAAATTTTGGCTGCATAATGATTGCTTAAGGGTTGCTTTAAATTCTGAGAACTCCTTGATTGCTGTGTAAAAAAAACAGGTCACAGGTGAAACCTTATTAAGAGTTACAGCTAGTTTTGCCGTGAGCTTTGAAGGTAGCAGTTGCATTTGAAGATATCTGTAATGCTGGACCAGAGCTGAATCTTGCTTTCCTAAGGCTTGTCAGGCACTACTTGTTAAAGGTAAGTACAGAGTATTTACTTATATTACAATATTTGTTGCTGTTTTATTGACTATGACCCACAACAGAATTCATTCCTTCTCTTGGAAGGATCCTTGTCTTCATAATACTATGTCAGGGAAGATTTGTTGTTTAGGGAACTATATCAAAGCTAAACAAAAACCTTGTACGGTATGGAAAATGGCCATGGAATGTTCTCAAAATGGTTTTGATCAAGTAGTTTCAGTGTTCTGGTTGCTTTGGAATTGTCCTATGGATGTTTTTTCTTCAGTATCACTTGTGTTTACTCTAAAATTACAACTTTGAGTGGTGCAAACAGTGGAATTAGATGATGAAATACTTAAAGGCCTTTAAGAAGATGAAATTGCAAAGGTGAGTTAGAAGGATATATGAATTAAATGCTTCCTCTGGTGAGCATGGTGTGGCTCTAAAGAACAGCCTTCTCTTTTAGTTCTTGTTTTAAAGTTGACTGCTAAAAGGACATAATACTACCTACCAGCTCCTGTGCCCTTGATTCAGCAACAGGTAGATTTAAGGCAACCTGACTGGCATAACATGTGGAGGCTGTGAGTTAAAATGGGGCAGCTGTAGGTGTTATCCTTGCTAATTACTACACTATTTGCAAGACAGGCTCCCTTTACCCTCCAAAGCCAAACTTGTAAAGCAGCTTCCAGATTGCTACAGTTTTGTGGTTAGTGGATTAAGATAACCAAAATCATGCTGGTAGATCCTTGTGGCTGTGCAGCAAACATCACGATTCAACAGGTACTTGATGACCCTTTCTAGGAAACTGTTAGGGTGTCCAATCTCTACCCTCAGCATTAGGGAAAGCATTCCCGGGTCTTCTGGCCACAGAAGCAACCCAAGATGCATGTATGCTGAGAACAACAGAAGTTGTTCTAGGTGTGGTGATGAGGTGCGCAGCTGTCCTGCAGGTCCCCCTCACATGGTCTTGTTCTCATGATTTGCTGCCCCTTATGTTCCCATTTTTCCCCCCTCCTGAGCTCTTCCTTTTTACCAAGCTTGTTTTCGCTGAAGTAAACAGCCTGCCTTTGTTTACTTGCTCTCTTCTTACTGACTTAATACCTTTATGTGGTATCTGTGAAATGGTTGCCTTAGTAACTTCTGCCTTGGTCAGCAATTCTACTCAGCTGTTGCCTGCCCCCTTATCTGTGATGTTTCTCAGGTGTGTTACTGCCTATGTAGCTATTGTGATAGCATAGCTACCAGCCAAATTCGGTCATCAGCTTACATATCACTCCTTTTTGTTACCTGAAATGCCTTGTAACATCTCCTGCCATTCTCTCATCGGGGTACATGTGTACCAGGGCTGGCCACCTGCATAGGCACCTTCAGAGAAAGGTGTGAGGGTAAGGGATGCAGGAGCAAGCTCTGCAGGTGCCTGAAAGCAATGGGAGCACTCAGTGAGGGCAAATGCTATTTTGGTATTAAATATTTACAACTGCACTGATTTACCAGAAACTTACTTAATGGTTCAATATAATGCTGTTGATTTTCTTGGAAGAAGCTGCCGCTTGGTCCAGCACTACCATGTAACATCTCTGAAGTTCCTGGTTGGCTTTGAGAATTTGCTGTTCTCCTTTGCAGGAACTTGAAACACAAAGGAAAACATCCCCTAGAAACCAAAGTTAAAAGAGGGGGGAAGCCCTTGTACTACTAAGGGCATTTGATCATGCATAAGTTAACCCAAGGTGCCAGTGACTACTTAGCAGTTGTCTCGCCACTCGGGGCATGCGCCAGTGGAAAGGGAGCTTCACTGCCAGCTTTCACAAACCCAGGATAAAGCTAGCAGGGGCTGCGCACGCAGATTAACGCAATGAATTCGAGTGGGACGGAAGGGCGTAGAGATGGCGGCCGCCGGCCCTACGCCGCCATCTTGAGCTCGCACTGCCGCCCCGCTGCCGTCACTCCCGGCTTCCATTGGCTGGCTGAGAGCCGGGCTCGGGGCCTGGCGCTGCCCCGGGCAGCCCATCACGGAGGTTATTGCGAATCGCCGGAGGGAAACCGCAGTGATACTCGGTCTCCTTCCGCGCAGCTGCTAGGTGTGAGGTCCAGTTTTGCCAAATAAATCAAGTCTTCGAGAAAGTGGGAGTTAATCTCTGTGTGTGCATCGTTAAGCACGGTGGCAAGACGCCTAGTGTAGGGAAGGCCTGCTCGTGCGGTCTACTTTTGGGAGCCAGGAGGTGTGGAGAACTCAACTGGTGCCGAACAAGCAGATTAGTGTTATAATGGCAGTGCTTTTACCTTTGCAAAAGTAAGTATAATCATTGTAAACAAAATATTTGTAGAATTGCTTGTGTCTTGTAACAAAGCTAGAAAATCATATTTTTATTGATTGGAAATGAATACACTTGGTATAAGTGCTTTATAACACTCAGTCCTAGGTGAAACTGAAAAGCTGGCAATGAAAGTGGACAAAGCAAAACGATGCATGTCTGCTGCTTGGGGGGGCTGGGGAGGGGCTTGGAATGACTCCTATTAGTTGCCAAAATATGTGTTAATTCACAGGTCTAAAAAGAGGTGATAATTTCTGAGATGTTAGCTAAAGAGAGAGCGCTGTTCATCTGGAGTGCTTGGACAAAGTATCCAAGCATGCTTTATGTTTACAGTATACCTTGCCTATTGTCTCTAACTTCTCTTTCAGTTATTATTTAAAATAAGGTATAAATGAACTAGATGAAGAATAATTGATTAGCAAGTAAGCCCTCTGACTTCCAGGCTGCCCTGCAAAGCATAAAATGCAATATCAAACAGTAGTTCTTCCATTGTACTATAGTTTATATAAAGTCATGTTTTTAGGAAAAGAAAGTAGTTTACTCAGGTCCTGGTTTACAGAGGATCTGCCATGACTACTGGCGCACAATTCTAGATGTTACCAATGTGTTAACTTGCTACTTTTCTAACAAAAGTATATTCTGAGGGCCTAGATTTTGATTATTTTATTTTTTTTTTTCCAACAGAGATCTTATGTTAGAAGTGAGTCTTAAAGCAAATCCCACAGGTCTTACTGGAAAGCATTTGCTTTGTTCACAGAACAAGGTTAAAGCAAAGAATGTTGAGGTGAGTTTCCCTCAAACTCTATGCCTGCTAACAAATTTGCAGGGCTAGGAGTGACTGGGCAAGTTCATTAGGTGCTGATGGAAGGTCTGTTTCATCTGCCCTGAGAATTGCTGGCAGCTGCACACGAGCTCTACCTTCCTAACCTTTCCTGTTCTTCTGCAGCATTGTGTAGTCATGGCTTCTGATAGTGTATAATAGACCTGAGGTCTCTTATTAGGTAATGGGAAAAAAAAAATACAAACTAAACAGAACTGTCTGTGTTGTGAAGTGACCTGGGCTTGTGGGAGACTCTGGCTTCGTGGACTATCTGGTCTCTTCCAACCTTGTGTCATAAGACTTCAAGCTACATGTATATGGGTAGTGAATGTAATGGTAAGCCACAGCATCTAAAAACAGGGAATCCCAGGAGAAATGTCAGAAGTCTTAGAGGGAGGAAAAATACAGTGAAACATGCAGGCAAACTATAACAACTCTAAAATTCTTCCTGAGCATCAGTCTAACAGATAAACATAGAAAGAAAAGATCAATTGCTTTAAGGAGGAATAATGGGAAATTCGGATCAAGGGATAAGTGCTCCTTGGAGATATCAAGCAATTTTTTATGTTTTTTTTTTTTCTTTTTCTTTTCCCCTAAAAAGAAAAAGGGGGTGGATAGGGAAAGGAAGAATGTTTAGACTTCAAGTGAAACTAATTCCCAGGCTTAAAGGGAATCAGGCAGGGAAGAAATAATGGTGAGTATGCAGAGGTTTTGGTTTAGCTTTCTTAGTTGTTTATTTGAGGATTAGCAATGTTTTTAAACCAAAGAATAAAGGCGCTATAACCAGGCAGAATTTTTACTTATGTTACCAAAAGATCACAGAGCCTTGCCATGCTGGGGTTGTAATCTGCAGTACCAGGGCTACTAAAGGGGAAAGCTAATGGAGCAAGGTAACTCCCTTCAAGTTGATTTTTATGTCTAAAACATAAACATACAGTCTTTCTGAATAAACTTGAAGCCCTACTAATTTATGAGCTATGTTTTCCGAACTGGAAGAAAAAGAAAAGACACTAAGACATGGGTAGAACATGACAAATGCCATTTAGTTTTGATCTCTATGGCTGTGGGTCTGTCCATAGAGTTAGTTATCCTTTCTGTGTTCCATTTTTTTATATTCGGTATAAAAGTGAATTAAACCAAATGAGAGAGAAGTGAAGAATGGGAAATGAGAGGGGAAAGTAAGCTTGTAAGAGCCATATTTCTGAAGTGGCAGTTTCTCTTTTATTACTTCTGCATTGTGTTGTATTCTTTTGCATATTCCTTTTCCTTTAGGGTGCTTGATTAGGTGGGGCAGGAAGAGTATGGCTCCACTTCCTACTCTCTGTGCTTGGAAGTCCATTAAAAGAATTCAGTTAATTAGCACTCAAAGACTTAAAAATGCGTGTTCAGTTCTTGTAGTTTGAACCTCGGGGGAGGGGATGTACAAACAACAACAACAACAAAACACAAAAGCAAAACAACAACAGATCTTGAATCCTGAGGATGGGGTTACATGACTGGAAAGGATTCCCTGTACCTACTCTTTGGCTTAGAAGTAGTTACTTTGTCAGATATCTTGCAACCTTTTAGACATTTTTAAGCATTTAAAAAAAAAAAAAAGTAATACCCTGACCTTGTAGGAACAAATGAACGTGGATGGGGCTGGAGAAGAGAACATAATATCAGTGTCTTGACTTGGTTGAAATTCTGAATATTCAAGTCTTGAATGCTGCTTCTGACCCATTTTCTGATGCTGAACTCTCCCAGGCATCACATTTTTGTGAACAGTCAAAGGCAAAACTACTGATGGAGCCAAAGTCATAAACAAGTTTGATTCTTTCACACCTTCAACAAATGTGAAAGAAATTGAGATTTTTTTTTTTTACTTTTTAATATAAAGCTCATAAAAGTGTAAATGTATGTTTACACTGCTGTCGGACTAGTGTAGTTATCCAAGAGTCTTTAACAAGATTTTGTTTGAGCAGTTTTTGCTGTCTTCATTGGCATCTACGCTTCTGTGGCATTGATTTATTAGCTGTACCCAGGCTTGCTATTGAGAACAGCATGTTGTGATCTACAGACGATAGCTCCCTTATTCTTCATACACACACTCCTTCCCTGGTCTGCAGAAGATATGGCTATCCAGTTGAGGAAAAGAACTATTGTGTGACAAAAGTAATGATGCAACATGGTTATTTACTAACAACTGGACAGAAATTAACACATTCCACGATTAAAAATTCATAACTGTTTCATTTCCAGACAGTTTTTGAGAGAGGATTCAGGGAATAATTTATTTGCCATAAGTATTCAGCTCATTCTTATTTATGTTTGTGCAGTTTTTCTCCTTAACAGTTTGTAAACAAAACAAAAGTAAAACTACTAACTAGAATAAGGCTGCTGTCTAAACTTAACTACATAGTAAAACTTACATTCATAAGAGTTCTTTTACTACTAGACCATACATAGTTCTTGCTAGTGGAGTTTGTACTGGCCAAAGTAGTTGTGTGTCTGGTTCTGGAGGCTTGGCTGCCTTAGGGAACCACGTAAAATCCTTGTACGTGTGGAGTAAGCCATTTCTTTTATTTTGGGGGCCACCGTGCTATTGTTGAACTACCATAAAGACACTCTGACTTGAGGTCATTTTTTTCTTTTCCATTTTCTTACACTGCAGTGAAGCCAGGACTAAATTACTAGTCACAATATTTGTTACAAATGAACATCTCTCTTCAGTGATATGTGTGTGTTGAAATGCTTGTTCTTCCTTTGCACACCAATGAAAATGATCATCTTCTAGACCAAGGGTGGAGGGTGGTTGTTTCGGAAGACTGTCCTGTTTTGAAATCATATTTTATCATTAGCAAGTACAAACGAATGAGTCATGAGCTAGTTTTCAGCACAGCAAAGAATAGGTGCCAGATGCTCAAACTGTGTATAAGCATGAATCAATTTTATCTAAGATTTTGGTTTCTGAGCTTCTACTGTGGTTAGAATATTCTATTAATATTAAACCATTATGTTATTATTGGAGATATGGGCTGCATGCTTTCAGTGCGTATCTAGTAGAACCATTTTGTATAAGCTATCTGTGCTATTTTCATTGAAACTTATTTTGAGCACAAGGCTTTCATGTGTGCAAGATATATCTGCATCTTAGACCACAGAGTAGTGGCCCAGTGTCAGTAAGAGACTGACAGCTACTACAGAGAGGTCAAGCACAGAGATTGCCCCCTCAGCTTTTGAAACTCTTTTTAGTAAGAGGGGGACTCCATAGTTTCCTACTAAATCTAAACAAGTGGTTGTATACAGATAATCACACCATGGTTGTTAGTATTGTCTTAATGGAAGACTGAAGTAGTTACCCTGCACATCATGGTGAGTTCACAACTCATAAGATTGTACATGTGTATTGGCGGACACTAATATTTTAGTAAGTTCTAATCTTCATCAGATTTAAACAACAAAAAAGTGTATAATCACCTAGCGGTTATATAGTACAATGCCAGGCTTAGCGATGTCTGGATGCATGTGAAAAGTCATAGTATCAGATTTTCAAAGAAACGGATCTCTGTTTTCCTACAAAACACAAGTGAAGTCTGTTCATCATTTCTGTATAACTGTATGGTGTAGGAACAGGGAAGGACCCAGCAAAGACATCTAAGCGTCCCTTGCTCCAGCTAGCATCCTTCATCACTCCTGACAGATGTTTGTCTAACTTCTTTGTATGTCCAGAGATGGTGGTGCCAGTGCTTCACTGCCCTTTTAGACTGCAGATTGCTTTTAGAAATTTGTTTTCTGACTTACTCTTGCTGCAGTTTAAGCTTTCTAGCACAGTCTGGATTGCTGTAGGCATCAAGTGTGAAGGATTATTTTATTCTGTTTGCAGTTACCTTTTATGTATTTGAAAACTTAATTTTGATCTTCTTGTCTACAGCCAAAACTCCAATGTCTTTCTTTTAGATGGTGTGCTCTAAACCTTCACCTTTCAGGTTTGTGGAGCTGGACATGAGTTCCTTTTAGACTGTAAGCTATGTTTGCTTCAAAGGAGCTGGTAACTGGTCAGCAACCAGTAGCACTAATAACAATAATACTGTGGTTACTGCCCGGTATGTTGCCACAGGCTGATATGATCGGTGGTAGCTGCCGGGCAATGGAGACCAATATTTCATAATGTTTGCATAAGAAATGTTCTCGTTCTTGTTGATGCTTTACTGGACGTTTTCTTTGGAGTGGAGATTTAAGAGTGAGATGGTTGGGTTAAAACCCACTAGGGACAATTAATGTGCAAGACCAGACAAAACTGTGTTGGAATGAGGTAAGGGAAAGCAATTCCAGATGAAATTTAAAAAGTCTATTAGAAAAAGGAATTGAAGTCATGGGGGTATTGTTGTTGATTTGAATTTGAGCTGTTGATTGTCTATAGTAGTGCAAACAAACAGAAGCTATTTGTCTAAGGTAGGATTTGAGAGTTACCCAATAAATACTATGTGAGAGATGAACACTCGCAATTCTTGACTAGTTCTAGAAGTATGTTGGTCCTGATCGCAAGAAATATCACTCAAGAAGTTATCTGAATTGTAATCGAGATAACTGGAGAGCAGTTTAGCCTGGGGTTGGGTTTCAGGCACCACCATGGTAAGGATAAATAAGAACTTCTGCTGAAGAACAGTGTAACTAATTTCAGAACATAGCAGATATTTTAAGGCAAAATATACTAAATTTGAGACAATGAAGGCTGAATTTTCAAGCATACCTGTACAACTCTGTTGGAGTTAGTGGAATATAGAGACACAAGAGGCAGAAGTGATTTGTCTTTGAACATTAGACCTTTGTACCCTGCTGACTAGCAAGCGTGTGTTATTTGGTGCTCTTGTATTTTTTCCAGCTTTCCTTGTGGCTGGCAACAGCTGCATGTACCAAGTATTAAGGAGGCAAAGTGCAAGGAGACAGGCAGATACGGTACTTTCAAATGCATTAGTGAATACTAGGAACTCATCCCAGACATGGTCTGCAAAGAAAAATGGTTGGTTGCACTTGGGTTTATACAGAACAACAGCTGCTGCTGTTCTCACCATTTGGTGGCCAAAAGTAAGCATTAGAAAAGGAAAAGATCTCAAAAGTGTAGTTTAATAAAATAGTCCCATTTCTGAATTACAAAAGGCAGACTTTGTTTTTTCTTATTTTAAGAGGACCGTATGAGTATCATCTGTTTTGACCTGGACTAGTTAATTCCTGTGGTGATATGATTTGTGCCACTCTTGACATAACATGAAACTTAACTACCTAAAAGTGTCTGGTCTTTGTTCTACCATACAGTGATGATTTATTCTTCCATTATTATTACATTAGGGAAAAAAAGTGGTACATTCACAAAGCAGGATGACTTCTATGCTGATGCATACTGACAACTCCTGAAAATTTGTGGAGTCACAAGGTGAAAGTCAAAACAGCCTCTGGATTTAGGAGTTCCACCAAGACTGTACACAGTAATATATAGCTGTTGTTATGTTGGCAAGCCACAGACAAATGTAATGTCATGGAATAGCTCATGAAGAAGCTGTCAGAATCTGTGAATTCATCAGGGTTCATAATAGCCACCTTCCAGTATTTGTGCTCATAACAAGAACATCTGTCAGCATTGTGAAAGTGCTATCCTGTAAGAAAGAGTCTAGAGAGTCTGCCACTCTCTAGAAGTAAGCATGCGCAAGCCCTCCTGAGAAATGGAACCACTGGCACCAATGCATTTGAACGACATTTACTTTGCTCTAGTGGTTAAGAAGAAATGAGTATAATGCTGTTTTGAAACACAAACCAGATTTTTTTTTGTGCATTGGATTTTATTTTTTCCCCAATTCTCTTACACACCGTACCTAAAAGGTCACTGGGTTTATTGTTTTAGACTTGTAAATTGGAAAATATGTCAAGCCACTAGCCTAGAACTTCAGGACCTTGCAGACCTTGGCTTGCAGCAACAGTGTGAGTGTGCTCTTGTGTGTTGGTGCTGGAGTCTTCCTCACCCAGAACGCTCGGGTCTTCTCTGTTTGTTCTCCTTGTTCAGCTGTAGTAAAAGACAGCCTTTAACAATAGGGCATGGTTGAACCTTTGGGACAGTTGCTGGAATTTTTTTTTTTAAGTGTTTAAATATTTATTTGCTTTCCTGAGAGCAGTGATCATTCCAGAGCACTGCAGAATGATGTGTGATGTTAATACATGCTGATTAAGTAAATCAGCTTGTCAGAAACTCAATTAAAAATAAACACATAAAATAGAAAAAGCCAAACTGGAACAGATTCATGCTAAAAGCCCTTTTTGCGACTGTTGAATCTGGAGCATAACTTATCATAGAATCATCTAGGCTGGAAAAGATGTGCAAGATCATGAAGCCCAGCCATCAATGCTGTTATGTTTCCTTGCAGCTGAGGGATTGCAGATGGACAGGTTCTCAGCTGTCTGCAAGTTTAATCCTTGTATGACATGCTCTGTTTTCTCAAATTCCCCCATTACCAGTCTAGAACCGCTTTGGTGTCACACTGTGTGTGTAGCCTTGCTACAAGTGGAAGATGGAGAATCCTAGAATGAGGTGAAGAGACTCATTCCCTGTTACTCCAAGTTTCTTCCTTCATAATTCACTGGCTTTGCCTCATTTGGACTTTTTGCTAGTTTTAAAGGCCATAGCAGATTCATGTTTGTGCCTCGAGGGGCTGGATGCTTCAGCTAAGGTGCTTCCGCAGGAAGTTTATTTGGTGCTGCTGGACGGCAGTGTGCTCTCTTCGTAAGGAGGCACCGGATCTGGAGAGAGCTCAATGTGAGCCTCGTCCAGGGTAGTCTTCATGGTGGCCTCCTCGTAGGATGGAGGCAAACACACGGTGAGGAATGTGGCATCAGGGAGCAGAGTGGAGTAGTGGAAACTCTGCTCGCTGCTCCAGGGCAGCACGGAAAGGAAACTGGACACGTCGTGCTCAGGCAGGGCCTCGGGGAGGTCAATGCTGAAGATCTGCCCCTGGGGCGTGGGGCGCTGGCATCGGCGGTACAGGAAGAGCAGCAGGAATGCCAGGAAGAGCATCATGGTGGCAGGCAATATGATGCACAGAAACGGCTCTATGTCTTCTTTGGTTGAACTTATCTGTTGTCTGCTCTGTAATTAAAGCAAATAGGTAGTGCACTGGGTTCCTCAATCAGAGAGGAAAAAAATACATTCTCTATTTCCCTCTTCCCATCCCCCCCTCCAATGATCTAGCAGCTGCTTTCCCAAGTTATTTTCTGCCTGTATTAGTGGCACTCACCAACATGTTTTACAGGCTAGTGATTTGCCAAATTTTATTTGTCCATTAAAACAAAATATTTTGACAACTAGACACAAATGAAATGAAGTTGTGGAGAGGTGGGTTTCTAGGAAAACCTGTCTCCTTGGGGAGGGGAACAACAGCTTGGAATGATATGTATTTTGGTATGCGACTTTATCACTCTTGAATTATGCTGGGACTAGTCCTCTTTGGGAGAGATTGGTTAAACTTTTAAAACTTGAGACAACACTGAATGGCAGAGGAAGAGGGCTAGTGATCCACTGTCTAGTGTTGTTTCTTTCTGTCTGGAAAACCCTGCTTACTTTGACAAACAAATATTGTGACAACTGCCCCTTTCATCTGGACCTACTGCCCACCAGACCTGTTCTTTGGCTTTTTTCAAATAAAATGTGGTGTGTTGGGACAGCCTTTCTTGTGCTTGTTCTGCCAGCTATCCAAGAATCACCTTCCCTGTTTAAAACTATGGAAAAAGAACTTCTAGGAGTCTTGGTAGCAGCTGTGACTAGCCTGTCAGCTTAATCTCCTGCATAATAGAGCACAAAAAGATGTCTGTCCCGCAGCTTCTGAATAGTGCTGTTAACAGGAGTTATAAGCTAGTTTTTTAATAACATTTGTGCTCTTCTGTTGTATTAGCTCCATTTTTAAATTTTAATGTATCTTATTTTCAATCTAACTCGCTCTAGCTTCTAATAACTGGATCTCATTCACAGTTTAATCTAGAGTGGGGAAAAAAAACAAACCCTAAAATGTCACTTATTATCAAATCATTCCCTTTGTAAGTACTTGAAGAGTAATCAGATTGCTTCTTCACATCTTTGTGGTGAGACTAAACAAATCAACGTGTCGGATTTCTTTTATTTTTGAATAAAGGCAGTTTTTTTCAAACCAGAAGAATTCTAGTGGTTCTTTCTTCAAATTATTTGGAAGCAGGAATACAAACTGACTGTTTGCAGCAATGGTTCTGTTGGTGTTTTTTGTTTGTTTGTTTGTTTAAAAATGGGGAAGAAAAAAAAAAAGGCCAGTAACTGATACACCTTCTTAGTCTAAGAATACTTTCTCTGCTTATTCTTCAAGAGTCATGGTGGTTCTGTTAGCCACAAAATCACACAGTAACCTATATTCAACTGATTACCTACTGTGCATTTGTTACCTCTCCACTGCATAGTCATTATTAAATTATTAGTACGTGGTCATGCTTAAGAAAAAGAAAGTAAAGGAAGTAAATAGGTTTTTACTTCTAACAGCAAAACAAATAGTGTAGGGAGATTTCTGGTTTTTTTTCCTCTCCCCTGAGGTATTGTGGGTCTGAGGCCAAACCCATTAAAGTAATTTTAAAATACACTGAAACTATCATGGATTTGCTATAAGCTTTTTTCCTCAGCTGTCTTTTAACCACAGAAAAGTGTACTGAGGAATTGTCTCATATCTACTGATCATTTCTTATTAAAGAGTTTCTGGCAGTACAAGCAGTTGTCTTACCTCACCATTAAACGAGCTACAAGAAACATCAAAGTTGGGAGAAAATGTTCAGCTATTATTGTAATGCAGACATTCCTAATTTTTATTAAATTATTTAGATTTTCTCTAAAAAGTTTGTTCCTTTTTTTTTCTGGTCTTACGAGGTGCATAAAATGCTACACAGGAAAAATGAAGAAAAAATTGTGTTACGTTTATGCACTATGGATATTGAGATTCCTCAGTACCCTTACACTACCAGTACTTTCATAATGGATATTTATAAGAGCTGAGCTTCTTTTGGACAGCATTCTTCATGATCAGTGAAGAGAACATTTTTGAGGTTTAAGTTTTGGGTTTAAATTGTGGGGAGCAAGCTTTTTCAATCAGATTAAGTGTTGTTCTTAGGATCCATGAGTTGTGCACTGTTGTGGTTGTTGGTGAGGACAGAAGGTGAGACTGACAATATTTGATATATAAAGACTAGCAAAAGGTATATAAAGTCCTGATTTTCTTACCCTGAAGCCCAGCGCACCATCCCTATGAATTTCACTGAAAGGAACTTTATATTTTAAATAATGGCCAACCCTTCATATGCTGGTGTAAGCATGGCCTAGTGTTACAGCTGCCTGCTGCCTCCTGGTCTGAGACAAGGCCTCGCACAGGGGCTGAGTTGTTGAGAACCCATGGGATGGCAGTGGGCTGGTGGGTATAGGTATTGGAAAAAACCTGACTGGTGTGGAAAATAAAATGAAACCGAATCTTCAGTAATTGAAAATGTAAGCAAATAAACCACCTGCTAAACATATGTGAAGTAAAATTCTCAACTGTTTAACATCTGGAAGTTTCCAAAGCAAGCATATTAAGTGACTTAAGGAATTACTTGGTTGTGTTTCCTTGACTGGTTTGGTTTTGATACTATGACTTTACTTGAGGTCTGCATGCTCTGCCTGTGTTACCATGAGTATCTACTGTTGATTTTGTAATTGACAAAAATAAGAATAGGACTTACAGCCTGAGATAAGTTACAGACATACAAACACTGGCAAAATAGCCTTTATAAAGAGAAGAAGGCAGAAAAGTGTGCAGCAGTAAAAGGAATTAAGCTTCTAAAAAGCCTCTGTTTTCCCAGAACTGATTTTTAGTAGGGTGTTTTGGCCGTTGTGGCTTACTTCCCGTCGTATTCCTTGTTTTCATTTATACCTTTGCAGAGACAGAAGGGCCAGTTTTCTAAAATACTGAACACAGAGCAGAAGTAGTAAAGCCCTTCATTAGTAATCTGTCTGCCTACATTTTTTTTTTTTTTTACCATGCTGAGGATGTACAGTTGCCAGCTTACAGATTACATGACCCATATCAGTTTAGATGAGCTTTTACTCATGCCTGTTGATAAAGGAATGAAATGGGGAGTGCAGCTGAGTTGTGTGGCATTTCCATAACGAGTAATTGAACGGTTTTAGAATTGAACTCTTAGTATAGACAAAAGAAACCTAGTACGTACTTTAGAAGGGAATGACCTATAAGGCAAAACATGCGTTTAAAGGAAGCTTTTGTGTAAGGATAAAAAAAAGTAAGTTTATTTGGCTTACTTAAATTCCCATTGAAGTGGCTGTTTGACTGGTGCTAGAATTTATTACGTTAATGATTTGTTACGGTACTTAGAACTTTTATTTACATGATTTTTTAAATATAGTCCATATTTATGCTAACATTTTTTGATATGGCGTTTGAAGTTGAATCAGGGAACAGATACTTCTGAATGTTTTAAGTGGATTTGGGGCAAAGTCTGCTTTGAAGTCAGTAGGCTATGGCCCATGCATAGGTGCTTTTCTAAGTTCCATCCTGCTTCTCAAAGCAGATTGCTTTTTTACAACCAATAATCAAAAACATTAAACTATGGCAAACAGAAAAACATTTTGGTGTGTTTTTGTATACATTAACAATGACACACAATTTTAAAGACAGCCTAGATTTCCTCTGAATTTTCAAATACTTGTTAGAATGTGATGCTGTTTGTTTTCCACTGTCAGACAAAACCAGTTTCAAGGTGTGAAGACACTGCCATTCAAACTCTTACTGATGAGGTAGACTCTTAAACTCATAGAGGCATTTGAAAACTACTTTTTCTTCTGTTTTGACCCCCCCCACACACACCTCCTTTTCATCTACAACAGTGTGCTTGACAGCTAAGTAGTACGGACAGTTTATTTGCTAGTGCTGCTTGCCTCAGACATTTGCTAGGGCTGTATGTGCACCTGAAATTATGATTTCTCATCAGAGAAACCCTTCCCTGCATCGCAGCCAAAGACAGAAAAGCAGGCTCTGTTTTCATCTCTGACGGCTACTTCCCTCCCCCCGGTCGCCTGCCTGTGATCCTCTCTGAGAAGTAATCAGCGTGCAGCTTAGAGAACAGGAGTTCATTGCCGCCTGCTATGGGCTCTTAACGTCTGCAGAAAGGCTTCATGGGACCAGATCCAACACGTAAACATGTATTTAAAAGGAAGGAAATCAAGGAAAGGCAGAATGCATTATGCTTAAAAGAAATAAACTTCTTTAACTGCCACTCCAGCAAGATTTTCCTTCTGATGTTTTTTTTCTTTCACCACAGATGTGTTTAAAACAACTTAACAGCAATAAATAAATGCTTTGACGCTATGTAATTGAGCATTACTGCTTTGATACAGCTCAATACCCATGTATTTACTATGTGCATACACGGAGGCATTACACAAACGTACACACGCATGCAAAGTCACAGGAGATGCCACAAACACAAGCAGGAGGGTACAGACCTGGAGCTCTGTTTCCAGAAGTGGCCCACCTGGCTCGCTGTTTAGCCAGTCGTAGTTCCCCCTGTCGGCGTGTCCGAATTTTCTCCAGTTGCTGCCTAAGAGCCACCTCATGCTTTCATCCACCTGGTCTTCTGCCTTCGTGCCTCCACCTTGCTTCACCGCTTGCCACCGCCTCCCAGCCCTGACCCAGCTGGGCTGTGCTCGGCTAATGATCGCTTGGAAATTGTATCCCCTTTCTAGTGCCGAGGAAAGAAAAAAAAAAAAAAATTAGCCCCTCCCCCCCCCCCCTCCTGTCAGGAAGCCAAGCAAATGGATCTCCGATTCTCTCTCCACTTCCAACTCAATCTCCCTGGATTTGCTTCAGTGGCCTACATTACCAGCAAAGCCGGCATCAGGTATCAGGGCGCCCGTGGCTGATAGCGCTCTGATTGGAGAGCTCCCCGCATTAGGATTATTAAAAGGGGAATTTGCATGTGAAGCTGAGACCACATGGTCCTGACTTCATGTGGATAAATAACTGCCTATATTTAGGTATCTAATAAACACTTTTCCAACAACAAAAAGAATAACAACTTCTATGTCAAGAGTGAAAGTTCCCTCTCAGTTACAGAGTGCAAGAAAGCACCAAGGATCCAGACAGATTTTTCTTCTCTGTTGCTGGCACATACAGTAAACAGTGAGAGCGGTTTCTGGGTAGAGAAGCAAGGACATAAGGCTAAATGCTATACTGAATTATTTAGCAGCATGAGAATGTAGATGTTAATGATAAATCCAGAGAGAGAAGTCTGCCAGAGCAGCTTTGGTCACTGAGAGCATATGAGTGCTTTCAATAATGTGTTGTCAGTGTAGTTAAATCTGGACTCACTTACTGGTCTCTAGGATGCACGTTATTAAATGGAGATTGTTTCGAGTGAGAAGCCTTTGTGGTGTTTTTCAAGAAAAGAAAATGTCAGTGATGTATATTAACCACTGAAAGGAGCAATATTTAGTCCGTGTTGAGTCAAGGTTTAACTCTTACTAAGAAGTTGGAGCTGTCTTTTCCTTCTTTGCTCGGAGCAGAGGGAGAGGCTGTGGGTAATATTCAATTCAACTGTAATGTATCTTGCGTGGCTTCTCAAGGTTAAAGTGTTAAAGCAAAATTTCTGTTCATGACTGATGATACTAAATTTGGGGTCAGGATTCTCACGTTTTATTTCTTTCTTGGGCTTCCTTAATTCACTGTTCACAGAAAACTGTAGGCCTAACTCACGGCAGGCTGAATTCTTACAACTCCAGACAAGTTATTAAGAAAGAAATGTGAGCACTTGACATTTCTAACGAGAGGATTCTGGAAGAGTCTGTTCAAAGATGGGCTTTGATCCCTGCAGCTTTGGCATACAGGGTGGATTAGCCCTGCAGATAAATCTGGGCTGTAGGAGAAAAAGGAGGTAGATAAATGCAGCCGGTGTTGTTGCAGAAGTTGCAAAGTGAGCAATGAACGGGGAGCAATGCTGAATGAGAGTTTGGTCTCAGTGCTAAAGCAGCTGCGCCATTCCATCAGAAATGGGATCCTGCTCTTGCTGCTGCTGAGGAGGTCCTGTGTGAAGTGAGGAAGGTCACCTAAGCAAAGCTTTTGCATGCTTGTCTGAAGACTCCTTTCCTGGGTGCCGCACTTGTCATCTTGGAAAGCACTTTGCGAAGTGGTGAGCTTGTGCGTCGGGGGGAGCCGAGGTGTGAATGGCAGTGTCCCCTGAGCAGCTGGGTCCTAAAGGTGACTCAATAGCACACGCCAAGATAGGCAAATACCTGCCATGTTGTCTCAGTACCTTGTGTGGAAGCAGGAATGACAACTCTATTTCCCAGGCTGTGGTGTTAAAATAAAATTCCTTAAGGAGTTTTGTGACTGCATAGTTTAAATCTGTCGTCCCACATGCAAACAGGAAACGTTCATATACTATCTTAATTAGGGTCTTAATACAGCCCATAAGATTATTAATGCTATTTTTAAAACCTTGCTGTAAATTTGCTTTGGGACTGTCATGAATAATGAGGAGAAGTAAAAGATTATGTCTACTTACAGTATAAACACCCTGTTTGGCATCCTTAGAATACAGTTAGATGAATTTTAACCAAAATAAGGTGTGCACTTTTAAGACTAACTGACCTGATATACCAAGTGCTTTGAATTCTTGGCCTCTGGAAAATCTTTAAGAAGGATTTAATTTTGTAGAGTTGAGGCCAAATGGGAATTTGGGGAAATGTAGTGACCTTTGTCATGCAGGTAATTGGAATATAAAATAACAGTTGTCCCTTTGGCTTTATAATCAGTGGACACAGCAGGAAGATTACTGAGAGCATTGGAGAGAAAGTCTTTCTGCTGTCAGTGGTCTGAAGCTCATGTGATATACTGCATTTGTATATAAGATCTGCTTGTGCAAAGCTGAACTGCTGCCACTCTGGACTGATGTTGTGATGACAAATTTGTCAGAGATTTCTAGCAACTCTGTGGATCACATGTGACTTCTTTCTCCTTCTCACAGAGCTCATAGATATCACCATAGTGTGGGCATGCTTTAGTGTGGAGACTGAGAGGAGGAACATCCTTGAATCCAAGCCTCATGGCCAGGTGTTGGGCTTGCTGCATCCAGGAATGTGGGAGGCAGAACTTTGGAGGTCTTCCGACATTAACAGGGACAAAACAGTCTTTTTTCCCCTGCCTGTATTCTTTGAAATAATTCATTGACTCATTTTGATTGATCCTGTCAATCTGGAGAAAATAGCTGGCATGGAACAGTACTACCAAATTGATTAAAGTTTGGTAAAGATTCATAAAACAATGAGAAAATGTTTATAATTATCAGCGAGTGTTGCTAATAATACTTCTGACGTTTGAGCAGGGAGAGACTTTTTAAGGAAGCCAGTGCAGAAAATGGACACCTCCTCTGTTCTCCAACTGTCTGTCATAAATAATTAATATTTCTGATTTGCTGAGATGTTACAGGCTAGCAGTGTAATTCTACGCTGTATTGCCACTAATATTAGTAGGGAACAGCATGGCCACAGTGCCCTAAATGCCTTTGAATTTTCTTGCCCCCCCCCTTTTTTTTTTCTGCTTCAGTGCCAAACCTTCCCTGATGTAATGACTGCTCTGTTCGAGGGGGTGTGTGAGGGCTTTTTTTTTTTTTTGTTAGAGGTCAATACCTTTCTTTCTCAAACTCTCTCACAAAGAAAGCACCTTCTGAAAAGCAGTCTTCGCCCTGCCCCACACCCCATCAAGCTAAAAACACCGTCGCTTTGGGGGCGGATGTAGCCAGGCGTAACCCCACTGAAAGCCAGCATCCTGGAGAGCAGCGTCTGCCGGCCAGCTGAGCGTACTCGCTGCCTGTAACAACAGAGGCACAAGGAACCGGTCACAAAACGCTCCCTCGCCTGAACGCTGGTGCTGCCTGGCTGAGGAGCTGAGGGACGGGGCTGCGGCCACACCTGGGCCGCAGCGGAGCGGGCTCCTGCGGGCCGCGGCCTGCAGCTCTGTGGGCTCCGCGGCCATGGCGGGCTGATGGTGAGGATTAAATGTTTTTGCACGTTTTTTTTATTTTCAGGCTGAGATATGCCTATTTTATTTGTTCCGTCTTACTGATGTTGTCAGATGCCTTTCCTCTTTGTGATAATGGTGGCGAAAGTTTTGTTACCATCATTGGCTCTGACTCTCTGCTATCAAGTTGGTCGAAATTTTGCTCTAAATTCTGCACAGAGGGGCAGATGATAAGCTGTGTGCATAATCTTAACCTGTCAGAGCTGAAGTGGGTGCAGGCCAGTTTCTCGCTTGCTTCTATTCAGTATAAGGGGAATCAAATGAGGGGATTTTTTTGTTGTGTTTGTTCTAGTAAAGCCTAACTCAGAATGTATTTATCTGGCATAAGGGAAAGACCGCAAACACGTCCAACGTAGTTCAGTTTCCCCTGGTGTCTGAACTCCATGTGCTTGAGCACTTACATGGGCTAATTTATCCCGGGGCTGTGGCCTCCTGGTGGCCATGTGGCCTTCTGCCGTGGTGTCCATGGCACAGCTTGTCAGGTGCTTTGCCTTTGGTCCTGAAGAAAGGACGTTCCTGACCTGTTCTGCTTTTCTGTGGGGGATTGTGCCTTTCAAGCTGCCACCCACAAATAAGCATCCTCTGCTTTTCCAAGGTATGTAACAGCTCTGAGTCGGTGTAAGTTGAGAAAAATACGTTTATTTTCATCAACAGTTGAAACTGAACCTCCTAGCATGTCATTTATGGAGACAGCTAGCCAAAAAGTAGCTGCAATGAATGAATGAATAAATAAATAAGATATATATGCATGTGTGCACGAAGTATAGGAATAGCAAAGAGGAATTTAATTTGTGTAATAACACTTCCACTATTTTACCATAAGTTTCCTAGGCGTGTTGCTGAGTGCTGGGTTCAATCTACTTTTGCATGATTCAGAATTACCACTGCTCTCCTTGGAAATCCTACAGACCTTGCAAGCAATCCGCAGGTTTTTGGGCTGCGTTTATTCAGTAAGTCAGGAACTGATGAAGTCATGTATTATACTGAAAAAAAAAAACCTAGAAAATTTAGATTATGCAGATTTCAACCTCTCTTGCAGCATGCTTGAAAGATTAAAAACAAACAAAACAAACAAACAAAACAAACAAACAACATAACAAAATCCCCACAGCAACCTGCAATCTCTATTATTTACCATGATTGCAGACAAAAAGATTAGAAAAGGGAGACTTTTCTCCTGAACATTCTTGTTTGGGGTGTTGATTTAAAAGTTAATCAACCCAATTTTGCATTGGGTTTTGGTTTTTCTTTTTAAGTTGTTTGTTTTTCCACGGTCCAGGAGTTCTAAGTGTCTCTCATAGAATATATCTAAGTCTTTGTTTCTTGATCAGTAGGTAACCATTGTTTTTTTTGTTGTTGTTTTTGTTTTTTCTTGGATGTATGATTCATCCAGATTGAATCCCACTTTTTTTTCCTTTTTTTTTTTTTTTTTTTAAACCGCTGTTAGTTCAATAATCTTTTAGTGCATTTGGATTTTTTTCTCTGTATGTTCTCAGGTGGTTCCATTATCCTTCTGTACCATGCAGGGATTTAGTTAGTGCTTTATATTCTTGCAAGTTTGCTAATGAGCATTCAACAAAACAATACGTAATTCTGGCCATTGCCAGAATAAAACAATTCATCCCAACTAAGTGCAGTAAATGACAATGTGATTTTTGCTTTGCCTACAGTGACTGAGTTCCAATCCATTTTACAAATCTTTGTTCAAAACTATGTAATTTTCCAACAGAATATTGTGCATCCCTGTATCAAATCGCTTGAGATTGTATCTAAATACAGCACTCTCCATGTCGGTATTTGTTGCTAACACAGTACATCTTGTACAAAAGCACGATAGTATTTTCATAGCCAGACATGATTAATGTAATTTGCTGCTAAAAATTTATCAAATCTCCATGCCAAAGGAATTGGAGTCTTCTAATGTTGTTGCTGAGAGCCATTATGGCCAAAAGCACTGTTTGAGAAGAGAACCCCTGTATGCTCTTCTAACTACTGAAACTCACCAGTTCTTCACCAGATTGGAAGAAATAGATGCAAGTGACTTACTTCTCCTTTGTTATCGCTTTAAGGTCAGGAGCAGCTCCAGAGCAGACCAACTGTAGGTATTAACATCCTCCCTTAGGGAATTAGAGAAGCCTGGGTATCTTTGCTGTAAGACTGTATTTGCAATCTGTAAGACTATATTTGCTGCTGTTAAAATGCTGGAGCCTGAGAAATACAGCTTTTGAAATACATTCCTCTCCTGAAGCATATTTAGCAATAACAGTAAGAATGCATGAGCTGAAAACTCTCTGTATAAACTAAAACAACTGGTGGAGTACCTGGGCTTGTAGGGCTGAGTGGGTTGCAGTTGCCCATATATGTGTGAGGATGAGCTGTATGACAAACCTGACCAAAGGTACGGTAGCGCGGGGCCTTCAGGATCTGTAAAAGGTTAGGCACTGTTACTTGCTTTTCCTTAACCCCTTCTTATGACTGGTTAGGCAGCTTTCCTGAAGCTGCAGGTGGCATCTGTATGGGACTGTAGAGGAGACACTCATTCGGCTTTGTGCTCAGCTGTCAAGGAAAGGTCCTCCTTCGGGGAGAGGGAGGAAATTATTCCAATCTGTCAACTTCTGAATGCGTGTGAAACTTTCTGAATTGAAGCGTGCATTATTTAACAGAGCATCGGCTGAAAGGCTTTTGGCAATTTTGTGCTGTTTTAATTTAGGTGAACTGGAATAGCACTTTGCTTGAAATAACACGCGTACTGTTTCAATTTGGAGTTCGCGTCCTGACGCTGAATCTGTTCTGAATCTGAACACTCCTACTTACGGCTTATGGAGAAGGTGCACAGCCCCCTGCAACCTGTACGATCAAGTTTGCTGTAGAAATGAAATACATGTAGAAAATCTTGTACATATAAAAAGGCCCCAAATCTACAAACACAGCAAAAGCTTTATTTTCTCAAGTGCACTTGTTAATGGTTCAATTTCTCAGTAAAGTTGAAGTCAAGCGTTGATTCAAGGATGTGACCCTTGTTGCACAAAGGCGGGTGGGATAGCCTGAAGTGCACAAAGCTTTGCAAGCAGGGCTGATGGCATACATCAACCACAATGTTACCTGAAGGGGCAGAAAGAAAGAAGAAGAAAAAAATAAATAAAAAAAAGTCTCCCACCAGCCAGCTGGGAGAACTGAGGGAGTCCCAGGGAGATGTCCATAGATCTCGCTATGGTGCTGTAGACTGAGAACTAAAATATGAGGAGGAGGAGGGGGAAAAGGGATGATTAAAACAGGAAAGGCAGACATTTTCTGACATAAGGGCTATAAAAATGTTTCAGAATCAAGCTGTGCAAGGCTGTGAGGACAAGAGCACTTGGGATACCAGGGTAGAGGCACTGCCACGGTGTCCTCAGGCTGGGAGATGAGAGGTTACAGAGGTGCTAGTGAAAAAGACTGGAAGCAAAAGGCCCTTGGCCTTAAAAAAGGTAAGGCACCATGCAACGCCCTGAAGAGGAAACTGCAGATACAAAGACAAGGGCTTTAGTTGTGACTTCTTAAAACAAGTGTCTTAGCTGGACAGCCGGGTGCGGCACTGAAAATGGGAGATCACGAAATAAACATCTTGTCTGGGGGATGTGTGGATGATTGGGGGGGAATAATTACAAGTTAGGAATAATTGGACTGTGTAAGGTGCTGAGATCTGCTATTCAGCGTGGCTGCCCTTGTAACTAATGGAGTAGGCTTTCGAGTTGTATAGTGGGGAAGGCTTGGGTCCAGGCTGATGTGGGTTTTGCTTTAAAGAACAACTAAATTTTGCTTGGGGCAGTGGTGTATGAGCAGGATCAGCTGTGAACAGGACAGCTTAGGGAGAGGTATGTGATTTCTGCTACGAGGTGGGGACCTTCTCATCCCATGTCCAAGCCCGAATCTCTGCAGGTGAGCTGGTGTGTTACGGCAGGAGGACCCAGGCACCTGCTGTGGGGTGACGGGGCCTGCACAGGCGAGCAGTTGTAAGGCGCCCGGGTTGTTGGGGCAGGACTAGACCTGACTGGTTAGGGGCATTTGTGTTTCGCTGTTGCTGCTCAGTTTTTTGCTTTGTTTGGCTCCCAACGTTACTTTTTGCCAAGTGATGATGCCTCCTTGAAAGGGATGCTTGCCCAGCCAGCACAGCTTGTTATGGCGGCTCAGACTCGAGCATGACACGGTCTAAAGAGACGTGAAAAGTAGAGCCAAATGGCGTAGTTTGGCACGCGGTGTGCCCTGCCCCGTCGTCTTCTTTCCCATCCTGTTTTTCTTCAGCAGTCACTGCAGACCTGTCCTCTTGTCTGCGATGGCACAGCAGGGAGGGAGGTTGGGAGACGCTGACCCAAGACCCCCTCAAGCTCCTGGGGAACGCTTAGTGGTGGTCATCCTTCTTGTCCCGCTCTCAGCACAGCTCTGCCTAAAACGTTCTGTGGCAGGCTGTTACACTGCATTTCCTTTCCATCGCTCTTACTGCTCTTGTTCCCCTGAACACTAAAGGAGGTTTGATTGCAAGCTTGCAAGAAAAAGATATTAGCAAACTAGATTTTAACTTTCACTTCTCTTCTTCTTCTTCTTTTCCCCATGGTTGGCTTTGCAAACTAATAATCTAATAATCTTTACCCTCATGGGCTTGGGGGCTGGTCACAAGAGCCTGCATTGAGATCTTCAATTATTTAGCATCCTTTTAAAAGAAAAGGTATTGTATGCAAGGGAGATGTAAGATCTGCTCTGATGAACATCCCTACAGCTGGGACTTTAAAAGAACATTTTTATCAGGGCACACAAACCTTTTCCTCGCTCTTATGGTGCAGCCATTGCAATTCTATCCAGGAACCAATTCTCATGTTTTCTCAAGGGAAGACTAATTGCTTTTTCAGGTAAATGTTTCACACCGACCAAGAGCCTTGTCACCTTCTTCTCCATACACAAGTTACTGCAATACAAAACCATTTTTCACTTTCTCATTATGTTTGACATTCCCATTTCCCAAGCTTGAAGGTTTCTCTGTTCTGACCTCTTGAGCATACTTAGAGGGACAGATTTTAATACGGCATCTTATCCAGTTTTATTTTGATCTGTTGGTCTCCCCAAAGTCTCTGGCACAAAGGAGACTCAGGTCTGAAGTACAAAAAAAATTGGCCAGGAATGTAATGTAACATTCAGAAATGTAGTAAAGAAAATCATTGGGAAATGTCACGTAGGAGAAATATTTTAAATTATTTTAATCTTAAATCATGTTGTTTGACTGTGGTGGCAAATGAGGATGATGAGAGGCAGACACCTCCTTAGAGGTGGACATGCTAACCCCAGCAAATAAAAATAAAGAGCTTCAGCATGTTTCCTTAGAGCTGCCAAACCAGAAGTATGGTCTCTGCTTCATGGGTACAGATCTCCCAGTTTTGTGTAAAAACAAAACAAAGCAAAACCAGACAAAGAAACAAAAAAAAACCAACCCAAGCCAAAAAATAAAAACAGATTTACTACTATGGATTTCTGTCAGGAGTCAGAAGATTGCACATGCAGCCTGGCTTTGATTTATTTGGGATTCTGTTGGATTTTGAAACCTGGATGCTGAGTGCACTGTTCTAGGACATTGTATCAGGCATTTGGATAAAGAGTTCAACTTGTGTTTGTTTACAGTGATATCAGATGTTAAGAGGTTTATCCTGATGCTAGCTTCTTTGCCAAAAGCTCAGAAATTGGAGATCACCCTGTGTTTCACGTGGCTCAGCCAACAGAACCCAGGCCTGGTTCTGCCTTTTATTTCTATCATAGGCGTACTCAGTGGACCAAAAGAAAGGTTTCTTCACCTGTAAAATGTGGATATCCATCTTGGAGAGAAGCTTCCAGCAAGATTACTGAAAATATTTTCCCATTATTGCCATACTTCTGAGTGCACGAGTGTGCCAGTGTTTTCATCCCATCTGTAAAACGGTAGTGGTGACGCTGGGCGCTCTCTTGGCACCCTGGCAAAAAATAACCAGGAAAGATCTCCAGCTTGTATCGGGGGAGCTCTTCACTGGTGGTTGACTACAGATGCATACAGGATAGCCGGGGGTAAACCTAACCTTGTGAAAAAGCATCAGTTTTGAAATCCTATTTGCCATACATAAATGTATATCATGGAGGGAGATGAGGGTAATTTGATGTCCACGCATCAATCTTTGGCACTTCTTGTAACGTCAGAGGAAGGAAGAGCTTTACCAAAGCCATTGAGGGAATGTGTGGGTTTGTGTGGTTTGGTGCCTGTCTTTCCTCCTCTGAACCTTCAGGGTGGCTCTCTTGCTGGACTGTAGAGGGAGTTAAGACAGCTGACCTTCCTGGGCCTAAAAGCCTTTTAAAATCGAACCAAGATCACTTTCTGCTGATAAATATGTTTGGTAAAACTTCTATGGGAATGGTTCATCCTTGGTCGATTAGCTATACCAAAAGCAATCTGTCAAGCTTTGTCTACAAAGCAGTGCATTAAATGGCCACTGCCTTTCCTTGCTCTGGAATCTGGTGTCTCCAGAATTCAGTGTCTCCACTGAAGGGGAGAGAAAGCTTGAGGTTTAATCAGCTGCTGCTGCTTTTTTTTTTTTTATATATATATACATGTTATATATATTTGGTGACAGCTGTCACCAAATTTGGCAAGTGTTTTTAACTGAAGCCAGCAAATGGGAGAAGTACAAGTGGCCTCTGTGTAACTACAAAGAAACTTCACCACTTCCACCATGTGTGGACCTCTTCCTCTGCCACCCGGGGCAGCAGAAACCGGGCTGATCTGACCAAACTGTCAAGTGAGAAGGCGGATGGGATCCCATACACGTAAAGAACTGGTGAAGTAGTGGAACGGTATTTTCTGTATTTACCCAGTTGCTGTTTTACGTTAATGAACGCTGCTTAGGAGGAAAAGAAAGTCTTTCTAATGGGGTCTAAATGAGAGATGTAGAGCAGCAGAAGGTAGTTTCCTGGAATGGAATTAGATCGGACTGTTGGGATTTAACAAACTCCCGTTTTGCCAGAAATGCCATAAGATTATTAAAGCGTCACAACCTCATTTAGTTGCTTTGTAATCTGCTCTAATACATTTCTTTTAACCTTCCTGCTGATGAGGCTGTTGCGTAACAGGCATTGAAGGCCAGACCTTGGGTTGCTTCAGTGCTGAAAACTCTGCTGGGAGTAATACTGTGGTGGGGATAGCCGACGGAAATACCTGCTCAGAGGAAGAAGCGAGACGTTTGCCTCAGCAGAGGTGCTCCTACAGCTCTAACTTAGTTAGCGGGGAGCAGTAACAACAGAAACCTGGCCGTGCAGGTTCCAGCTCCATTCCCCGGGCCCTGCGTGGAGATGCCGGTGAGGCCAGGGGGGAGCTGACCGCCAGAGCTTGCCAGGGGCTGCGCAGCGCGGCGTGCCCTGAGGGTTGGGCGTGCTGCTGCGGCTGCTCGGGGGCACCCGAGCAGAGGTACCGGGTGGCACTTTTCTTTTTCCGCAGCTGAATTTTGTTTGCATTTGAAAGCGTGTGAGGTGGGTGCGCCAGAAGTGTTTACTGTGTTCACGTAGTGATTGCGTTAAATTAAAGGTTTCTGAACAGTAGGAGAAATTATTGATCCAGCTTTGATCAAAATGAGGGATGTAGGTGGCGGAGGGAGCCCTTTCCTAGCCTTGACGAGGCGTGAAGCATTGCACTGTCCTTGCTGCTGGCCTGCACTTCTGCAACGGGAACGCTTTCTGAGCACCAGCTAAACTCAGCCTGGCAGGGAACTGCAGCCGGGGAGCGCCTGGCCTAGAAACCCGACGCAACCTGGCCGTGAACTCGCGCTCTGAGGATCCCCGTGACCGCTGCTGGTCCCTGGCGGCATTCACAAGCGGTGGCCTTGATGCTGGGGCGTGGGGTGGGCAGCTTAATCCTTCTCCCCGCCTCCCTGCCCCTTCCCAGCCCAAACTCTGTCTGGAAGTGGTGCAGGGCTCACTCGTCGCAGTGTTTAGATCTCAGCTCCCATTGGAAAAACAAAAAGGGGCAGTTCCACGTGGCTGAATTCCCCAGCATCTGCGAAAGCTGCAGGCCCTGCTGGTACATAGCAAGCCTTTCAGGCCGCCTCGGTTCTGTTGCCTTTTGCTTAATCAGTAACTGGAAAATAACTATCTTTAGACAAAACAAAAGCCAGATGTATTTTGCATTTGCTTCTTTATTCTACAACACAAGCAACATAAATAGTCTATAATTTTTGTTTTAAAATATTTCCACTTCAGAATTCAGTCTGAACAAAATATACACAAAATACAAGTTGCAAGCCAGCTTACAGTGACTGCCTGAACAATGGACACCAAGGAACCAAACAAAGCTAGCAGCACGAAGGAACGCAGCAGGTCAGGGAGGTGTTTTTCTAAGAGCAGAAAGGTAGAGGGTGGAAACATGAATGAAACTGGGGAACTGCAGCTAGGTATGAACTCTGTAGAAGGTAAACCTAATGTAAGAACTCTCTTGACAAGGCGATTTACAATCTCTTAAAAAATATTAGTGGCTCCTCCTGAATATACAGCTATAGAGATGAAGTCCTGGGAATAATATTTTGTAGTAAAATGCTTCCTATGGCAGCCATCATCATGGAAATAAAATTAGATTTTCATTTTTGAATAGGAAGGATTAGATCTTTGGCAAAATGGAGTGTCCACTCCCTTTGGCTTTCTTTCAGTTTTCCGTTCTGGTCAAAGGGCCCAGGGAAGTATGTTTGCAGTACCATAACTAATGACAAAAAGGAGGTGGGGAGGAGGTTTGGGGGGACTCCACGAAGGTGCTCGCTGCTGTCATTGCGTGCTTTCAAATCTCTTGCTCCCACTTGCTCCAGCAAACAGCGCGCAGTGCGGGGCTCCGTACCACAGGGCTCTGCCCTTCTGGCTGCAGAAGAGATCCTCCGGGATCTCCCTTTGGTGCTTTCCTCCGCAGAGCTGGGGTCTCGGGAGCCACAGCCTGCTCACGGGGGTGGTACTTGTCCCTTGCCAGACCTGTGCTTCTCCGCTAGCTCCGCTCTCTCATTTCAGCCCGCTTCCTGGGGAAGCGTGGCATTTCCCTGCAGCCCGGACTAACCAAATGTGGGAATAGGAGATAGGGCCCTAATGCTCCATGGCATTTAGGTGAAATTTGTGGAAATACGTAACTGCCTTTTTGAGAAGTGTGACGCTGAGGTAAAAGAATTGAAATTGGAATGGGAAGATCCTCTTGCCATGTTTCTTAACAAAAAATGCCCTCCATAAACCCAGTTCCCTGAAATAAGGTGGCAGGGGAGAGTAAGCAAACCTCAGCTTGTGAATTTGCCAAAAATAAAGAGGATTTGAGGGATCTGGTCCCACAGGCAAGCTCATTATTGCATTAATCCAGGATCATACAGTGTAGCTCTACTGATATCCACAGTCAGAATTAGGGCATTTCCTCTCCCCTCTGCTTTTAGTTCTTAACTTGGACCTCTGAGCGTTAACTGAAAAGAATGATGCACACTCATGCCAGGTGCTTTTTTATTTTCTTTTTAAATAGCCAGCCTGCCTTGCCTGGCCAAAGCTGTTTAGTATGATATGAAATCATACAGCTAGTATCACATATACCTGTATGTTGAGGGGAATTAGTGGAAACAACGCAGAGGAGATAACACTTCTTCCTTGCAGCTGTACAACTTCCTGGAGACCCAGGTGCGTTGCTGGTGAGGGCTGCTACTGGACCCTTGTGTTGCATCCCTAGGGAAGCTCTACTCAGAGGAGGGAGGTTCAGAGAAGACGGGTCAATAGCTGCCAGATGTTAGCTACATTGCATAAAACCCAGTATTTGTGCTTCTGAGCTATGGTAACTTGGTCCTTTTATACTAAAAAAGAAGAGAAGGTATATATATTCTTTTAATTGATGGTATAATTTCTTCAAAGAATTATGGAATGATCCAAAATTGAAAAAAAAAAAAAAAACCTACCTCATTTCACATGCCATGATTAGCACTATACACAGATATTCCCAGAAATGATTATAACCAGAATAACGATTAAATGGCTTATGGCTTGCTTAAGCATAATCTTATCACACCCCCACAAAAATAAGGACAAGGGAAAAAAAAGAGGTTTTTCTCTTTTCTTTTTTTCTTCNTTTTTTTTTTTTTTTTTTCTTTTTTTTTTTTTTTTTAATAGAAAGTTCATCACTGAGTAATAGTATTTCTAGACTGGATTGCTAAAGGTGAAAACAGCTAAACTGCATGCTCAGTTTCTGAATAAGCTTGTACACAAGAGCTAGGTGGAAATAAATTACTTCAGCTTGCTATGGTCAGCTTCTTACACATTAAAACTGGATCTGTGCAAAAGTTCTAGTTCTAGTTTGGGGGCACTGGGCCCCCAAAAGGAATAGGTGCTGGCTCTTGTGGATTTTCAAGCTGGAGGTGCGTAGAGGACCACAGCAGAGAAAGTGACACCAGAACTACATAGGACTTTCCCTTTCCTGAGAACTTGTGAACTTGTACGCAGGGATCGAAGGATTCAAGGACTGAGTCCAGAGTCTTAAATATTTCCTTCCACTGATTTCAACAGCTCTGGCATATTGAGTATGGGCCGAAGTTGTACCAAGAGGTTGCCAGTGCAGGCAGCACACGCAGCGGGACCTCTCTACTTGTTAGCTTATTTGCCACTCAAGTTTCATACTGGTCCTGAGCTCCACAGCGGAGATACCAGCACTGAGATACCACTGTATCGAGAGCAAACGGAGATTACGTACAGTAACGCAAGGTATTAACAGGCGGGAGTTACCTCTCTGGCAGATAAGGACTTGTCAGTGAATTTTACTGTAAAATCAGACGTAACTTGAAGCTCAAATTAAAGGCAAAGTACCTTACCAGGTCAAGTCACAGGTGTAAGCTCTGCTGGGCCTTGACAGGAGGCAGCTGTCCTCCAGGGGATGTGCACTGTTTAGCTGTGATGAGACCACAGCAGTGGTGCCGCGTGTGATCGCACTGCAGAACAACAACATGTGACTGTCTGCACATGGTCCGAAACCCTACCAACTGGGGCCAGGCCCTGCTCCTGTCCTATAAAAGTAACGCTCTCCTGATACATATGCCACTTCTTCCAGCTTGAAGTACTTGCGTGGTGAAGAGCTATTCCTTGTGAGCAGGCGCGTTTGTTTCTGGCTAAGAGCAGCTTCCTCTGTCCGTGGCTGCCTAAAATCTTCCAGTGGGGATGGCATCAGCTAGGCCAAGGCAGCAGAGCCAGCGTGCGGCTCTGGTGCCCGAGAAGGGCTGCAAACCACCGTGTCACTTTTTAAAGCAGGTCAGCTAAACAAGAATCACTGGCTAGTGAGTTTTAAAAATCACTAACAACTTCCCAGTTAGTTAGAGAAAAATCAAAAAACAGCTCCTGTAGAAATTTGTGACCAAAAAAAAGGTGCAAGAGAAGAATGCAGTCGTTAACCAGAACAAAGAGAATGTACCGACTGGGTTTTTTGCTTGGTTTTTGGTTTCCCCAAGGCTCATATAAATGTTCTGATTCAACTCTAGAGCTGGTAATATGCTGCTGTTACCTTGTGCAGTAGGTGTTATGGGGCTATAAGACTATGAATGGGTTATGCGGGAAAGACTTGCATGTGTGGAGACAAGGGCTGCTTTGTGCAGCTGACTGAGGTGCTTCCCCACTCACAAGTGGAAAGCGGAGCCGTGGCTGTAAGGTGGTGCAGGTGGACAGGCTTGGTGTGGTCAGAGTTAGGGAGTCCCCTTCTGAAGCTTGTGAGGGGTCAGTCCCAGAAGGGCACTGGCACTGCTCTGCGCAGGCTCGCTCTTGGGGCTACAAGCTTGTGTTGTGAGGCCTGAAGGTAGCCCGCTGGCAGCCTTAAGCCAGGCGGCCCCCAGTATGCACGAAACAGCGTGCGCAGGCCTGTGACATGGTGACTTCACACACAGCATTCGACTTCTTTGGGGCTTGCTGACATCTATAGCTAAACTAGCAAAAAGAATCTGATGAGCCAATACCACATTTTTTGTTTCTACGCATCAGATTAATGGTTCCTGAAGTGGCCATGAGCTGTTGTCCTCAGCTGCTCACCATTTAGAAGAGTGGCATCTGCTAAACTTTGCTCATTTAAAGCCTGCTGCTACAAAGGTTCCTTCATACTCATCCCCATCCTTTTACATGCCATTTCTGGAATTAGTTACTCATGTCCTCCTATGGCTGCCTAAGGGAGGGGTGTGAATGAACGGAGGCACTGAGGGTGACAATGGGCACTTAGTGCATAATTTGGAAAGAGAAGTTTAAAATAGGGCAACAGCAATGCAGCAGTATTTTCGGTCAAGCAGCTGGTTAATTGCATAACACCAGGCTATGCTGTGTTTGTGGGCTTGGGTGGGGTCAGGTATCTTCATTTCTGGAGCTTTTCTTTCTGGTTTACAGATAACACGTAACCACAGCGTTCCCTAGCTACTAGGCCCTCTTCTGGAATCCTGCGTGATTCCATTGGTACTGCTACCAATTTTACTTCTCCACCATAAATCAGGGATTTGCTTCGGTTTTAGATAAGCACAGTGAAGATCTGAATCCCTTAAATGCACAGATAATGAAACATAGCAGAGTTGGGTGTCTGGCATACGGTTGTTTATTCTGATTTTGGTTGTTGCCTAATTAATGTACTGCTTTAAAAGCAGTTCTGTATAGAAGCCCAATAAAAAGATTAACAAAAATATAACCAGCCTTTTACTCTACCTAAAGATGTGTAAGAAGGGCATGGCAACAGAAATCAAACCATGCCACCACTCTCCTATATACCAAGGGCTAATCTCACCTGTCCCCAGGGAAGTACTTGATCTGTTGGGAAAACTCACAATTGATAAATTAAGTTACTTATAAAGTCAAAGTAGGTGGTGAGAAAGAGTTGTTTTAAGGATTTTTTTTTTTATGATGTTCTTGAAACAATTTAACGAAGGGAAGTTCTGAAAGAAAGGGAAACAGTGTGACTGACACTGCAGAACCTTACAGGACAGAGTATTCCCCACACAAGCCTACAGGTGACGAATGGGGAGTGGGTGATGGAGGGCAGAGGCAGGATGATAGTGGCGGACTCTGAGTAAAGGCATCAGCTTGGGTGATGGCTGGTCAGTAGATCCTCTTGGACCGAGCCTCTGTTTTTTCAGGTTCAAGATGCCAAAAAAAGTTAGTTGTGCAAGATCCAGGCCTGATATAAAGAGATGACATTTTTGAGGATGCTTTGGAGCAGGGACTGAAGCTGTATATTTAGTTGGTGTGCACATTTTAAAAGCCTTGGGAGAACATCATTAAGGGGTCACCCAAGATTAAATTCAACGTAGTTTCAACAAATTATTTAAACATCTAATCAAATTATGTAGTATGGGAGTACGAGACGGAATGTCCCAGGGGCTGTGACATAATTTGTGTGGCAAAGTAACCCTTCGCTGTGTCTAGTGTGAAGAGCATCACGTATGTATTTGACGATACAACAGTCGCTCCTTCCCCTTCTCCCCCTGATAACCGTACTGGCAAACCGTAGTAGTCCTTAGAGAAGCGCTGCGCAGAGGGGGGTGTACCTACATGAGGCTCTGTCCCCTTCTGTTTACAGCAACAGATGAGAAGGGGGAGAGAAACAGGAAAGTTAGTTAGTTACCTTCTTTTCAGACTATTTTCCATCTTGATTAAGCTCAGCTTGGCCTGACAGGCTAAGTTTAATGGAGGTGATAAGGGACCTCCTGGCTACAGCAGCTCTACTTAGCTCCAGTAGAAGCATAGGCCAGCTTAGCTGCAGCGGTGCTTGAACTGGAACACTTTATCCTGTTGAGTGCTGGATACTGTCACGTAGCCTGGCTGTAGCGTTGCTCTGTGGTGTGTCTTCCCCTGTAGCTTCACAGGAAACAGCAAAACAAACTTCCCTGTTGCCCCTGGGGGGAATTATTCATGTGTTGAAAAATGATCAGCTGTGGGCACAGCTGAAGTAGCCAGGGTGGTGCTGTAGGGAGGGCAGCCTGACAGTGCCAGGTTTTTCGAGCAATACTCCACAAGGACAGTGAAAGGATGAATAGCCTGTGCTTGGGTTCACCAGTTTTAGACCTGGGATGCTTTAGTAGTCACTCACTAGCTACCCTGAATGTGACCAGACTGCAAAGGCTCTTCTCAGAGCAAAATAAATTTCAACTCTCTCTAGTGAGCAAGGCATACAGTTATTACAATAATCTTTATTTGGCTTTCTTCTCTCATGCTAACTTTAGAAGGGGAAAAGTTACTCCAAACAAGGGCCACCTTTTTACTTGTCCTGTAGCCTCACCTTTTTCCTGCCTCTTATTTACTTTTAGTTATAGAGGCTTACTTGCCCGGTTTGACACCCAGATGACAGTTCCATTCACAGCTAATTGCAAGTGTGGAAGTTCACCAAGAATTTGATGTGGCTCCCACTGTTGCAAATTTGATTGAAAATGAAGGCTGCTGAAATGTATTACGCCTTTAGGTACCAGCCTGATTTACTGGCAGCGTCTGGGTTCTGGGGCCATTCCAGAACCCCCTGGACACATTCACGCTTCGCCTCCTTTGCTAGTGTGAGTGAGGGACACACAGTCTCAAGTGGATAGAGGATACACATCGACAAGCTCATTGTTTCTTAATTTATCACCAACAATTAGGCAATTAATGAACCCCAAATACTTCTTTGCTGTATACCTTGGATGTCTTCTCCCCTTTGCAACAGAGCACAGCTAGTTTAAATGATGATATCGTAAACACGGCCCACTCTTCCCAGCCATTCCCGTACTGCCTGGCGGACACGGATGTCTGTCACGTGGCAAGTCAGCTGGCTGATACAGGGGAACACGGCTGGCTGGAGGGCTGTGAATGTTTGGTCTGGCAGGGCCTGAATCTGGTTGAGAACCGTCAGCACCATGTTGGTCCATGCCTACAAACAAATTGGATACAAAAAAAAACTCTTTAGAAGACCTTTCTATATAGAGAAGTCCATCTGTTGAGGCAGAAAAAAAGTTATCTTGTGGTTGCAGCCTCATGAAGAGGGCTGAGTAATGCCAGCATGTTAATTTAGTGTTCACCGTGTCTGCATAATTCAGTACTGTAAGTCGCCGCTTGACTTTGTCTTGCAGGTATCATGCTCGCCCTTCATCACCAATTATTTCATCCCACGGTGAACAAAGATTTCCAAATTCAACACTCACTGATTTGCTTACTTGGACACGCAAACAGCAAGTTCCTGTTTAGCAACAGGGCGCAGTATTTCTGCTCTGGAGTTAACAAAAGCTTCTTAAATACAAAAGCATTGCAGCAAGTACCCTCACATTTTCAAAAGCCCTTAAGTGGCCTGGAGCCCATAGCAGTAAGCGGTGAGTTCATTGTAGGTTGTTAGGTCTTAGGAAAGTGCAGCTTTGGCCCCAGTCACAGAAGCACTCTTGAAAGCTGTACTAGTATATGCCTGGTAACACCTCCCTAAAGACTGATTTTCTTTTGATGGGACAGAATTAGTTTTTTTTTTTTTTTTTTTAATCCGTGACAGCTGCTGAAATATTCCGTTCTTATCGTGATGACCTTCTTTAGGTAAGGAAGACATTTAATGAGGAGATAATCACTGTAATAAAAGCAAAAGAAAAATATTTATAGGTATCTCTTAAATTACTGCTATTATTATTAGCATTCTACAAGTGTCTTACCTGTATCTGGGCCTCGGCGTCCCTAACAGATATATTCAGGGAGCTGACTGTGGATCCTGAGCGTGGTCTCTTCTCTTGTCTCAGGATCTCTGGGCCAGCACTGAATGAATGCCTCATTTGACCTTGGTCTATAAGATGTTGGGGCCGCTGGAGTATGGGCGAGTCCTGCCCTCTGGAGCCCAGGAGCTCCCCTTTCTTCTCCACTTTGACCTCCTTGGTGAAGGACGTCATGGCCTGTTGCTGCTTTCTTTTCTTGTATTCTGTCATGAACTTGGAGATGGTTTTGTCAGTGGCTATGGTGTAGATCTTGTTGCCAGCGCTCTCCCACCATTCTTTTTTCCTTGTTTGCTCTTTTTTCTCTGGTTTAGGGCTCAGGGGTGGGGGCGGCAGCAGCATTTCTCCACTTCGGGGTGTCAGGCTGTCTCCCAGCTGGTCCCTTATTTGACTCCGGTCATCTTCCGATGGTGTGTCCTTCCCAGACTGCCCACCAGTGGATGGGGTGGAGGTTTCTGAGTGAAAGGATGGTAAAATAAAGAAAGGGTCGCCTTTGAACACCGGAGGCTCCTCTACATTGTTCTCCAGGTCTAGATGCATCTGGATATAGTTGTTGCACAGTTCCATGCAGAGCTTATGAAGCCGCTTGATTAGCCACCCCCAGTCTGCATTGCTGACAGGCTGTACGCTCAGAGATGGTATCCGAGCCCTCCACTGCCTCTTCTCCTTCCCCCGGGGGGGACTGACCTGGGCGGTTTCTTCAAAAATGTCTTCGTCTTCTGACGAGCACTGTTGTGAGGAGTCTGTGCTTCTCTCATCATCTTCAAAGAGGATCTTCTTCACTTGCTCTGCAGTGATGTTCTCCTGGTTCGTCAAGATAGCGCAAATTAAAGCATGGAAGTAGATGTTGAAGCTCATTGCTGACTGGCGATACAAGTTGGCAGCTCCGCTAATGCCAGACACTTTCTTCAGCAAACACTTCAACCCAGGTCTGGTGTCAAACTCTCTGGCTGTTCTGTAGGAGTCCAGCAATAAGTCAAAGATGACAGCCAAGTTTTGCATGGAGATGTACCTGAGAAAACCAGCCAGCTTGTTTTCTGGTACTTGTATTGTCATTTTCTCTTCCAGGTTAGAAGGGCCTTTGACAAATTCTTCCAGTAAGATGTCATATAAATTCTGGAGCAGTACTTGGTGGGACAGCAAGCTCACCACTATCGTCCTGAAAGGAATACTTGGTAAACCAAGCATGGGAAGGAAAAAAATATATATAATTGTATGTTGTGCTTTTACCAGAAGTACAGGAGTACTTAAGATTTGGAATCTAACATGAAGGATGTAAATGAAAGGTCAAATTTTCAGAGCCTTGTTACGAAAAAGTGGAGGAAGGTGAATTTGTCTACAGAGGTCTTTCAGCTATTCTTTCAGATACTTTCCTAGAAGGGAAGGCACTTGCGTGCGTTAAGAAAAGTAACTGCCCACAGCAAGCACACCAACGGAACTTATGCAGAGGCGGTATTAAACCAAAGCTCTATCATATTTTTTTTTTCTTTTTTTTTTTTTTCCAGACAGATTAAATACTCTGTGTCTTGATTTCATGGCAGCTGCAGGTACTCTGAACATTTCAAACTGCTGTAATTGAGGAATTTGTTAGCACACAAATTATGCAGCACTTCTGCCATTGGACCCTGCCTATATTTTCTATTTTTGTTGTTGCTGATCTTCAGCTAAGTAAGTTGAAACATCCCTAATACTCCTGCATTGGCATTTCAGCAAATTTTAACTTTGCCATGACAAAATGAGGCCTAAGCTGGTTCACTACTTGGTTTCCATTTCCAGTAATGCCAGTGGTGTATCTTAAAAATAAAACACAAAAGCCAACCAACCAATACAAAAAATCTGTGCAAACATCAGCAGTGCAATGGAGCATGCAAAGCAGCTTAGGTCTTGCTGAATGCTTGCTCTTTAAGACTTCAACGTGAATACTGAGATGCTAGCATGGAAATGTCTGTTCCTAGCCCTGTTTCTCACAGCAATACTGGGTGATTCTCTCCTGTTAGAGAGATGTTGTGAGTTGTTCTAGATCTCACCGATTTTTGATTTGCACAGAGAACCTGTGAAGAGCAAACTCCACCAGACAAAGCTTTCAGGTAATTCATTAATAAATAATATTGAGAGGCTTACAGGCAAGGGAGATTAGGAAGAAGGGGTGTATAGGATTGTTTTTAAGCAAGACATTGGCATCTCACAGATTAAAAATTATAAACTGTGAAACCTGTCTTAAGTGATTTTAAAAAAAAGTCTTTGCATCAGATTACAGCTGTGATGTTTTAAATAGAGATGATGCTCTTGTACACATAGTAATACTTGTTTTGATTTAGGGAACTATAATGGATCACATTTTAGTTAGCACTGCTACCAGGTGAGGAAAAGATTTTTCAGTTTGCTTCAATACTGAAGTTTTAGGTCTAAGTCAAAGTAAACCTTCATGCAACATGAGATGTTCAGTTGTAGGCCTATAAAATTTTGGTGCAAAAATTAATCTACTTTCATTAAACAACTTTCAAAAGTGTTCTCAAAGTACCAAAATAAAATGTCTGAATTCTTTTTTTTTTTTTTGTGAAATAGTCTCAACAAGTCAATTTTGAGAATGCAATATTGACTTAAAAAAAAACAAAGCAGAAGAACAGATGCTTTAACTCTCAAAATTTTGCATTATGTTACTTGATTTATAAAACAAAACAAACAGTCCTGGTTTAAAAAAGAAAAAAAGACAATCCTGAGACTTTTGAGGGACTGGCATGTACTTGACCATGTAGAAGCTATAGGTCAGAAAAAACAGTGCTTCTAGGGTTAGCTTATCTATGTCAGTTCACTTACTTACCACGACTCTAGCTGTCAGTGCTGATACATCAGTAAAATTTAATAGTCTTATTATCTGACAGTGGAAAAATCTTGATGATTAATACATACATTGGAGCTCTTTATAGGGAAGTGGTTTTCTGCTGTAAAAATCATTAGAGGCCCTTACTCAGAAAAGCTCTTAAGAGCACATATAAGGTTAAACGAGTGCTTGATGTCAAGATTCTAATCCTGTTCCAACATCTGGATCAGAATGAAGGAGATCTGCTTTCCTTGTAATAGCCATAAAGGCCAATTCACAAGGACAATGTAAAGTACTGCTTAATTCTAAAAGAAACTCGTACAGAACTGTTGGTGAAAACATATGATACCAAAGCTGGTTAAGGACAGTATTTTCTTATTCTGCCCGAAGTTTGGAACTGAAATATATATTACTTTTTAGGAAGAAGAAAAAGCTCCCTTACCCCAGCTTCCTGTGAAACGATGCAGCATCAAGGAAACAAAAGCAAAAAGGGAGAAGAGAAACTCCACTAAGGTTAAAGTAAAACTTTTGAAAGGCCACAGTTACTAGCATGCAAGACTGGCATATTACTGCACTGCTGTAGCAAGTAATATGAAAAATAGTGGCACAGTCAACTTTTTAGCCCTGTTTAGGTGAAAAATGAACATTGCTGGGGTAACATTTCCCTATCAGGGAATACACTTTTTGCAGTTCTTTAGACAAAGAGCAGTGTGGGAGCATTCAGAGTTTGTATTAATTGCAAGCTTTATTTCTCTGTTTAAAGACAAATGCACCCTGTTAGACTGCATGGCATTATGCCCCACGGAGGGGAGTACTCCAGTCTTTCCCTTTGCATTTGTTCTAACAAGAAGGATGATCTGCAAACCTGTAGTATAAGTAAGGTATTTTCCCAGCAAGAAGGAAGGGGTTGGACTGTAATCTCAGCCTTTGTTCATCTCTGTGCAGGGCTCTGTCCTGCGACAGCAAGGCACCTGCTCCTGGGGGAAACTTCTGTACAGCTGTGTAAGAATGGAAACTTCTTGCATGGTCTTTCCTCCTGTCCACCCAAAGAAGAGCCATCACATTCTGACTCCTTGTTACATGCAGTAGTTTAGTTCTGAATGAGAATGCCTTAAGTAAGTGGCACAGAAGCAGGTCTGGTATCTAGTATAAGATAATTTTATGCCATGTACTACATACCTTGCAATATGAACACAAACCCTGAATGCAGAACTCTAATTCTGGGCCCTATTGATGTTATAGTGGTTGTTCAAACAACCAGGTGCAAGCAAAAAGAAATAAATATTCTTTGGTAGGATAAGACTAAGTGTCATGCAAACACATGGGTTTCTGAGGTGGTAACATACAGAAGGATTTCCTTAAAAATAAAACAAGTGCCAAACAAAAAGAAAGTTCCCTAGATCAATATGTTGACAGTTCTGCAGCTTTGGGTGTGGCCTCTTTAATTTATACTGCTCCAGATTACCCACTAGCTTTTTTCCACCTTCTTAATCCAATAATAGTGAATTTAAAAGTCCATTAGTGTAGCAGACATTATTTCATTTGCTAGGTATTATTACAAACATAACAGCACTTCCAAAGTTTTCTTCAAACTGGTACTTGTACTCTCCTTCTTTAAGAAAAGAATCTCAATATGAGAAAGGTTTTCCTAATATTTCCTATGAGAATTCTTTTCCTAATTTCATCTACAGTTCCTTTACTTGAAGGGCTCATGTGACCTTGTACCCTGCAGGTATTTGCAACCTACCAACTCTTACTATCTATTAGAAGCATTCTCCTCATCTAGTTTTCTAAAGGCCACGTTATAGAAACTGCCACAGGCTTGTCTGTAACTGTAACAGCTCTTGTACATGCCTGCACTAGTGTATGATGATGTGAACATTTAGAGAGCACACAGCAGTAAACTGTTGTCTCCTGTGTCAAAAAAAAAACAAAAAAATTCACCAGTGTATGAGACCTGTAGAGAGGCATAGATTGCCAAACCTCTGTTCACATCTCTGCCAGCCTGACAATATTTTTATCTTGCTTTTAATGTTTTCATGAGAAGATATTTTACCTTCTCTGGGTGTGCCCGTTTGGTTTTTTATCTGGTGGCAGGTCAATGATGAGCACACACGACTGGGCATGTTCAAACCCTTCCTTGTTGCTAGGGGTCTTTGGGGAGCACTGAGTCTCCAACATGAAGACCTAGAAAACAACAAATTACATACAGCAATCAGTTTAGCACTTGCACTGGGTCCTTCAAGAACCTGACAGTAAGATTTCCTGGATTGTGAAAGATCTGTTATGACAACTTATTTACAGTGATTAAAGGAATGCAAAATATCCACAGGCAGACCTTCCCTGGAGGATGCTGCTTTTATAAACAGCCTCAAAGCCATGGGCTGCCTCCAGACACCCAGCAGAGCATGTGGAAAATGACACATCTTTTATGTCGAACTTGTATAATACCAAAAGCCAAAACAAGCTTTCTGCTGTCTGCATGCTACTACCTGTAAGCATAATGTATAGTAGAGACAAGGACCTGTTTACATAGTTTCCCTGTTCTACCTAGACAGTTTGGTTGTTGCAAGGATCATTTTCAGCCATAAAGAGACAACAGACACCTAGCGTGTAATTATTTCGAAGGGAAGTGGGGAAACAACTCTCGGTGTAGCTTTGTTTCATAGCTTAGTAGCTGCCAAATTCCCACTGATAAGGACTCAGGCAGTGCCACTGAAAAGTGTCTACTACATAAGTCTAAATGCTACATTCCCTATTTTACAAGTTCTGCCTCTTTAAAACTTTTATTTTAAAGCACTTCTGCTATTCATACAAAGTCTGCCACTGCCACATTGTTTGCGATCACAAGTCTTGGTCTGTGATCACAAAGTCAAGACATCTCATAGCCAAGACATCATATAGTGTTGACAGTTTTAAGGTATCCTGTAGGTCACTAAGTCCAGTCTGCTATACTTCAAGGAACTTATTTCATATAACCACTTTCTCAAAATGAACAACCTCTATTGTAGACAAAAGAACCCTGAGAAGGTTGTCTCCAAGACTGCTCTGCTGATTAGGACTTAGTGGTGACTTTTAAACAATTTGTTCAATGCCAACATTATCCTCTAGTTCTCAATAACTTTCTTCTCTCCAATCTGTACCCATGTATTTATAGACATAAAAAACGACTATATTCCACTTCAAACTCTACTTTGATAGGTTGAACAAACCTAGTTTTTCTAGTATCACATCACAGTCTCTGTTCTAATGTATTTTTTTGCCCTTTGAATCTGTTGCTCTTACAGAATAACCAGAAATGTGTAGAACATCCTAGATGAGAATTCACAGTGACACTACCATTTCCCTTTCTCTATCAGAAGCACTTCCACAGATGTATGCTAGGATCACATATTTTAAAGCTACATTACACAATAGGCTCACAGTCCTGATCAGGTAGCTATGCGTCTTCCCCCACCCAAGCATTCCTAATTCCTACTTACAGGGTAACAGTTTTAATTTTTTTTCTAGTTTTTATTTCTTTTTCTCACTACTACTGTTAGATAAATAAGTGTTAGTCTAGTGAGAAGGAAGTCTTTTTTGATTTGCCCATAGGGTTTGTGAGGAAGGTTGTGGTAAAAACGTGCCCCAAGGAGAAGCCCCAAGTTTAAAAGATTCTCTGACTTTCCCTGAAATGTCAGTCTCTACCTGTTGTGCCATGGCTCTGATTCTCCAGTATTCAGCTTCAGCACTCGGTGAGAGGGAAGGGGCTGCCACCTTCACTTCACAGGCATCTCCACTAAAGCTTTCAGAACCACTGTGGAAATAGCCCAATAGGTTCTATAGAGAGACACAACATCAGACTTTCACTGTGCGTTAAATTAAGTCAGTGACTGTAGAGTTGTCCAGCCTGTTCGTGGTAATACAAGATTCAGAGTGATCTCTCCCAGTACCATCAGCCGATCACCTGCTATGTAGAACTCAGTGTATTTGATGTAAATGCATTACAACTTCTTATGAAGCCTGGCCTGTGATGACTGAATAGGATTTTTTGTTACAAGATAGTGAGTTGAGAAATAAGCTATATGGAGCATGCAGCAACAGGATCAAGTAAGCAGCTTTGTCTTCTGTCTAGTTTTAGCCAATCCAGAAGAACAACTGGATCAAAAAGTAAGTAACTCTTCTGATTTCATACTCGCAGGGCAATTTAAAGTAAGTCTGGACTGTTAGTGCCTATTGTAGTATATACTATGTTTAGAAAAACTGATTTCAGTCTCTGTTGTTGATCCAACACCTTTCATTGCGAGTGAATCTAAAAATAACAAAAGCTACAACATAATCTTTACATTTCTTTTCCTGGCTCTGTACACCAAAACTTTTCTAGGGGGAAAACAAAAACAAAAACAACAACAAGTCAAAAGTTAGTGTCTATAATTAGTTTTGACTGACCGCAACAAGGCAGTTTACCTTTACTGGCTCCAGAGTGGCAGAGAACGCATCCTGCAAGGCACAACATGCAAGCCTCCACATCTCTTCAGTAAAAACAGGTCCTGCTGTTACTAATACATACCTACAAGTAAGTACACAGGAAAACATTACTGTAAGAAAGAACTAGACAATTCTCACTTGTAATGGGAAAAGGTTGAAAACTAAAGAAAAGGCCCACTCAGTAGCTAGCTAATGATATCCAATCTCCTAAGAATTACCAGTTGTTATCCTGACCTATTTTTGTAATTGCACTGTACTTCTGACTACTTTTTCCTTTGATTTTCCTCTTTAAGCAGCCATCTCTCCAGGACAAGACCATAATGGAGTGCTTATTTTGACTATGATTGCAGTAACTTGAAGACTGTGAAAGGTATTAACTACATCCAAAGACCTATGAATTCCAACAGAAAGCTCTTTGCTTATTTTTCCTAAGGATTAATTATTGACCAACTGTAGATAAGTACTGTACAAGTGCTTTTTATGGGAACCATACACATAGCAATGCCCAAAATTACAGGTTCTGAAGCAGGCAGAAAACAGCAAAAAAGGCTGGTAAGTGTAAAATTCATTATTCAAATAACAGGAGATAGATATATTGTAGACTTCTTTTGGAGACATGTCTTTTGAATATGCTAACAGAGTGAAGACATTGTTACCTGATACATGAGCAGCCAACTCTGGAAATAATTTCCGTTGGCTCTGCTACACAGGCTACCAGCAACTTGAAAAGATCTTTTAGCATAGTATTGATCATATTTTCATAACCGATATCTGTAAGGAAAAGACATGGACTGGTTTTATTTAACATCATTGCCTTTGCATTATAATTAAAGACCAACAGTCAATGGCTACGTGTATTGCCATTCAGAGACCTTGCAAAAACAATTATTTTTATGCAGATTAGCTGTAGAGTTCAATTTTGAAACATGCATCACATCAAACTGAAATGAGAACAGTCCTTTTGATATTAATAATATAGAATATCTGGACTTAAGTGGCACTGGAGAAGTTCTGTTAGCTCCTGTTTCTGGAATGTTCTAGTTCTTTAAGATCAAAGTCTTACCATCCTCTTTAGGAAAAGCGTAATATAGACTGTGATGGTTTAATTTTGAAGATAGCCCTGCTGTAAGCAGGAGGCCAGACTAAATAATCCAAATAACCTCCACAGTTCCCTTACAAGTTAAATTTTTCTGTAATTCCAACCCCTCTAAACCCTATTAAAAAAGAAAACAAATAGAAATTCTCAACCCTCTTCCTCTTATTTTATGCTTGAGCAACCAAAAAGCAATGGAATCACCTTCCCAAGGAGCTACTCAGTAACATGCCACCAATGACAGTCAGTAGATTTGGCAGTGTAATGACATACCTGAGTGTATGAAATTTTGAATGTGCTCCACCACGAGTTCACAGGAAAGGCCAATGGCATGCTTGAAATTAGCAGATGCCACATCCCAGTAAGAATGGTCACCATGGCTGCGATGGAGCCAAAGGGACATCGTGGGAAGAAGAAGATGTACAACTGCATAAATGCCAAATCCCGGGCCTTAAAATAAACACAATGATGATTGTATATTTTTGCTTACCCAGCCTACATTTGCTAAGTTGTTCCAAGCTTGAGGCCAGGGGTGATGCTAAAGAAAGCAGGTTCTGAAACTTTTTTTATAGGATGAGAGGGGGAGCAGTTTTGGATTTAGTTGTGAGGTGGTATACGAACATTTATCCAACTGTGTATCTCCGGTGCTGCCCAGCAGGTCTACAGGATTGTATAGCTTTATTCATCTCCTGGACTCCAGGCAAATAAATATTTTGCATGGCTAGAACGCTGATAGAGTACTGCACCTCTTGAATTGTGCATGTAGGATACACATACTCCTACGAGATGCCTTTTAGCATAAAACAATAGGCTAACTGGAACCACAAATCATGTTTTGAGAAAATCCTTTTGTATTTGAGAATGTCTCTGTGCAGTTTACAGAGGTGGTTTAGGATTATAAGTGGGTCAGGTGGGCTCTAGTAGCTTACAGTTTATCAAGACCTTTAATTACCAGGTGTCTTGGCAATGTCCCTCAGCAATTCAAAGAGCAGATCCAGAGTCGGAGGTTGGTGCTGGCGGGGACAGTTGGATATGGCAGTTGTTAATTCTTCCAGTAAAATAATCCAGACATTGATAAGGCCTACAAGTAAAGAAACAAAGATTAAAAATCAGTATGAGGGAAACACTGCATTGACCACGGGTGGAACTTGCCCTTAGAAAGTGGTGGACGCTAAGAAATTAACTTAAAGATCATGGGTTCTTGCTCAATCACTGCTGCTGTATAGCAGTGGTGGGCAATATCAATTTTTGAAATGATGGTCCCCTCTTCTTTCCCTTTTTGTTAAGTTTCATGTTTTGTCCCATCCTTCCTGCTTGTTGTGGTCTTTTTTATTATTAGTCTGCTACTCCCACTAGGCCAATTTTTTTTTTATTCCCTCCAATAATGTATTTTAAAGTCTTGTTTAGTATTGACATCAGCCAAGTCAGCCAGTGAAGTTTGAATTCTTTATTTTTTTCCTTAAAAAGCATAAAAAATGCAAAGTCCAATAACTAAGTGAATGTCCTCTGAAGTGTTTCATAGCAGGAGTGAATGTGGTTGCTGTCCTAAAAAAGTTCTCAACCTTTTCTAAAGACTTTGAATCACCCCTACAGAAAGATCTTATTAGACTAAGTACTGTGTTTTATTTACACCTTGAAATTTCGCTTGGAAAAATTAGAACTGTAAGAACACAAAGCAAATCCTGCAGGCGGTACAGTTGTATACGAAACAGAGAACTCTGTAAGGAATCTCACTAGTACTGCAAATGCTGCCCAGAATGGTTTGTACCTGGTTTTGGTTATGCTTTTAGGTAAGGGTCCTTAGGTGACTAGCCTTAACTGGCTATACTTGGTACCCAGAACTGAAGAGTAATAATGCCTCATGAAGTATCATCAGGCTGCCTCACATGTCATCTTTAGACGTGTAAGAGGTCACAGACAGAAAAGTATTAAATATGGATACAGCAGAAAACTGCTAGAAAATCAACTAGGATGCAAGTAGTACTGAGACTTTGAATCTACATTCGCAAACCCTTAAAACATTATAGGATGCAACTAGTTTTCAATACAATTTTGACGATGGTTAGGAACTGCTGCCCTTTAATTTTTCACCAATCACTTACGTACTTGCTAATTTCCCATATTACATCAGTAACTAGAAGGATCTTGCATAGTACACTCACTGCTCCTGCAATGTATAGTGTTATTCTTGAGGTAAGTCTCCTTAAAAGCTATGGATTTATTAGGTTAAAATGGATTTTACTTTGGTTCACTAACAGGCCCATCTTCTCTGCCACCTGTAGCTGTGCTGATGTACTCCGTGTCTGCGTAATGCTTGCTGGTTAATTATGTTACAAAAGCAACAAAAAGGTCTGCGAAGGAGCTGTGTTTAAGATGCACTGAGTTTGCTGACTGCAAAAGTCTTCCTGAGAACCAAGGAAAACAGAGTGGGATCATTACTCAGTGACTGCATCGATCATTTATTTATTCGCACCACTTCCTCAGGGTACATTCAGTATGTATGGTGACACTGTCTGGAACCATACAGACTTATTTAATGATCTGTCTAAATAAGGAAACAGCACAACTCACTCAGCACTAAGTCAGGCTATCTTCTAATCTGGAAGAACTGAGAAACATCCTTGTTTAGAAACATCCTCTTGAATAGTTTGGCATGGAATCAAAGACACTATGAAAATACACTGCACCACCACGCCGCAAAGTAGGCTAAAACATTTTGCCCTATCTTGATACTGACTTTTGGGACTAGAGTGCCAAGTGAGACATTGTCTTCTGTCTTTGTAAGGTCAGTTTGCCTGGTGTTGTTTTAATACCATTACCAGCTAAATAAAAATTGGGTGAAAGTTTCAGTGGTTGGTTCTGATAAGAACCAGATTAGAAGGTTTCTTTGCTGCAGGGTGGCATTTCTAATCACAGCAAGCAACACACTGACAGGCAGAGCCACTTCAGAACAGTAGGCGAGCAGTGCTCACCTGAGGTGGGGAGACCCTAGATTAAGTTGCAAGCCTGGCTCAAAGCAGAGACTTCAGTGCCTTGGGTCTCCCACATCTCAGGTAATCATCCTAAAATTTCCAGAGACAAAAAAAAAACAACATAGAAAATAGAAAGTCCAAGTTTGTGGTTTTTTTTTTTTTTAATAGGACTTGTGGTTTGCTTTTTCAGAGAGCAGCTTTTCTCTCCTTTATCAAGGGTAGCAGTAGAATGGCATAATCCATGTGATCAAAGAGCCTATATCAAAGGAGGTACCAAGAATGGCTGCTGAGCACCTAAATTAAATGCACTGGAGTCAGCCTGGTTTCTGAATGGTTGGAGCTGGCTCTTCACAGAGGAATTTGGATCCGAACAGCTCAGTTCAGATGTTCAAAAGTGACTGTACTGCTCCAAAGGGCCATCACAGGTCCAGAAGCACTAAGTCTGCATTCCTCTACTGCTTGGCTCCACACACATCTAGTTCTGGGGTTCATCAAACACATGGTTAATCCACAACTCATATGAGCAGCACAGATAATCGGGAGACAAATGCTACTTGTTTTTCTGGAGGTCATAGTGCTTTTTTATGGATTTTAGAAATACATCATTTAGTTCAATAGACCACAGGACATAAGTTTGGAAAGATACTTAAGCAAGTATTTTTTATCTTTCCAAACTTTAAGTCAACACTGATAATTATTCTTTAGTCAGGACTGCCAATACCAACCTTAAAAGGTTTCAGTCCTTTAATGTAGTTGTGGTCTAGAAAGTATTTTTGTGTTAGCTCTTGGGAATATATATTGTTTGTATTATGAATGTCAGGATAATTAAAATATTATTAAATTAATTACAATGTTATTACCTTGTCCCAAGAGACAAGCTGTATTTTTCTCATATACCAGCTGCATCTTTTAACATAAAGGAGTTGACATGACCTGAAGTTTCAAGCTCTCTGTGTATGTGTGTGTAGACAACAGACAATAAACTATGAAAAGCTTTTCCCCTCCCTTTTTGCTTTCAGCAATTGGCAAAATTTACAGTGACATGTGGAAGAAGCAATTGATTAATTCCTCATTTACTGCTTGCAGGGCACTTACCAGTGTCGTCATCAAAGTCAGAAAGGATGCACTCAATACCATCCTCACTGCTGGCTGATTGTTCCTGCACTCTTCGGGGCAAATTTACCAGCCGGCCACTGAGGAAGATAGGTTTCAGGGGCATTTTATAGATTTTGGCTAACAACTGAAAAAAAAAAAAGGGAAAAAAAAGAGAAGAAAATACATAAGAGAAGGGGAGAGAAAAATCTATATAGAAAGGTGTGCAAAGGCTATCGCATACCACACAGGTATTTAGAAAATAAATAAATAAAAAAAATAAAATAAAATAAAACAAAAGCTATGAAAGCAGCAACACGCCAGCATCTGCTCTGTTCATCCAGCAGTGTAAATCAAAAACACAGCTGGAACTCAGTGGTCTTCTGTCCATTGACAAGAAGGGGGTCGGGGGAGAAAGAAAAGGAGAAAAGTAATTTAAAGAACAGATTTTTGGGAAGGGAGTGTGCTCCTCCCTCATTTGCAAAAGACAAATGTTACTCCTTACTGATTGCACCTATGCCCTAAGAAGCTCCATTGGCTGTACACAGAATACTTTGGAGCTCTGAAGGGCCACATAAACAGTGATAAAAGCACCTGTACTGGTTTACTGCAGAGCTTCATTGCCTGGGTTGTCCATTACAAAGCAAATACAAAATCTGCAGAATCATGCTGTAGATGAAGTTAAGATTTACATGTTTGGTAAACTGGGATGCTTACCAGTGTTTTAGTTCTTGGGTCTTTCTAAAGTAAACCATTTACTTGCAATATACAGACAGGCTTTCTTTTTAATCATCCCATTTTTTCTTCTACTGGCTAGTTAAAATATATAACAAGATAAAAATGGGTTCTTCTTTTAAAAAGGAGAAAACATTTCTGCCTCACAGTGAACTGGGGTTTGTAAGGATGTGAAGGAGTGATGTGATATGCATAATATATAGATAGAACACATATTAGATATACACACTATATTCACCAATTTTTTTGAAGTGAGTCAAATAGAAAGTATAATTTGGTATATCTGCTGTTTATTAGTTGAGCTGCCTTATTCTTTCCTTTTCTGCCCAGTCAGTGTACTGAATCCACCTGTTAACACTGAATATAGATAGTAAGTCCTTTCAGCTATTGCAACGTCCTTTGTTAGGCGTTTTTATCATACCTAGAAAAAAGATGGCCTGGGTCCAACACGAAGAGCTGCAGGTACTACAGAAACACAACCAACATTATAAAATCAGACAAAAACATCCTAATAACCCTGGATAATAATCTGTGCTGTGTGCATGGAGATTACAGTGAACATGCCAACATTCTAATTGCTAGAGCTTTACCCTGAGCTTTAGATGTATTTTCATGGTACAGATAAGCTGCTGCTGTTTTAAGAGGGTGTAACTTGTTGCTCCTCTTAAGATCTGAGAATTCTCATTGATTTTTTTTCCTCCTTTATTTCCAGCTCTGTTTACAGTAACTATTTAAATAAGAATTAATGTAGCTTTGGATGTGCTACTGCTGGGTTTTGAATATTCGCATTTACCCACATGCTCCTTGGTTCTGAGTGCTGTTATCTCCTCCATTTTCCCACTGTTAGCTGGCCTAGAATGCATGAGACTCCTTCAGATCGCCATTCTATCTGGCAGTGAACACACAAATTTTGTTGTGTTCATGCAAATTATCTTATCTAATCACTGATGCAAAGCCTGGAGGTCAAGACTGTTTCCCGTATAAGATTATTCAGCATACCTGAGAACATCTCCTGAGGTAATCAAGCGCGGGAAGGCACAAGTCTGTAGATGCTGATCCTGATCCTGGCACACAGTCACCCATCTCCTTACAATCTACTTCCCCTGGGGATGGGAAAGGCAGCATTGGGAGGGACAGAAGAAGAGAAACAAAGTTCCATTTCACTGCTCATTAATGCCACAGTTCAGTGAAAAGTCTCATATTCTAATGATCAAGGCAGCATTCTGGACTCCGTTTCCTCACTGCCCCTCTCCTCTCTACCATGCTCTGTATTACATAACAGGATTCTCATCTTCTGCAGAATCAAGTTTGATGTACTACTGCTTAATAGAATAAAAGGAAAATAAACATATTTACCCAGTCCTTTCACAAACTTCATAAGGCACATAATATAACTGGTGGCGGCATTGGCAAAGACCTGGATGCTGTCTGTGTTTAAAAATGCTTCAAAGACATCAAACACTGGGGCCTGGCGTTTCCCTGTGGAAATAACAAGATGAGAACTTATCCCCATCTCCCATAAAGGTGATTTTCCAACAGTTTCTCAACAATTTAACTGAATCTGTAGAATCTTTTCTATTCTGGGCAGAGACAGAAATGCTCTGGAAGTAAAACCTAATATGCTTTCTTCTCTTGCTCCTAAGGCAACTTGTGTAAACCTATGTAGAAAGTAATACAGACTCCTTTCTTTGTCTTATCTATGAAAAATATCAGCTTACCGCCGTGAAAATGGTAAGAACAGGTTTGAGCTCTTGAACTCAGGTGAGTAGCTAACACTTCTGTTTTGTGGAGGTTTGTGGTTTAGCCTTGATAACTGTCAAGATGACAGCACTCACAGGGAGAACTATTCTGACTGTTCTGATATAGTGACAAAATAACCTTGTTTTTCCTAAGTAGTTTATCAGTCTTCAAAAGCTGTAAAAAACTTGCATTTTGCCATTGATTATAACAGATCTGAAAGACAAAATTTAGGAGGCAAACAATATCACTCATATATGACTGGTAACATTGAAAAATACCTCCTAATGTAGCAGAATTTGCCCTTATTACCCAGCTTCCGTACATGCAAACATCTCTGAGAGAGATGTAGAATCATTCATACAGCAAACACGGTTTGTAACAGCACTAGTAATTTGAATCCCTTTGGTTAAGTGCTTGGACAAGCATCTGCCTGGACTGTCACACTAACTGACCTGGATGTGTAAGAGCAATAGGTTTCACATAGTAAAGTGAGAAAGACAGTCCACACGAAAAGTGTTGTCTATATGCAGTATGCTTCCCTGCCCAAGCAGGGCGGTGATGAGGGCCAGCCATGCTCGGTACTCCTGCACTACTGTTTTGCTCAAAAATATTCAAATATGTTTGAAGCATTTCTTTCTCATTTTGCTCATCTGCCAGAATCTAAAAGAAGAACATTACCTCTGCTTTCCCTCCCAATCCAACTGATAAACCACATACTTCAGTATAGTTCTAGAGTATTACATTGCCACTGCTACATCGTGAGCTATACTGTTTCAGAGCATCTGTTCACGTAGAGCATTTAAAACATACTGAGTTAGTTATTATGTCCCCAAGGAATAAAACAGGGAAACAAAAGCACATACAAAGTGCACAGTCAGCGCATTAAGTCCTTACCCATAGAGTATTCTCCTACAAGGTACTCTTTAACCTCTGACTTATTGCCGCTGTGAACTGTTTCCAGGGCACTGAACAGGGGTCTCCATCCTGACTGGATCTGGGTAGAACACATTTCCACCAACTCTCCTATAGAGGTGACCACCTGCAGACAGGGTAGGAAAGGTTGAAAGAATAAAAGCAAAAACCAGAGCTGATACATAGCTGGACCCACAGAAGGAATGAGGATGGCTTTAAACACATTTCTGGATTCACTCTGTTTTATCTAGATTTCAAAATCTAGACTATATTTTTAGGTATATAATAGAAAAATTTATTAAATTGCTTTAAAGCCAAGCTTATTCTACTGAAGAACTGGTCTAAGCAAAAAACAGGTAAATGACCAGGTGTAGAGTTCTGAAAACACAGTGCTTCTGCAACTGTATGTAATCATTCTTTGAAGGTATCGTTCTAATACCTGGTGTGCTAGAATCTCAGGAAATGAAATAATTTGGTAGGTTCAAGTATCACCTTCAGGTCTGTTTCTGAGGGAAGACCTGACTAAAGAACAGGGCCACATATACACCATTCAGCAACTGCTTTACAGAAAAAAATAGTAGGTTACTCTGAACCAGAGCAATGTGTCAGGGCTCTTTTCTAGTACAGAAAGATATCTGCACTCTACCGTAATGCTGGCTTAGGTTGGCAGAGCCCTCCTGATTCTTTGAAGATAATTAAAAGGCACCACTTGAAGGGAAACACTCCAGTGGACCGAGCGTGCTCTGGAGACCATTGTTCTTATGGGCATGGTAGGTCAGATACAGACACCCTAATCATGGCTGACTTGCCTGGTCTTGAACGTCCTCGTCACACAGCTCTAGCTGCATGATTCGCTCAAAGGGGCGGAAAAGTGACTCGTTAAAGTGAAAATGAGAAGGCTCATTCCAGTCCGTCAGCACTTCAGTGAGGATGTCGTGGATGAAGGAGACAGCCTTCCGAGACACGTGTCTCTCCTTATGACAGGCAGCCTGCAGGGAGAAAAGGAGTGTAAGGTTTCATCCAAACAAAACATTTGATTTTAGTGAGACAGTTTTAAGGGAGACAAGCAGTTCAGATTGCTGAGCCCTAAAGATGGCTTCACCACTGATATGACTACGGACCCTGCTGCTATGAAAATGGGAAAGTACTGCTATGAAAACAGATGACTGAGACTCTGAGCTGCTTGGAGTCCTACAGATGCCTGAAGGTTTGATGAAAATTCAAGAATCACAGAGGCTAAAGATAAATTAAACAATAAAACACACAGAACAGATCTCATGTTAAGTGTTGTCTTTTGTTTCTGCTGTGTAGCCATTTTTCCCTTCAAAAGGGTAGTTTCTGCATATACACACCACACTTGATATAAGCATGATCAAATGCCACTTTTTATGAGGCTATTTATGGAACTTGAAAGTGATGAGAACCTTCTCACTTTGGAAGAATATTAAAAAATTAAACACCCGTGAATCTGGACATAAAGTTGCTCTGTTTTCACCAACCATGCAGGTTATGCTGAATTCTGTCCTTTCCCTGATGTTGCTCCTTCCCAGTAATGCCCTCATCTGCACTTGAAGTCAACCACAAAGATTGACCAGCCCTACATTCTAAAAACATGGAAGGGATTTGAGGAGTCTAAACTGGCTTGGGATCTTGAAAGGCTTGGAAGTGTTGAAAACATGAAAAGTATTTAAAGTGGTCTCAAGTTGGCATCCAAAGACAAGTGAGACTTAAGTTTTCAAGATAAAGGGCTGTTAAAGCATACAATGAAATTATTCTCTGCTATTTCTACTTCACTTAGGTATTCCACTGAGACTCCCCAATGTCTGATCTCTGTTTTAAGATATTCCACACATTTTCTCGAGTCAATGAAATTAAGTGCTATGGCAATTTACTGAATTGCTCATCTTAAAACTCTCAACACACTTAGGCACATGACACCATATACCTCACTAATAGAAAGCAAGTACTGCACATTTATTCTACCAATGATACAAATCAAAAAGCTCTGAGAAGTCAATAAACCAGGATTTCACCAGATAATACAGAAAGTTTGGTTGATGAAAGGTCATTTCTTGTAACTGAAATCCATTATACGGTTGCTACTGGCATGCCACTGACCAGGGTTCACAAGGAAGAAGAGGAAAGGGAAAAATGTAATCATCTTCTCAGTTGTGCTGGCTTTATGTGGGCTTTATGTGTATCCTTTTATGGGAAGATTTGTTAGGATTCAGGCCTTGATGTAGAAAATAGATGGAGAACTTACTTGTAACCTCTTAGGGTGGCTTCAGTTTTTTCACCACAGCCAAACAGGAAGCATCAGATCATGAAAATCCAATGCACTGTCCCCAGACCTGGCCATTTCAGTTATTTAAAAGTACAGTTCTCAGTGGCAGTATCACAGGATATGACAGAGTATATACAATACCGCAACAGGAGTGAGACCAAATTTGACATAATGTTGAGGGTTAATATACATTTTAAGAGCTATTGAGCCTTCTCCAGCTTTTCAGCTTTGCCATCTCTTGCACACATTTCCATTTTCTCCCCCACTTGTACCTCCACAAGGTGAGGTGCCACCAGGCTCCAGCAGCGCATCAGGTGGAGCAACGGGCGGGATTTACTTCTTACAATTCTGAGCATGGCATCACCAAGACGGAACAAGTGAAGTGCGCTTCTCCTGTCCTGGGTAGATTTTACTTCACCTACAAGGAAGTAAAAGAAAATCAATGGAAGCTAACAAACAGCTGCTTTTCTGTCTCTGGATGTCTAAAGGGGAATTTAAATCAGGTTAGAAATTAATAGAACTCAGCCAGGAAGAAATCAATGTAAAACACAGCCTATGCCTGTGTAGGTAAAAGAACAGGAGATGGACCCAAGCTTTAAGAACAATGTACTAAAACCACTTTATTTTTATTTAAGTGATCAATTTTGGGGGAAACACTTTTAAGACATAAAGACTTGGGAAGCTAATGCATTATAATTCAGTTATAATATCCAGTACGGGTAAGTGCAGACAAATTAAGCAAGGAGTTAAACAATTGATACTGAGAACCAAAATAGCAGTTGCAAAAACCTTTGGTGACATCTACAGGAAAGAACATAAACTGCAAATTATTTAGCTTTGGTTTGTCTTTTATATTTCTCATCAAGCAAAGGATGTGAAGCAGAGAATTTGAGAAAATGATCATCTGTTCCCAAGCCACTAATACTCTTTATTTTCTGTTGAAAAGGATTCATCTTCCTTTCCTCTTACAACATTTGGAAATACACTTCGTTGTCTCATTAAAATATGCTGATTTAAAATATGGGCATAACACTTTTAATATAAAGATATATACGCAATTAATTGCTCTATCTTAATTTTAATATCACTATTACTAACTACTGTTGATTTACTGCTACATACAAGATAACAGGGTCACTATTTGTTAATAAAAGTGATCAGTGTTGAGGCCTGGAGACAAAAAAGGAGCAAAAAATGACCAATTAAGTTTCACATTGAGATAATGACAAGTAGCACCTCAGGGAGTGGAGAAACCAATTAAACTGGAGACACACACCAGCTAAAATCCATGTCTGCCACAGAACAGACAACATTTTACAGGCTTTGTACTGTAAGGTATACACTCCACTTTTTTGGGGAAGAGCAAGCAGGACAAATCCCACTGCTTTACTTTACGTTCTTCAGTTGTGTGCTTTGTTTGGTATCACTCATTTTATGATCACTTCTGGGGTTATCCCAAGTGTCAAATGTCTAAGCTAAATCCACTGTCTTAGGTCTACATTCAGCCTCAGTTTCCTTACCAGATCAGGCTCCGAAATGGAGCTGTGATTAAATATTGGTGGATAATTAACACCCCAAAGTCCAACAACCAAATGAATGTCCTCTGAAGTGTTCCACAGCAGGTGCAGATGTAGTCCCTGTCCAAAAAAAGTTCTCAACCTTTTCTAAAGACCTTACAATGCTTCTACAGAAAAATCTTATTAGACTAAATACTGTTTTATTTATACCTTGAAATTTCAGTTGGACAGATTAAAACTGTAAGAATACAAAGCAAATCCTGCAAACAGTACAGTTGTATATGAAACACAGAACTCTGAAAGGGATCTTCAGGCAATTTACCTGGCATTGCTAGGGAGTAATCAACCGTATCTGTGACTGAATGGAAAAGCTGGGCCTGAGAAGCCTTCTTGAGCTGGTAAAGGAAGCCTGCCAGTGCCATCAAGTTTAACTTGTCAACAGCATCTTCAAAGAGCCTGTGAAAAGAAGAACAGAAACCAATAGAAAAATTAATGATATGGAGACTTAAATATGCATGTAAGAGGAAAACCCTTATGTGTCCATAGCTCCTGTGTGTTGCCTCTGCAAACACATTGGTTTATAGAGGGTTTCTTCGTTTATACAGTGCTACAGAAAGACTTTGATCCAGAAATATTATTAATTGGAGGGTGGGAAGCAGAGTGCTGTAGGACCAACCAGAACCCTTCCATTATTCAACTGCAGCACTAAAATGAAAAGCCACTTTTTCAAAGATTCACCACTTCCCTATTACTGTATCTTAATGCCATAAGCAGTCATGAACAGTAATTCAAAAAATTAAGAATGTGCTCAGTCCTCATAATTTACATCATCATAGCTTTACTGACTTTAGAGTTACAGCAGTTCGCTCCATCTGAAGAGCCCCTTATGTAAAAAACAAATTAATTTAAGTCTCAGACCTAACGTTGCTGTATCTGAATCGCTATTTAGAAATATAAACAGGAGTTGTTATTGTCAGCTGCAATGAGTTCTTAAGATTTAAGAGTTAAAATCTGTACCCTTAAAGCAGTAAAATTTTGCTTAGATAGGAGGTAGGCTTCCACAGAGATCACAAAGAAAGTTCACATGGTACAGCCAGAAGTTGACAGAACTACAACTTCCTGGTAACTGCTTTTCATGAAAAACTTTCTATTGTCCTGGGAAAACTGGGGATTGAGTCCTAATGACATCCACACTGAAGTAACAAACCTGTATCCTTAAAATTACAGTACTGCTGTTATCTAATCCTTGGAATGAGGCTGTAATCATGAGTTTAGTGAATAAAAGGTACTGTCCATGCACAGAATAAAACTCCTATAAGCATGTCAGTACGCATTTCTTTTTCCTCTGAATTTACAAATAACACTCTCCTGTGGGTAGAGGTCAAGAGTACAAAACGTCAGCTGGAGAAAAAAGGGTATTAGCAACATGCAAAACCAGGAAGTTTTCAACTGTTATCCTTGGCTGCCAAATGAATGGCAGAAATAGTAAAAATGTCTGTGACACGTTAGTCTGCAGACTGTGTTGTAGCGACATTTAACCTAGCCAGTCTGCGACCATTCATGGTATCCCTCCCTTCTCCAGCACCTTGGGGCAGGCTGACAAGCTGTTCACATTGTCCTGACAGCAGCAGCTGCTTTCTAACTGACACTGGTCCTGTCACTCACTCCCTTCTGGTCAAGAAATGACACCTACTTTTTTTTGTCTGCTTTAAGGAGCAAACACAATAGATTAGTTTACATGCTAGCAATAAATCTTCCACTCCCAGATGCCTGTGATCTACTTGGCATATTCATTGTTGGGCACAGACATACTCAGCCCAGTGCTTCCAGAAAGCAGGGCAGGCACAGAAAACCAGGTCTTTTAGGAACTGCTGGTTGTGACACACACGTAGCTCTCTTGTGAAACTCAACTGAAGAAAGTAACTGCAACAGGCATAAAAATCAGGCCCCACTGCACCACAGGAAGGTCCATTTTGGTCTTGTTCTGGGAACAGAGACTCTAGTGGTGCTTTTACCTGTCAGCTTGTGTGGAGAGTGTGAGAACAGCCTTGGCAGCACTGGTCCCACACAACAGGCTGCCTCCACGGAAGTCGAAAGCTCTGCCCTTACTGCTCTCCTTGATGAGTTCCTGGATAGAAACTGGCTGAATAACAGGATTGCTGCTGAGGGTGCTCTCTTGCTCAGGAGTCAGTTCCTGGGGAGACTCCCCCAGCTCAGAGTCTGGGTGCAGGCCTCCAGGTGCCTGCTGTGACTGGGTGATGGTAAGGGAGGGCTGCGAAGCACCATCACTGAAGTGGGTGTGCTCCAGCGTGCTGATGTACTCACACACCCTGAGAACAAACAGGAGAAGGAAAAGATGGATAAACACACCAGAACAACAACTCTTGTCTCCCTAAATCAGAGGGCTCACTGAAGAAATAATTGGATCTGTACGCCGAAGGTGAGTCAGAAGGATAGTGTAAGTAAAGCTCTCAGCCATTTCATAGATAACCTGTCTTCTTATACCCTTTGGCCTCCCATGTGCCTAGGCAGCAAACAGTTTAGTTGAGGAGCCTGAAAGGCTTTTCAGGTTCCTGGGTCTGCCACAGTCTTCTGGTAATCTGAAGTTTCTAAACACTGATTTGAAGTTTCTAAGCATTGATTTCATCTCTAAACAGTGGTGAAAAGAAGTGTCTTTTCCCTTACAGGTACTAACAGTTAATTCACTCTGATACTGGTTATACAGAAGACTCCCGGGGCACGTAAAGTCCTTTGTCTCAGTCTGGTACTTTCAGGCAACAGGGTATAAATTCTGTTTCTTTTGTGAAAGCCACTGAGTACCTGAACACATGAGGCCAGCAGTCCTGATTGTGGCTTCCCATCTCCAGGCCCACGTTAAGGACTGCATCCATACACAAAACATGAGCAGTGTGTAGGCAGACTCCTTGCACTTTCCCCATCTGCTCCAGTTTCTGCTCCACTTTCTGTCTCACTGCAGCATGAAAAATAAAAAGAACATTACCTTATCCAGCTTTTAAACAAACGTTTGTATATATGGTGGTGGTAATGGTATACTGTCTGAAAGCTACAAAAGAATGTGGATTTCAGACAAAAAACAAACCACAGAACCCCATTTCTTCTTCATAAACATAAGGCAGTTTTAAAATGAAAATTCTGTTTGAATTGATTTTATATGCATGAAAAATCAGTCTGAGATTGACACTCCTCCACCCCCAAATTCACATCTTGTTGCCCACAGAACAGATGCAGCATTGCCAGCAACATTACGTTTCTCTTTTCATCTGTCTGAATTTTTATTTATTTATTATTACCAAAATCTCCTTTGCTACAGAAAAAAGAGTTTACGGATTTCATATCTATTTCAATATGAAAGTCTCATCAAAGAGCTTTTGAGATAAAGATACTCTGTCAAAGTAAAACCAATCCCAATCTGAAGTACAAGCATTTGGACCTCGTTTTTTTTCATGAGAATATCTGAAATTTTCATGCTGCGTTGGAATTGAAACAAATTTTGAAGCTTTTCAAACTTTCATAACACAGATCTGTTGGCCTCTGGCCATCACTGCTGCCTCCTCTTTGCCTCAATGTGGCCTGGCCAACTCGCTTCAGTTATATTGAGCAGAGTGGTCAAAGCATAGCTTGTGCTCAGGCCTATTCAGTTTTCTTTTCTCTACTGAGTCACCAAATTAAAGTACTAAGCAGGGTCATTTGTGCAACACTATGTTTTGTTATGGGTTTCTTGCCATTAGTAATCAGAAGTTATCTGATTTCCAACCAGGCATCGGAGATAATTGACTTTACTGACTTCCACTGGGTTTCAAGTACTGTTATAGGGATGCAGAACTTTGTAGCTGTTTTATCTTTTTTTTTTTTGATTCAGCTTCATTTAACATGATTCACAATATTTTAAATATTTGATGATGACAAAAGCAAGCAGGATGTACAGACAAGTCAGGGAGAAGGATACAAGCTCTGCTTCTGTTATCACACAACACATTAACAAAATATAGTTTCTCTGATGCCCTCTGGTTGTACCAGTATCACAAGGTTTTTGCATGTTTCAAAAGGCAGTTAGCCTTATCTGTTGTTCAACTGACTTCAGTTCTATAAAAACTACAATTAGCATGACATAATGTTAAGAACCCAGGACAGCAGGACATATACTGAAGTCTGTAGACTTACATCCTGTATGCCTACAACTAAGTAATGCACAATAGTGACATTTCCTTCTGTTGTTCTTCTGTGTATAGCAAACTACCTTCCAGTTGCATCTCTGCAGGTAATATGAGATAAGGTAGATCACTTAATCACGTTGTTACCTTGAGCTATAGCATCACTGGGCTCCTGGATTTCTTTTTCTTCTTTCTCTTCTTGGACACAGGAGGCAGCAGACATTTGGGCAAGAGCAGATGCACAGTTAGCAGCAACTCCTGTAAAGCAACAACACAATGTTTAACCAGCATTTCCTCCCCAACCCCATGCAATCTGAACAACAGTCTGTGTCAACGAAAGATGGATGGATATGTCTATGCTGTAGGTTAGGTGGGCCTCCACAGGGAGTTCTACAGTCCAGGTTCCTTGATCATCCCAGACCAGAACAGGATGCTGCTTTTCTCTCTCCTAGATTCATTCAAGGAAAGTTATCCTAGGTTATAAGCCTGCCATGACAACCCACACGCAGCAGTACCTAGTGCACAGCTCAGCCGGGCTGCCCTCCTCAGTCCATCCAGGCTCACACAGATGGAGTCCTTCTCCTTTTGGTTCTGCTCCTTGGCTCCTTCTGCTCCCAAGATGAATGCCAGCCCCTTGGAGCTGCCTGCCATGCGACCAGTTAGCGGTGTGGACAAAGTGTCAATCAAGTTCTTCCAACAGCCAATTAAGAGGTATCGGGCAAAAGCAACTCCTGGAATGAGAAATGCATTACCACTACTGCTGGAAAATGGCATAACAGCAACAGTGTTAAAAAAAAAAAAAAAAAAGTCATAAGTGTCCTCTGCACACCGGACTGTCTATCTGATTCACGTGTAGGATGTACTGACATACTTCCCTCAACCCTTAAATTGTTGTTCTAAAACCCAATTTGAATATGTTTATGGTATATAACAACCCACCGCTGGTAGATACACTTGTGCTTACAATACAGTCTCAATACCTGCAACAACAGAGTCATCTGTCTTCCGGTTTTGGGAAAGAGGAGATTGAGCTGAAGCAGATGCCATCAGTTGGCCACCGATCGCACTGCTTCCCAAGCCATCGATGTCTGCCAGAACATTAAAAAAACAGATTACTATTCAACACACAGATGACAAAAAGAAATCACCTCCTACTGGCTCCTTGTTCAAATAGGTTCTAGTACTCCTGATTTCTCAGGTATGCTTTTTAGTTGCTCTTTTCTGGCAGGCTTGTGAAGCCTTGCTATAAACATAAGCTGTGGCACCTTATGCTTTGCCTGGAATAACCAACTTTTTCTTGCAGAGGGGAAAAACCCCACTCCCAAAAGCCCGCCAGAGCTGCACAGTCAACAGAACTCTTAGTAAAGATTTCGTGGTATTTCTTAAAGTTTAGGACCTCCTGCACCTTTAAACCTCTGCATTTCTGAGTATTTCATTTCAAGTCTTGCTAAATCCTGTTATGGAATGTTCCTCAGAGTCCACCAGACACACTGGGATCCTATGTCCTAAATGGGATTTTTAGTAGATCTCTGCAGGTTCAATCTCAACGAAAGAAATGCAACTCTTTCTCCAACACAAAAAGACTATCTTGTAACACAGAACTTAATATTAGGGACATCAGATTGATTTGCTTTCTAGAAGCCCCTGTCTCTCTCTCTCTTTTGCACATACTTCACGGCTATTATTTTTCCGAAGTGTTTTCTTCAGCTTCCCAGCTGACTATTTATCACTCAACTCAATATTTAAAGGCAACACTGAGCTCAAACCGATCAGCAAAAACCTCTCAAAGCGTTGCTCTTTGATGGCATTGCTCTTTGTTAATGGCTTAGCTGAAGCCAGTGTTCTCTCTGCATACACTGTTTTAATTACCTCATTGTAATGATACAGTGTATACACTCAGATGGTGCATTTTATATCAGTACAGTATCATAGACATCTTGCTACCTTTCAGCAGATCCCATTTGATTTTTTTCCTCCAATGAAGCTACGGATTGTTTTTCAGCATTTGTTAGAGGTACTCCAGGTTTTCAGCTTCTCACTAGTGCCATTTGGCATATCCCTGGCATAGCACAAATCTGAACCAAGGGGAGCCCAATCTTTGGAAGGCTTCCAGGATCAGACTCCACTACTTATATTTGTATTGCACCACAGGCATACTGGAATGGCTTTGCTACGACATCAAGAAAACAGCAGCTTTACCACTTGTCATTAACAGGTACCAAGCCTACCAGAGCTGAAGCTGAGACAATTAAAAGATGGTTTGGTTTGGTGAACATATCTACCCTCCCTGTCTCCACCATACTTTTAGGAGTCAAATGAAGAAAAAGAAGAATGCAGCATTCTTCTGCATTCATTTGACCAGAATATGCAAAACTCCCCTTTACACATACACTTCAATGTATCTTTGGACAGATTTTAAAAATTGCAACTTTATGAAGGACGGTGGCACTGATGAGGACATGCTATGGAAGTAAAAAATTGCAGATCACATCCTCATATCATGTAACACTTAGCCTGTAAATGACCAGAGAGCCTAGCAGCAGTGTAATTCAGGTATACTCATTATATACATCAGGGTTCTACATTGCAAATCATTTAAAAAAAACATAGTATGTTATGTTCTAAATGTAACCAAAATTCATATTATTTTACAGACAGGTTTTTAGGAGTATCAGTAAGTTACTGGATGCAACAGTATTTAAAGAAGCATATTTCTTCCTGAAACAATGCCTGAAGTCTGTCTGTACCTCTTGAAGTATCAGGCAGCCACCTTTCTGAGAAAATAACAGAGCCATTATCTGGCTGTGTCCTGATCATTCATCTCAATTAGCAAGCATTCCTCTGCCGGCAATAAAGAGGGAGTTCTGCTCGTTTGGATCCTGATAATAACTGTGACTTTGGGACAATGCCATCACACAGATGATAACATAAAAGTCAAGACCACAGGACATTCCAGTCTATTCAGCTTTTGGTCACATTGGCCACAGAGACTCAAGATTACTACTATGTTTAAGGGGTTTTGTTTGTTTTTAAACCTGGGCTTCAAAAGCTTTCTGCCTGATTCAGAACAAGCACTTAAGTAACTGCCACAGTTGAGTCTGATTCTTTCTTTACTTGTACTTTAGTGAAACACCACACATTGAATGATTACGCGCTGTTCTGTATGCAATGGAGTGAAGCAGCGTGTTATTGTAGCTTGTTTTAGACACGCGTTTGGAAGTTAGACCCTGCCATCGTAACATAGTACTGACCAGTCAGCATTGTGATAAGTGGAAGGCTGTGCTCTTCGGGGCTTCCCCAGTATCCAGCTTCCCCCAGCATGTTCCTTTCTAGTACCTGGTGGTACAGCTCTTCAACCCAGGCCTGGGAAAATACCATCAACACTCCACTGGACTGGACCTGCTTCATGAACTCTTTCTGCAGACAACCATAAAAGCCAGATATAAGACAACAATAAGTCCTCCAGCATGAGCTTCAGGCACTAGGTCCATTCCTGTGCATACGATGATGCAGGAATAGAAATGAAGTTATACAAAAATAAGAATAAACTGAGGATCACAATGTGTCATGGTGAGAATGTCATAAACAAGGAGGTTTCCCTTCTCCTACAGCAGTTCATGCAAGATACAAATCATAATGACAGTTCTTGCACAGTGACATTGGCACATGTTGATCTCTCACCTTTTCCACAAGGTGGGGATATGATCTCAACTCCAATAAAAATGAAATTGTGGCACCTAATGCTGCCTGTCCAGCAATCAGGCCCTTTTGCATTGAACAGTCACCACAGATGAACTGGGGCCCAATTAGATACATCTGAACTATTTTCAACAATACTTAGGTTATGCTCAGGTGTGTTGTGCACAGGGCTGCCCCTAGAGAAGGTTCTGAGTTACTGATTTGCTCTTGCAGCTGCTGAAAAGCATACCAGAACTAACGATGATGATGGTCAAAACCAATTGTTTTTGAGATCTCCTAGAAAATAAATTCTCTTACATGGGAAGTTCAGCAATAATGGTACATTTTGACAGAATGTTTTGGTTTACCATTCTTTTGTTCCATATATCACTGATTCCTTTATTTCTAGGAAAACTCTGGAATGACTCACCTTGGACAGCTTAGTTGAAAAGCATAGATTCAAGTTTTGTAACTCCTGTAGCCTCCAAAACAATTTAAAAACAAAACAAAACAAAACAACAACAACAACAAAAAACATCCCTGAATCCCAGGTATCACAAAAAATCATCAGTTATATGACTAAAACCTAAATATCTTTCACTCAAACTTCTCATGTCTTCATCTGTGTAAACACAAAGCTAATATTAAGCAAGAAAATTGTCCTTATGCTCAAAAGTAGTTGCAAGATTAAGGTTATGTCCCTTGACAGCGTGCACTAACAATACTTGCTGCATGACATGATGGTAATGAAGATTTGTTCTGCAGATGCAGTATCCACCAAAATGACTGCTACTTTAATGATAATCAGTAAGCAGCATTCATTCCTCCCTGAATTTCACTGAAGCTGTGTAATTCAGATGCATGACATTTATCATGCAAGATTCATAAGTAGCTTGGAGAATGCTTCATTTGCAATTATTATTTCTCCACTTAGCAAGCAGCATGAAGGACATTTACGTGTGGGCTGTTTTATGTGAAAGGAAACAAGACAATTTTTTCAAAACAGTTTTCCTGTATCCCGCAACTCACCAGCAACACAGGGGCTTGGGCAGGCTTCTTCCTGTAGTAATCCGAGTTGGCCAATTTTAGGTTAAGCAGCAGAGTGTAATGTGAGACCATGTAGAGACTGTCTGCATTCATCAAAGTCTGGAAGCTGAAATTTGGGTTTCCCTCAAATCCTGGTGAGTGCATCATACCTAACAAAAACACCATGTGAGCTCTCACATTTTACACAGATTTTGCCTGGAAAAAAAAAATCAGAAACTAACCCTAGCATTTCAGCAGCAACAGATTGCTAGAATAGTTAATGAATTATCAGTAGAAGTGACCCTATTAAATGCACTACAGTAGGGAGTAGAAAACTCAATAGTCCATCTAGAATGCAGTGCTGCAAGGCAAGCTGAACACTCCAGTCACAGTCCAGCAAAGCAACAAGCTTAATTTGAAACACGGAAGCAGCACCAGTAGGATGACTGCCAGGTACAAAGCAAAGGGCAGGACGTATCTACAATGCTAACCAGAAAGGTGAGTTGGGAAGGGGCAGAGGCGAAGCCTGTGTACTTGTAGGAAACTGAGCATACATTGCACCAAATGGTGCTAATGAGGGACAAACCCTTTTAACCTCCCAGTAAAACTGTTCTAGATAAATGAGTTGTTGGACGGGGACTGGAGTGCTCAGCACCTTGCAGGATCAGACTGTAACCATCATTCTTTCCATGGCCTAGAGGTATGCAGACAAATGTTTGGGGTAAAGCTGGCTGGGACTTGTTACAACTCCGAGCCCTGCTTAGTTCATACAAGACCTGCTTTCTAGACAGCTGAGCACTTGCAGATTTGTCAGACCCATAAGCCATCATCTGAAAGCACTCAGTACTCCTGAAAACACTATTTGTATGAAACTACACCCCTACAACCATGCCTAGTGGTACAATTCCTTCCTCCCAGGTGGAATGGGCAGCACGTACATTTTCCTCTGAGTTAGCTGAGGTAGAAAAACATAAATCAAGTATGAGCAATACTTAAATCCCTGTGGATCTGTCATTTGAGCCATGGCAAATCCAGAAATATTTCACTTCCTCCCCCCATGAACCGCAGTATTTCATGGTTTTCACAACAACTGTGAAATCCATTCATATAACATCAATTAGGGAAAATTAAGGAGCAAACTCTATCCTAGAGGAACATTTGAAATGAAACAACAACAACAAAAAAACAGCTTCCAAGGTTAGTTACATGATGAAGCAAAGCTGTGTCATTTGGTAGCTGCTGAAGTGGTTTACTGTGAACATACTCCTCCCACCACAAAGCTCATGCCTGTTCTTAGACAAAATACAACAAACCATTAACATTAAAAAAAAATAATCCACACACAGAAAAGAAGCAAATGTTTTTCTTGCCTCGTGAGGGTTTGAAAGCTCTGTGCTGCTGCCTTCTCGGACTTTCCACTGACGTCACTTTGGGGGCGTGGATAAGGTGAATAACTGTTTGAGGGCGGATTTAGAGAGAGAGTAACTGTTCCAGGGTGGGTCTAAGAAATGAACAACTCTTTCAAGGGAGCAACCTTTGTGGAAGAGGGGTGACAGGGCTGGCCACACACTGTATCCACACGGACTTCCATGTGTTTCTGGTAGGTTTCTTGTGGTGAATGTTAACAGAGAATCTTTACCTAGTCCCCAGATCATAACCTTGTGCTTAAAAGTAGGCCAATGACTCCAGTGACTCCATCACTGAAGTTAAAGATGCATCTTAACACTTTGCTGGGTGGAGCATCGTGATATTGATGTAGGTAGAATATCCCGATTTGATGTCTGATATCTTTTAAATAAGTACCTCGGGGACTAGAATCAGCTACAGTAATAAAAGCTTCAAGGTAGAGAGGTATGTGTAAGAAAATGTGGGTCAACTGCTTAAAAAAACCCACTTGTGTACAGTTGCACATAGAAGTGCGTAGTACAAACAGGGTATGTATTTGAGTACCCACAAGCGTTTGGAAAAAATCTAACCCCTAACTCCCCCTAAAATATTGGAAAACAACCAACTACATTTGACAGAAGCTCAGCTCTCAAAAGGAGTGGATTAGCTGATGGGTGAGCTTGCACTGATGCTTAACAACATAAAAACCCTGCCACTAAAAGCTGTGGAATCAAAACTGAAATGAGATGCTAAAATGTTTCCTATGATTATTAACACAATGGCACACAATTATTAGAATTAATTCCTTGATACTGCAATTCATGAGAATAGTTATGTCTGAATTAAGAGAATACTGATCATCAAGTTTAATTATAAAAATCTGCCAGCCACAGCAAACAGCGAGGTTAGCACACGGTCTGACAGGAGACAACTCTTTTACATTGGCAAGGTCAAAGGGGGTCCACATAAAATGCAAACAATGTTTTGTGCAAGATAATATTGAGAAATTTTGGATATTTCAATATTTTTTAGATAGATATCACACTCCAATGTCACTAAGGGACTTTTTTAGCATTGGTTTTATCTAGCAACAAGTCAGGGGGAGTTTTCTGAGGAAAGATTATAACCAGCTGAAGAAGGCTTTTAACCAACTGACTTCCGAATCTTTCTTTTAACTTTCTTTAGCTTACTTCACTTTTTCCATGCTTATGCTCCAGTGCCTCAGATTCCTACCTCCTTTCACTCTTTTTCAGTCCTATGAAAATACAACGTTACAATACTGTTTAAGCACTTAGCTTGTAGGAAAGACCACTAAATTGTATACTAATGTATTCCCCCCCCCCTAGTGTAAGAAAAATTGATGAATGAATCAACGCAGCTAAACAAAGACTCAGAAACATAAAAATACTGTTTCTGTACTGGCTGGTCTCAGAACTGCACCTCTCTTTTTCTCAACTTGAATCTTAACTGATACTCAAATTTCCTAATGTATTCTTCAGGAATTACACATGACTAGATGTTGAACATACAAGGAGCAGGACCAGTTTCTTTAACTTCATCACCTAATTTGTGCACTGAATTTTTGGTGCTAATGAAGGAGTCCTGAAGTAAGGACTTAAATATGCCCTGTAGAGGCAGAACAGACTCTCAAGGAGAGTTCCTGTCCCCGGACACATGCTTCTAATTTAATAGGTCTCTCTCTATAGATCTTCAACTCACAACTTTCTCACCTACACAGGAATACCAGGCCTTACCTCAGGAGTACTGATGGACTTTTGCTTAAGATCTGAGGTACGAGTTAAAGGATTGTTTCAGCCTGACTGGGTCCCATGCCGGGAGTCCCGCTGAAACATGAACTGCACAGATCTTGTGAAGAGTACAAAAGTATCCCTCCCTGTAAGAGGGATACCCTATGAAAACACTGAGATACATATCACATCTCCATAAAAACTTGTTACTGTATTTGTCCATAATTCCTTACCCAGTGGTATCTTCTAGAATACTTCACCAAATCAGACTGGAAACATGGTGTACATTTTTAAATACAGGCTTAGCCATTTCTTAGGAACGCAAAGGGTCTTCCTCAACTCAACAGCCTAAGTCCAAGACTGGGTATCTTTTTAAGGGAGAAACCAGAAATTATGGACTTAATGCAGAAATCGAGTAATATCCTTCTACCTCTCTCACTGTATTAATACTACTGAATGACAACAAGAGTTGCATTTAGCCTTAAGATCTGGAAATCTGTTGGGTCTACCTCTTCCAACCCTTTAAAACCTTCTAAAGGGATTTGACAGGCAAAAGGTTAAGAGAAAATAATTTGTATGCTCAGTTACACATGAGCTAACAGGCACACAAAAGTAAGAGCAAGAGTTCTAGTCCTCGTCTTTTGCTACAAACTCACTATTTTACAAGAAAAATAAATTCTTTGTGACAGGAAGGATGCTTCTGAACACCTCAATTAAGAATATAATTAATATTAATGTCCCTTTTAAGATATGTCTTTTCTGTGATATAAAAAGGCCACTGTGTTTCTTACTAATGCCATTTACTATCTTCCTGACTTAGGGCTTATTGGGCAGCATTTAAACAGAAAATCAGGAATATCAGCTTATTTGTTTGGTGTTAACAACACATTCACCCAGCTTCATGTCTAATTTATGCTGTACGCTGATTGGAGGCATCCCTTCTGACTCTGTATGAGTAATGTGTGTGAGAACACAAATGAATGAAGCAATGATTAGGAGAGGAGTGATGGAAAAGGCAGTTGTGAATTAAGAAACAGAGAAATATATTTTAATGAACATTTCCACCTTGGCCACTGCCAGGAAAAAGAAACCTTTCTAAAAATATGTATATTTGTACACATCTCAAACATACTATCAACAGGACAAATTTGCCTTTGCATAGCCCTTTTTTGTTTGATTGACCAAATCAAAATCCCAAAGAATCTAACCCTGAAAGAAGAGCAATTATTTCATCTCTTATAAGTAAGATCTTTAACTATCTGGGCTTTAAGCTTTAGATTTCCTGTCATGATAGATAGCAGTATAAAATAAGAGTGAAAAAGAGAAGTCGCTCCTCTTTTCTAATCCTTTCAATAGCTTACTGTTGTGGGATTCTTATCTTCTTTGCAAGGCTTGGCCTTACTAACAGTAAGGAAGTAACGTATTAAGCTACTTCAATCCCTTTCAAAACTGGTGACTGTCCTCCCCACACCCCCAGTTTTCACGCTAAGGGGCAACTCCAACCTCTCCTTAATGACAGCACATATGCAAATTTTCTCAACAGACCTTCACAAACCTGTGAAGAGGTATCTCACTACAGAAAATTTTATTTTTCTATCAACTGAGGACATAATCCAGAGTCTTTTAAGAGTCAGTGGATTGACCTCCCTTTGAATCAGCATCTGCATATTCAAGCTTCACCCTAAATGAAATGTGCTGTTGTAGAGGAATGTGCTTTGTAGAGCACAAACCTTCGTATTCTGGATATGTGCTCTGAAGATGAACTCCTACAAGAGAATCTGTGTACAGTGCTGTTACAGTGTGCATATTGGTTATACAGTAAATATTTGCTTGCAAACCTGAGCAGAAAGTTGAAGAGAAGCTCTGCAGTGCTCCATCCACCTCCTCTATGCTGGGAAGAGCTATAAGCCGAGGAAGAAGAGCTTCAAGTGACTGGATAAACAGCCGTGCACTATGCTGGTCTGCTTCCTGGTTTTTCAGCAACTTCAGAGAGAGAGCAGCAGTACGTAAAGACCTGTGACCTGGACAATCCCGTGGTGTCTGCTCCTCATCAGCCAGGGAGCAATTGTCAGAGCCTATGTCCGAAACATCTGACCTGCCAGAGTCCTTCTCTGCTGCCATGGAATACTGATCGCATGAATCAAACTCAGTCCTAGAAAGATCCTGGTCATCTACACTGAAGTTACTTTCACTGTATCTGGATCCATAGGACCGGGTCTTGCAGTCAACTGATAAGAAGTTAGTTATATCTGGATAGACTATGGTGTGGCTTCTCTGAACAACATCTGGCTGGTCAATGGTTTCTGACTCTGGTTCTCTATAATGAATCTCTTTGCTTTCATGTCCAGCTGGAGATGGCAGCGAATTTTTTTGACTTTCTGGATTATCCTCTGGAGTGGTCTGTCCCATATCCCCTTCCAAAGTGGTCTGACCAGTGTCTGTGGTAACACTAATGCTAATATCAGGACTCTTCTCATTTCCTGATTCCCAGGCAGGATTTTCTGAGGACAGGATGCGCCTCTGCCACCTAAAGTCAGCATCGTTGATCTCCATGGAGTCCCTGCTCGTCTCAGTCCCATCCTTCAGTTCTTCTTGGCGCCGGAGGAGCAGATGGACCTGCTCCTCACTAAGACCCCTGCCTTGGCTTAGCTCATCCAATGCTCCAAGCAGGGCAAACACGCACGACACTGAAGCATAACATGCTTCAATACCACCCTTGATGCATGCTTCTGTCATCCCATCCATGATACTACAATTAAAACAGAGAGTTCATCTGAGGGATGCAGCATATATAGTGAGCCCGTCACTGTCATCCAACACCATCCCTCCATAGCCAGGAAAAAAAAAGAATTTAAATTATCCTGCAAGACTGCTTCTGAGAAAGATAACTAGAATTACATCAAATAATTACATCTCCCAGGTGGACGCGGCCATTCTGTAAACGGACTGACAACCAGGTAAATAGTTACTGTGCATTTGTACCAGCATGCACAGCATATTTTCCCTTACAAACAAGCACTTACACTGGAAAAAAAAACAACAACACCCAATTGAAGCTAAATTTAAAGCCATCTGTGTCCTGAAAATTATCTTATTGAAAAGATATATTCTTTATAAAAACTAAGAATGCTTCTTGCCCAATCTGACGTTTAAATTTTAATTACCTCCTCTGACTTCATCTTGGAAATGTACTTCCAGATAGGCACACGATTACTTCATTGAAAGGTTAGTACCCAAACCCAAGAATTTCCAGCTGTTAAACAATTTATTTGGGTATTTTTGGTAAACTCCCCAAGGTGGTTACCTATGCCTTTACAAACAGGCCCAGAATCAATACAAACCACTAAAAGCTTTTACTCGTCTTGTATTTTCACAGCTTATTTAACCTGGGAGATACCCTTTGGGTATTTGGTATTTGGATATTTGGGTCTCATTTGGAAGGTACCACTGTTTAACTGTCATGTGCACACACGTTTAAGAGAGAAGAGGCTAAAGGAGGAAACAAAGCATACAGCTTGAGCAGATCCAGATGGGACTTCCTTTTAGAAATAGACCTCTTCCTCGGTTCTGACTCAGATGAGCAGGGCCCTGCCAAATCACAAAGCCTCCGAGGACTGCCAAGTATCTGTAAGGAAATGAAACAGAAGCTACTAGAGGGTGATTTAAGCATTATTTAAATACAATAAATGAGTCATAGTTCTGTCAAGTCCTGGAACCTGAGGTAGCAGTACTGTAAATTCTCTCAGCAAAGGAAAACAGCACACTAATGTTCTATTTATTAAAGCTATCCTTCCTCTTTTTAAAAGGAGAAATGGAGACAGAGAAAAATGGCATATGCAACATGAATCACATACAAAATGTTCTCCAGTGCTTTACATTTTTGACTGAATATGTTTCAATTGAACTGCACACAAGGCAATCTCTATGCCTAAATATAGAGCAAGTATCTTGCATTATTTTATATTATATACTGAAGGGAGCCTTGCTCTTCAGTCATCCAGTTACAAAATGGTAGTCATGCAAAAATACACAAAGTGATTCCTTCTGACTCAACCTGCTGGGTGGCAAGTCCTGTTAATGCCCACCAGGACATAGAGGGAGAAAGCGCATTAATGAGCAGAAAGAGGTAACAAATATCCTGCAGGTAAAAACATTAGGCTAATATTTTCCTAAAACTTCCTAAAATTGTAATGCAGATTGTCATCTTGCTATCGTTTAAAACTGAAGGAAGGCAAGTGCCAGAATGACTGTGAGTTCAGACAGCAACCCAGTGGGTGGCTGTGTGGTGTCAGGAGATCATCAGACAGAACAGCCTATCTACACACAAGCTAGAGCAAAAATCTGAGAGAGACCACTGTTCATACAAATTATGTAAGCTGCTTTGTGTTCCACAACATGTGAAAAATGCTGCCCATGTGAAATGGAAAGGCCCAGGATTTCAGCTGCTGCTCAAAGCGGTTTCACAAGTGCTGTCACAGGTACTAGGTGACAAGCCAGAAAGAATTGGTCTTGACACAGCCACTTGAGACATTGGCAGTTTCCTTCCAGCTATAGTAATATAGCTCAAGGAAACTGTCATTTCAAAAACCTGGCACATAATCAAAGCATATATTCACCTTAATGTCCAGAATACTACACTGTGAGGATGAGTGTCTCCTTCTAGCAAGAGCAGAAAGTGGGGAAAGATGCCAAAGAAGTTGAGAACAGGATCACTATACTGAATCTCATCCAAAAGAGCAGTCATGACTCAGTGATAACACCTGCTCCATGCAGTACCACAGCATGAACACTGACGGAGTTGCCATAGCAGCTTGCATTATGGAGACAAATATAGCTATTATGATTCTGTAAAACTAAAAATATTTGTCAGAGTGGCTTTGATGTAAGAGCTGTGCTCGGAAGGGGCAATTTCAACATCCCTAGTGCTAAAGTATGGAATGGACAGGTATGCACATCTCAGCAACATTTGCTGTTAAATGAACATTTTGCTTTATTTCCCTGGATTTGCACCTGCAATTATCCTACCTCTTTCATAATTTTGATGGCTTCTACTCGGTGCTGAGGTGGTGGGTAAAGCAATATCCGGTGATACAGGGACTGCAGCACAGGCTTCATGGATTCCACTGACCCCACCAGTCGAACCAGTTCTGCTGCAATATAGTATATGGTCCGTGCAACAGGCCCACTAAGGGCAGGTGCTGTGGATGAACAACCTGAACCCCGGCCATGATCAGAGACCCCTGAGGAAGGCGAATCAGCCTCAAGACAGATGCTGCTGTGGGCAGAGGTGATACTTTTGTCATGGATCGGATTTCCCAGGATTACTACTAGGGCTGGACACAGTTGCTTCCTGAGAAAAAGAGAAAAAAGCAGCAGATGGTAACTATAAAAAAAATCTCACAGGAACAGACTGAAAATAACCCACAGTTAAATGAGATACATACTCTTGTTTTAATGATCAGTCAACAGCAGTAGTTAGATTGAATAACAAACTACGCCAGGCTCTTTTAATCTCCCAAGCATCAGCATGCTAGTATGTATGGAAATACTTCTGAGGGCTTTATAAACATGATACTGATTTCGCAAGTTCACATTACTGCTCCATGCTGTCCTGCACAGGATAGCATACCTGCCTCTTTAATTGGCTGCATCCTACCTCAAGGTAGGAACGCTAGGTGTCTGCTGCCAAGTGTTTCTTCTTCTGTCCAACTTGGGAACTTAAAAAAAACTGACTAAATGAAAAACAATCTCCGTTAACTAGAAGGCTTGATCACTGACCTGAACACGCATGTATTTTAGTAAGCACCCTTAGTTGTGAGCCTCTGTTTTGATGGCTTTTAAGAACATAATTAAAGCCCTCTACAGTAACTCAAAGTCTGCACTGTAACTCCTCATATGCCACTAAACACACCATCCTTCCTTAAACTGTCTTTGTGCAGAAACACTCAAGTGATTCCACACCAGCAGATTACTCTCCCTCACCAACATGGTGGAAACAGAGCCAAAACCAACTCAGCACTTTGCTCGATTAGCTGTTATTTCAGCTTTGCCCTCATGCACTTGCCATTTTACTCTAGTCTGCAATGCCCTAATTTAAAAATGCAAGTGCTGTATGAGAATGCAATCCCAAACCCAATTTTCACCCACGTGCCCCAGAGGCTGTTCAGCTGGCACCTAGAGCAAGCACCCAATGACAAGTAATGCTTCAGCATAAAAGGCAACACATCTTCATAGGTATGTACATCTTATTTCCCAAGATCTTCATGCTGCCTAGAACTTTCATTGCTTCTCTTACAGTGCTTGCTAAAACAACCTGACCTCCTGAAGTCACAGCAAGAAAACTAGTTTTTAATCAGACATCAGATATTCCATTTCTTATGGAATATCTGCTTAATCCATTTCTTTAAAATGTACCCAATTACATTTGAAAACATATTAATTCACTGCTTAAGAAAGGTGCCTGCCTCAGAGCAGGCATAAGCACAGATTGCACCAGCAACATATTCCCCACACACCTTAGTCCCACTAAAGTGCTTCCATATCAAACTATGGAGAACACTCTGACAGAAGAACAGAGCACTAAATCTTCTTCATCTTCAAACAAAGGCAATTATCTGTCTGGTTCACGACTTCACTAGACAGCTAATGGATTAGTGTGTGCTTATACTGCTAAAAACTGCCAACATCATTCTGACTATAAATTGTTTCATGTCTTTCTAGTGTTTATTTTTTTCACCTTCATCCTAAGCATGTACCTGGAGGATACATATTCCTGGGCAGCAAAGCAGGTTTAAGTCCTGACCCTCATGGCTTGCCCTCATGATACACATGTACGAATACAAATACCTGTAGATTTGTAGTGTAAACTGGATCTTCCAAATAATACGAATTTAAAATAAAACAGGAAGCATTTTCTTTTAACTGAGATCATTTTGGTGACCTTGCTTACATCAGATGGCCCCACAAACAGTCACATAAGCATAAACAAAGGGTTGGGTGAAATTCAAGAGCAGAAACTTCTGAAATGGGCTTGCCATCAAAGAGAGAATGCTGCTGTTACACTGGAACTCCCGGAGGCTTCAGCACAGGGTCCCCGTGCAACGTTGCCAAATGTTATCAACCTGGAAGACCTCCCAGACCTGCAGCCACTAAGCATCAGATTATCTCTTTTTTTTTTCTGGGACAGCAAGGGAAGCTACAAGTGCTCCTATACATTGCATCTTTAGAATTGGACCAGAGTCATACGATTCAGTTTCCAAGTCACGGGGTAGAAGTGCAAGAAACACATTTGCCATTAACAGTCCCATATACCTTTTTTAACTCAATCACCTGCCAACATCACAGGATGGACATGGACTTTACAAGGACTGCAAGGAACCACTTACTAATTACATTCTGGTTTTATTACTATGACTTAATTATCTATAAGCTATAAAAAGCACTACTGCAAACAAAAAGACAAGGATTACTTCAGGCACTCGGAGGCGATGGCACCAAACAATCTATAGGTAGAAGTGAACACTAAAGACATCAAGCGTTTCTGGTGAAGCATACTAAAACAAGGATTTCTTGATATAGTGGAAGTACCATGAAGACCACTTAGCCTGAGGCCTTATACAATGCAAGTCATAGGTATTTCTGGTCTCCAGCACACCATCTGACAGTAATTCTGCTTACCTTCCTGTATTACTGCATCGGACCAGGATCTCTACAGCACCTCCCTATGGTAAGCAGAACAGTCATGCGTTTAATGCCACACACAACTCCAAACTATTGCTGAAAGTGTATGAGATTTTCTGTTCTGTGTGAATATGTTAGACTTCACTGTCACTTTATGGCAGTGACAGTTTACTACAGAATTTAATGTGCTAGCTGAGCTTGAGGTCCTACGAAATCTTGTATGAGGCACAGCATGAACTGATAGTAGGTTAACAGAGAGCTCTGCTCAAATTTGGTGATTTATTACAGGCTTGTTTGCACAGGTGGTGGCGGGAAAAGGCCCTTTTATACTTACAAACTGAGTATTTGTATTACTCTTCAGATCTACTCACCATATGAGGTCAGTGAATCCTTTGTGCTGGTGCATGCTTGGAGAGGAGCTATTTAACATGGAGAGGATGCACTCCAAGTAAAGAAGCTGAAGTTGCCGATTGTCACTGGCAAAGAGAAAACATGCCATTCACGTCACATTGAAACAAAGATTATTTAATTTAAAGTAACTGCATTAGTTCACTTGAAAATTATACCACAATTTACAGCAGTGATTTATTTTGCTTCTTCCTACGGACTTACCAATGGTGTGATCACCTTTATCACCTTATTTATTTTGTACTGATCATGTGCAACAATCTATTACTTTTTGTAGAGATTTTTTTGTAGAGACTTTAAAAGAGATTTAATTTCTTGATGACAACCACAATGGTCACAAGTCAATGTCTATCGGCAGAAAGTTACATCATCACATGGCCACCTTTCAGGGCCTTCACGGTTACTCTGTATAAATCAAACATAAAGTTAGCTTAAAAAGGAAGAATGTGAAAGATCCTGTGGTCACTTTGAATCAATGTGCTTGTAATGTACAATGTACTTGTACCTATTCTCAGAATCAGCTGCAGGATTCAGCAGACAAACAAAGCTGAGGTTTGCCATATGAAGGTAACTTCCCATGCCAACTGCACTCACATTCTGGTTTTCATTTCTAAAAAGAAACGTTTCTCTCCATGCTTTTTTAGTCCAAGATGAGAGCTGGAGGAATGTATTTTATGATGTCTGATAGTAGGTAAAGAAAGCTGTAAAGAATGGATTTATCTTAAATGAAACTAAGGAATGAGAAATGTCTGCTTTTCTCTCACTGTCTGTCTCAATGCCTTTTGTTCATCTAGATGAATTTTCATCCGAGTTGAACAGTATCCATTTCACATTCCATATTGAAAATAATGAATCCTGAAGTTGAAGCTAGATTTCTAACTCTGTGTAGTGGAGGGTTTAAAACTGCTGGCTGGTATCTCTTCTGGAGCCTTTTCTTCACAACTGTACATACCTGTCTGCACAGATGCATATATTTCAGATACAACGGCCTTCTCTCCCGACAGCTTTTCTTACAATATGTCTTAATGCACATTATCAACATCTTTCAGTTGATACGTGCATGAGCATGCACACGGCATCCTACACGCCTGATTGCTTTGACCCTTCTTACCACCAAAATGTCATGGTAAGAAATTAATATTGCACTCCTGCACAACTCAGCGAAGCCACTGTGTTCATACCACTGCTGCCACAAATTCCAGAGTCACCAGAATCACCAGTGCTCCTGTGACAAATTTCAGCTCTCTGAACTCTTTCTCATCACTCCTGCTGGGCCTCCCTCAAAACCAAATTCTAATAAGCTTGAATTTTAGAAGAGAGAATTAAAGTAATCTTCAGACTAAGAAATTAGAACAGGCAGGGTAGTGTACCAAAACTTCACTTCACTGATCTGGAGGTTAGAAAGGAGTTTTAGTTGCTGCCAACAAGGTCTTTTGAAGGAGATACCGAAACTGGCCTTGAAAGAAATAAAGGCTTTTCATTCATGAAGTTAGTTCTTTAACAAGCCATCCTCATTACATTTATTTCCCTCAGATTCAATCAGAATCCTACACTATGCTTTGCTTATAGAGATGCTAACAGTCTAGGTACAAGCATGAAGTAAATCATGGATGAGTGAGTTTTTATTAAGTTCTATAAATTTCTTATTGTGCTTTACTGACAGCATGTCTAAATCAGTTCTAATTTAGTACAGTTTTATGGGGAGCTAGGATTGCAGGTGACTTTTTAAAAGCCTTTCGGTGATTTTGAGATATCCTGTCAATCAGTTTAGTTTTGATATTTCATATCCAGTAATTCAACATTATTATCATTTGGTGGACAATACTTACCAGATGATAGCTGTTTACAGCTTCACACATGGGCAAAATTCCAGTTTGATACAAAGAATGAATCTTTCAGCTGTTTTTGCCGTCTGCTATTTTTAGATACGCACTTTTGAAGATCTTGTTTTATTGCCCCATAACTATGCACACAACTAAAAAAAGTTCCTTTGGAACATTCAGAAACATGTTTTCATTTTCGCAAATGTTGATACCGATTAAATAATGCTAACTGAGGCGCATCTCCCTTTCAAATCATGCTGTAATTAGATATGCTTATGGGAGAAAAGTCTACAGAAGAATTACACACAAAGATGTTCGTGCAGCCTTTGGCTCTGGTAGTTCCTAAGCCATAGTTTTCCTGAAGAAGGTAGAGCATATGAAAGGACTTATTGGCATATACTTGTTCTTTATTTTTCTCCTTTCCCTGAGTTCATCACAGGCTGCTTTCAGAGACATACAGAGCCTGGCGGTCCAACCAAGGAGACGGCGTGATGCTACATATAAAATAGTTTCAGATTGCTTTTTTCACTAGCACTCATATATTCTTTGCAACTGGCAGCAGTAGCAAGGTGAATCTTATTTTACTGACACAGAAACAATGTTGTCAAGTATGAACTTGTTTTTCCCTTTAAATTTGCAAAATATTTCTAGCTTGTTATATTTACATTTCTTTCAATAATTCCTGTATGGTTGCACTGCTTTTGGTTGTTTTTCTTTCCCTTATATCGCTTAAGAGTTTCTCTTTTGGCTTGTTTCTTAATGGACCATTAGTCAAGCTATGCTACAATGCCACAGGAAGTAATTCTTAACTCATCGGTAAGTATGTACCAACAAGAGACTCTAGTATTTTAATGCAACGTAACGTCCTATTCCTCCACATAATAACTACATTTTAAAAGTTAGGCTCGTGCATTTTCAGGTAGTTAGAGCGTATGATATTTCTAAATTTAAGAAAAGCTTTTGGTAATGCAAATTATTTCAATCTGATAAACGTCACCTTTCTAAGAAGGACTTATTAATTCATTCAGCAGATTAATAATTTCTGTTATGTTTTGCCGTATATCTTGTAATTGTTCTCTGTACAATGATTGCTTTCATGACACCCAGCAAGCCAGAAAAAAACCTTCTTTGACAAGCACTTCGCTACTGTATGGAAGTTACTTACAGATTAGATTTACTGGAGGATCTTTAAAGCTAAACAGTGCACAGAAAAGGCAAATTAGTTTCTCATCTCAAGTGAAGATTAAATTAATGCATGATGAACAATACTTCTTCTAACAAACACTTCATTTAAGCACAGTTTTGCTCCATAATCCCAGAGATACAACATTGTAATCACATTTAGCAGTGAAACTCCCAATCTCCAGGTAACAAATTCAAATTATAAACTGAAATAACTCACTTTATGACAGCCTGGAGCTTCTCACAGAGCACAGTGAGGACAGATACAACATCATCACAAAGAGACTCAGCTGAAGTACCTCCAAAAAGGACAAAGATCAGAGGCATTACATATGTGCAGCTGGATTACAACTTCAATTCACTGCATGGACTTTTAAAGTTGGTTGGAGCTTCTAAACAATGAGCCAGGGCTGCCAAAATTCAGACAAAATGCAGTAGGAAAAGTCCTAGATTGGAAAGTGATGTCCATCCAATGAGAAATCAATAGTATTAAATCCAGAGAGAGTATCAATTGCTTACATGCATTTACAAAAGGTTAGCTGAAATCCAATTCAGACAATAAAAGAACTAAATTAATAGTAAAAAAAAAAGGACTTGCTCCAGTACTTCTGTGTGGCAGCTAAAAATCTCTGCATCTCTCCATGCAGTTTGTCTCTGCTACACAGATTCTCATGTCTGATCAGGTCTTAATCTTAAAAGGGGATAGTTGCATACTTCCAAGATTTTAGCCTCCATCCACACAAGTTCTCCCAGAGAAATCCAGTGAGAAGATCGAAAGCAGAGAATATTTTAACCTATCAGGGAAGATGGTGGACATTAAGCCAGAATGGGAGTAGAAAAAAAATTATGTTGTAAAATAATTGTTTGGCGGCAAGTGTAAACACAACCTTTGCTAGTGATGTGCTTTCAGAAGCTGCCATTATAAAAAAAAAAAAACATCTCTGGCCTGAAATACAGTAACACACTCATTTCCAGATTCCACATACTACTCTATGAATCTGCTTCAATTCAGGAATCCACTTAATAAATCTTTCTCCAGAGCACTGAAACACCTTAATTATGGAAGTTAGCGCCTTAAAACAATCATTTATTACTAAGTTGAGTGCAATGTTGTTAACATGGTTCAAACGAAGACACAATTGGAAATATCAGGAGCTAACGAGGCTTGTCTCACAGCCTAGGTAACACAGACAGCATCAAGCTGTCTGTGGGGATAAGAAATCCTCAAGACGAAATTTCTGTGCTATCAACAGCAGTGTGCTGATGAAGGGAAAGTGAAGAATAAAAAAGCTGGATTGGAAGGAATCACTAAAAAAGTAGTACAGATACCTTGACTCTTGCATTTCTGCAGGGCGTCATTATTTTCAATTGTCTGTGTAAGGAAAGACAAATAATCAGTGCATGTAGTACAAAAAGCACTGTAAAAACAGTGCTTTCTTAACAGCAGAGCTTTCTTAACAAATCCATGTCCTCTACCTGTTTTGGTTTTTTGTTTGTTTTTAAGTGAAGCTTTTCCATAATGTCTTCAAAAATACCTAAAGATCTGTCTAAACAGTCATTCAGATTTAAGAAACTCACACCTCATTTGGCTAAACTAGGATCTCTAAGTCCTTAAGGGATTTCCTATACCTAAGAGAACACAATAATAACTAGGCACGTAGATCCCATGGAAAACAACTGAGAGAAAAGTACAGTCTAGATTTCACAAAGTACTTAGAAACGAAAATCATCTGAGTATTAGTGAGTTTATCACACCATCTTCATTAACATTACAGTGTCAAGACAATTAATGGCAGTCTGGAAATAGCAACAACCTCTTACATCATTTAGTTCAGCTGCAGTACAGGACTCCTCCTATCAGTGCACAAAAGGTTCAAGCCAAATTCTTCTCTCAAGCATCAACAACAAACTGTCAGGAACTAAATGCAGCTCTCACATACTTTCACCTACTCTGCAGTTAAGAACAGAACTACCAAAATTCAATTTTTAAACCCAAACTGAAATTTAAAAACTATCATTTTCTTTTTTTTTTTCTAAATGTTTTGTCTAGTACAATTAACCTATTTAGCATGGAGACAGGATAAGTTTAAGTAAACCTATGAATTCTGTTCCGCAGTTGCTCATTAGGATAAAAATAATCTAGTCTAACAGCCTAAAATAGAAGTGGTCACCTTTACCCAAAACAGGTGTAAGGAAAATAATCTGTACAAATACAGTTTCCTTAAAGTTTCCTAATAAATAGAAATTGACCTTTACAAATAGCACTTTTTTGATTATATACAAAGAAGCATGAACAAACGTAAGAAGCCAATGCCATTTCGTATGTGCTCTGAACATTTACAGTTTTGCTGACAATGTGCTGGGATTTCATTCAAACAGCTCTCATGGATTTTAATAATGCAATAAATAGAATTTTTTTTTTTTTTGCTAACCACCAGGCAGACAAAGAATTCCATTAAATTATCTTCAATAAAAAATAATAGCAATAAAAAACTCAATTACACTTTCAATAGTTGAAAATTTGTTTGATTTATGTAAATATTTGTCATGCAAAATATTTTGTCAAAAGGATTTCAATGAACCTCAGGAAAGCAAGCAAACAAAATTAAAAAAAATGGGAAAGAAAAAAGCCAAGGCAGTCTGACATCAGAACAAAGCCTCTTTTGCTTAATGGAAGGAGAAAAAAAATCAGCCAAGTAGAGCTGACAATGCAAGAGTTGAGTTTCTGACACACTGCTCTGAGGCAGGCGCAGAGTCAGAGCCCAAAAAAGCTTTCAAATGGGCTTAGTTGTGGAAGTCTCAAATAAAATCCATAAGGCACAATAAGGCAGTATAATACACTGCATTCAGAGAAACAAAAAAGTACACAGCCATGGATATGGAACCATTTGCTCATGCCAGAAGGCTCACCATATTTTCTTGCTTTTGTCGCAACTGTAAAGTCAAGTCACTCAACATTTGGCTGAGGGTTGCCCGCACAGCGGTGTTAATGCTCCGCTGGTGACAGCTAGATACATATGTCTCAATGCAAACCTGATAAGGAAACAAGATAGCAATACATAGATATGAACTGTAACTTACACACTTTAAGAAGATACCAAGGTCTCTTGCGTGCAGATAGTCAGCCTTCCCTATTATTCCATGTTATTCCTTATTATTCCGTATTATTCTTTATTAGCACCAGAAAGTTTTCAGCAATATAGATAACTGAGTAAATAGCATCGAGAAGCAGCATGCAGTTTATCAGTTAATATGTCTCACAGCTGCAGATATGGTAAGGCAAAACTGCCAAAATCTTGCCCTTCTGTCAAACCCAAGCCAGTTTGGCACACTTGCCTTGCACTGTAAATAATTTTGTAAAGGCTAGTTTGATTGTTCATTTCTAGATACTTATTTGTAACTACCACTCTGCAAGATTGTATCTAGAACATAAACACCCTCCAATTCTTAAAGGTTGTTGCTTTCATCATAGACATATTTGCCACTTTTTACTATAACTAATTAGTATATACTGCAGCATATATGTATACACATATGCAGTATTATTTACTACAGCACATATATTTGCATCTGAAAGCTTTGAGGGGCTTTCCTACTACAGAAAATATAATTGAGATTTACCATAAATGACACTAACGACTGCCTTTTAATAACTGGCAATCAACATGAGAACTCCTCAGCTTGGAGAACCCACAGGAGCCAAGCCTGCAATGAAAGAACATGAATGTATCATCCAGTTCCCAGCTCCATACTCAGCTGCTTGCAGTTTTTTGACACCGTGTTGTGACCAGAGTTCTGCTCCACTCTTGCCCCAAGATGATATTATATAAATAGTTACCAAAGCATAACACAGCTGGGATCCTGGGGACAGCACACTGCAAACTGCAGTTTCTATCCTCTATCAGATTTTCTGGGGCAGGGGTTTGTCTCTGGACAAGCTGCTGCTATAGAACTGTTGTAACCACTGTAATTACTGCACAGTAACTACAAAGTGGCAAACAGTCTTGGTGCAGCTTTGGGGGTTTGCAACAACTGTGGAGTACAATCTTATCAGACTGTGATCCAAAGAAGCAGCATATAATATGCTGTTGACTGAATTGACAGCATGTCTCATTCTTGTTGCCCTTTCTCTAGATTGTAATCCCCCAAATAAATAAGGGATTTTGTTGACCATGAGATCAACCAGTTAGTGTGTGAAGATGATTTTGTAAGTTAAAAGAAAGCCTGCATGAAGTGTTTTCAGTTTCTCCCGAACTCCAGTGGACAAAGAATCCTAAAGCCCATTAACCACGTACAGCCCTTCACAGAGGCCAAAGCACTCCAGTGCTGCTGAGCCGCTGGCAATGGTGGCACGATTATTCTCTTGAGCTCTAACTCTTTTTGTAGAGTTCCTGAATTAATCGATGAAATACCATTCTCAGAGATAGGCTGACTTTCTGGAAAGAGCATGGTTGATATCTTCTTTTTCTCTCCCCTCCCCATGCCTGCTAATGAGCAACAGTACTGACCAACTGAGCTCTGATCTTACAGAAGGCCTCTGTTCTAAAATGGCTGGGCAAGGTACCTTTTGAAAAGACATTGATGAAGAAGCACCAGCAAAAATTCGAGAGCTCAGGGCCTCAAGGAGGTATGCAATGGACATTTTGATCATTTCATGCATTCGGGGACTTCCAGCTCTATGGCATGCAAAGCACAACTAAGAGCAAAACACAGAAGGGTTAGCCAATGAAACAACAGAATCAAACAAAACAAACTTACAAAAGGTAGATGGGAGTAACAAATACACACACAAAAACAAACAACAGTCAGAACATGAACTAGACTTTCTTGCAAGAGTCCAGACAAGCATAAGAAGTTGCACATGGTAAGATTTAGTCTGCTTTCAATAGTATTAATACTTCAGCTACATAATAGAGCGCTCTTCATGTTGGATGCTTCACTAATTTGAGGCTGATAACACCCAGTAAGATTTGAGGTGCCATTATTTTGTATACTTGGATTGAGAATGATCAGGCAGTGCAAAATGACCAGGCAGTAGCCTTGTCACAGGGAGTCCCCAGAGAAAGTTCCACACGCAGGCGGCACCTTTCCAATTCTGCAGTGGCTCCCACTTTGCTACAGAGGGCAGGCCAGGAAAAGTAAGGGACTTGCTTGGAAAGAAATGCCGAACAGCAGGGGCACTGGAGCGCAGAGCTCCTCTCCGCCACCTTTCCATTAGAGCAAGTCAGAACAATAAATGCTGAGGCTACGAGGTTCAAATGCTGAGCTCAGAAATCATTATCTGTTTCCTACTGCTTATACCTTGCAGAATTCAGATACAAAGAAATATTGAGTCCAACTGTTAAAGCCTTTGTCTTATGTAAAAGCTGGTTGGGAGGAACCTGTGCTTGGTGGGATTTAATATGTGCTTGGTGGGATTTGCTAATTAGAAAGAGCTCGGCATTCACTGAGGCAATATTTTCTCAAGGAGTGTGGAGAAAACAGCTGTATCTCCAAACATACCAAATAAAAACATGTGTGGTCTGTGTTACAGTTTATTCTAATTCCCCGAAGGAAATAAAGGTTCTGTTTGTTTTGGTGGCAGATCTCATCAGCCTTCATCAGGGATCCTGCTCATTTTAAAAGACAAAAGAAACTATCACTGTGCTAACTTGTACCCCTATACTAGCAAGCATTTTTAAGAGCTAAGCTAGCCTTTTGGGAGGTGAAGTACAACCACCAACAACAGCCGGGTTGAATTTCAATCTATGAAAAAATATTTTCAGGATGCTTTAAATGAATAGCAGGCCTATTGTTATCCAAATTTACAGAGAACAGAACATGTGATTTCTGATACAGCTTATAACACGTGGAGAATGACTGATTGATCATTTTTCCCTAGACTCAGGCAGTACTTTTAAAGGCTGAAATATGAAGGGTTTAGAGCCATTAAATGCTTTTCCCAGCATGTATTTTGTCTAAGCTAGAGCTCTTTACCTACAGCAGAGATGCACTAAGCTGAATTCATCAGTTCTTGCTCTGCATGTTAGAAAGTTTGCTGAGAAAAACTGCAGCAGGGGAAACTATCTGTATTTTCTTTGATGTGGTGCATTAATGAAAAGAGGGTTTAGTAAAACTTAAGAAGTTCTAGCTGGCTCTAAATACCAGTTCAGCTCAGTTCATCCAGTTGCACGTTAGAAATTTCTTTTCTTTTCTCTTTTAAACAAAAAAAGACTGCCCACAAAAAATACCAAAAACTGAGAAGGAACACATCTTTAAGTGTTTACATACATGAATATCACTTAGAGTTTCCAAAGAAGCATTTTAAAGAATAAGGGGGCCCTAGCTGTGGTCGAGGTTGAAATATGGCAATACTAGGGACTAATAACCCTTTTTTTTTTTTTTTTTCAAAAGAACAGTTAACACGTATCTTGGGAGTAAGGAAATGGTATGTGAAGACCACAAGGACATGTATATAATAACCCTTACATTGCTCCATGGACATTAGCTCTCCCCATTACCAATATCATTTTAGAATACATTCTGCACGTAACAGTGTGTACTGTGCAGGATTAAGTGTTCCTGTGCATCTTCTCTAACCTGAATAAACAGTCCAGTGGCTTACTATACGCTGTACTAAAAATGTTACCCATGCAGAAATGCTCACTTAATAGATCTGCACATATGTTTTTCTACAGCCAAAGCTACTTTATAACTTAACTCAGACTAAAAACTAATGGGAAAAAAAAGGAGAATGACTAGTAGCACCAGGACAACACCATATATCTAGAGTTGTAACGACTCCTTTACTTGGAAGCATTAAGAAAAAGATAAACACAAGGCTAGCAAGGCACACTGCGGCGCTTGTGCTGATGAGGTACATTATAGCCTATGCACCTCTCTGGATGAAAATTCAGTAGTTTTAGAGTTATACCAGGTAAGGAATCAGCACAGTGCTGTGTTGTGAAGAACTCAAGAAAATTATTCTATTGCAAAATGCAAAGCAAAATAAATATGGGGAGTACTAAACATGCAGTGCTATAGCATACAATTGTCAGTCAGTTCCCAAAAGTGTGCCTTCTTCCATTTGCATCTAATTTATTCATATTAAACATAAGGTAATACCAGTCCTTAAGATGGCAACTGTGATTTAGACTACTTCGTTTTCAGGATGCACATGGAAGACACACTATGGCTAGGGGGAAAACATAAAGTGACAGCAACAATGGTATGACAGAGGCACTTACCTCAGCAATCTTCAACACTGAGCTCCCATTCAGCTCAAACGTGGAGGTGTATGTTATACAGAGCAGGACCTTGAATCAAAAGAGAGGGAGGAAGGAAAGAAAATTTAAATTTCACCTGTTATTGCCTCCCTTCCCCATCCATGTGCTTTGAGCCACACCTCCTTCCATCTTAGAGCAGACATCAGAAGCTTTTTAGCATCACGTTACTGGAATAAACGAGTTGGCACAATCAAGGTGCTTAGCTACTTCCTCCTGCAAAGTTGCAACTGTTGGCCCCAGAGGTGTAGGCCAATGGATTATTTATCACTGTCTCCTACATCTGACTAAGGAAGGTAAGACAGCCTTAAAAGCCAGACCTGATAGCCAGAATCTGTTCATATTTTATCCACAAGCTTTGCATGATTTATAATCAGTCCTTCCATTTATTTCTATCAGTATGACAAATGAGGGAGGAAAAATGCATAAAATACAAATTATCACTCAGATGACACAGATACACATGTATTATGTGAAACTAGCCATTAATTACTGCTTGACATGGAAAGAATTTCCAAGCCTAGGATATTTCCAGTAAGTGTATCGTAGTCACTTGATAATGAGCAGCTAAAAAACAATTCATAAGCCCCAATTCATGAGGGAAAGTTTGCCCCGTCTCAAACTCAGCAGGAGGAGTAAGAACTAACAGCTTTGCACCTTACTTTGAAGAGAAGGGGAGTGGAAATGTGATGTGATCTACCAGGGGGTAGTGTGGTAGGTGAGTGGGGCAATGTGGTGACGGGTGTTGTGAAGTGATGCTTTCAGTGTTGGGTGATGTCCTCCCTCCCTCCTGCCCCATGGAGGACTGATAAGAGCCTGACCTACTGTCCTCTCTCCTTCAATGTATAAAATTCCCCCAGCGTCAGAATTTATGCTTTGCTTGGTCTGAAACAGCTTGAGTTTCTTGGGATAAGTATACCGGGAAAATATCAGTCACACTAACAGCAATATATTGGTCTCTAGAACTTCCTCAGCCCCTAAGTACTACTGTTCTCTGCTTCAAAAGAAAACTCGGGGCATCAGATAAGTTACCATTACTGACTGTTAATCATTTCTCTCACTTACGACACGCTTCTCAGTGGAGCTAGGTTTTTATTTTATGGTTTGATTCCTTGACAGCTACTAATACATGACATCCTGAGGTAATCTCCTTAGTGCAGCATGCAAAACAAATAAATAACTTTGCCACAGTGTGTCTGATCAGATCTTACTAATTACACACACACACACACAAAAAAAAGGAAGCAAAGGGACAGATTTGGGAAGATAATTGCCCTCAAGCATCATTTTTCTGACCTTTCATTGTGTTGCACAGTTTCCATATTACGATGGAACAGTAGAAAACAGTAATGTAACAACTTGAAACAGCAAACTAGATCACCTCTCATTTGCAAGCTTTATCATCTCTCTATGTAGTAATGATCTCTACAACCACCTCAAAGCCTTCATAAACAACAACAACAAAAAAGGCAGACAACTCTTTACTGTAGTACTGCTTAAGCAAGTTGCAGTCCCTGAACTCCCATCATCACTACTAAATCTGTTTTGAGAGAATTCTCCTCTGTGCAGTTATTTTGCACCATAGGAAAGAAAATCCTTTACTGGGAAACAAGCATTTAATAACTTCAGGGAAATTTGAACTCTCTGTACAAGAGAAGCTTTGAGCATTAGCTACTTGCTCTTACAGATACAGACAGAAGAACCTGTCCATGGATGAGCGTGTCATTTTTCTGTGGAAGGACATAAATAACCTCCTTCACATTTTGACAGTCAGCCTGCATCTTTACATTTTTTTCTTTTTTTCAGCAGAACTGTATTTCACTACAGGTTGTCACACCTTATCCCCTTTGGTTCTTTGTTCTATAAAGAAAATACCAATCAGGAGCTTGTTTCTATTCTTCTGGAAGATGGTTCTACTATAAGAAGTATTCTGAGAAAACCATTATGTAATGGCAATTTTATATTCTCTACATATGCTATCTTGTCCTGGTTCTCACTCAGTCCTTCCTAAACAGAAGCTGACTAATTTGGACAAACACTAATGAGACAAACACTAATGAGGTAATGAGAACAGAAAAGAACATGCTACTCTTTTGAATTACAATAGGCCTGGGCTATAATCTCATTTTTAGATATTTAACTTTAGAGCACAACAAAGTTTCTGAGCCAAGTTTCTTCACAGTTCTCAAATCACAGAAATGGACCAAGTTATCAGTCAGACTTTTTGCGTACTCTTGGCGTTACACTTGTTACCATCTTCCCTTACAAATCATTTCTAAGATCTGGAAGATGGTCTTTCACCATGCACAAGACTGCTCTCAGCTATGATTTTCATCAGGACTGCTGCAGGGCTCATTTGCAGTCTTGGCAATGTTCCAGACACTTAACTCATGCATCTTCCCATTTCTGTGGAACAGAACAGGAAGACAAGCAGTCTTCTCTTCAAGATTACTGGATGAAAGATGGGATTACACAAATAAACAACCCTAAATCATTCAGATCCACCAAGAACACTGATTCTCCAGATGGTATATCCCTATGCTGGGTTAACCTTGGCTGGCCGTCAGATGCCCACCACGCTGCTCTCTCACTCCTCACCAAGATGGAGAGAAAATATGATGAAAAACTCATCAGGATACTGGGTCAGGATAAGGACAAGGAAGATTGCTCACCAATTACTGTCACTGACAGAACAGACTCAACTCGCTGAAGATTAATTGTATTTATTGCCAATTAACAACAGAGTAGGATAGTGAGAAATAAAACTAAAACCACCTTCCCTCTCACCCCTCCTCTTCTTCCCAGGCTCAACTTCACTCTCAACTCTTCTACTTCTTCCCCCCGGAGTGGCACAGGGGAAGGGGAATGGGGGCTGCGGTCAGTCCCTAACGCTGCGTCTCCGCCGCTTCTTCACGGTCACTCTCTGCCCCTGCTCCACGTGGGGTCCCTCCCATGGGATGCTGTCCTTCCCGAACTGATCCTGCGTGGGCTTCCCCCAGGCTGCAGCTCTTCCAGAACTGCTCCCATATGGGTCCGTACCACAGGGCCTATCCCTCAGGACCAAACTGCTCCAACATGGCTCCCCCACGGGCGGCAGCTCCCGCCAGATCCCCTGCTCCTGCGTGGGCTCCTCTCCACGGGCTGCAGCTCCGGCCCGGGGCCTGCTCCTGCGGGGGCTCCCATGGGCCGCAGCCTCCTTCAGGCCACATCCACCTGCTCCATGGGGGCTCCTCCATGGCTGCAGCATGGAGATCTGCTCCGTGTGGTACCCATGGGCTGCAGGGGGACGGCCTGCTCCACCATGGGCCTCCCCACGGGCCGCAGGGGAACTTCTGCTGCGGCGCCTGGAGCCCCTCCTGCCCTCCTTCTGCACTGACCTGGGTGCCTGCAGGGCTGGTTCTCTCATTTCTCACTCCTCCCTCTCACAGCTGCTGTGCAGCGTTTTTTGCCTTTTCTTTAAATATGTTATCAAAGAGACTGAACCAGCATCACTAGCTCTGCTTTGGCCAGCAATGGGCCTGTTTTGGAGCTGGCTGGAACTGGCTCCATCCACCACGGGGGCAGCTTCTGGTCTTTTCACACAGAGGCCACCCTTGCATCACCGCACTACCAAAACCACATAAACCCGATGCAATCCTATAGGCTGCTTAATTACTCATGATACTAACTCAAGCAGTCTGCATTTAAAAACTAAGCAGAAAAGTGAGAGAGGCTTTCTTGTGCAATGGTATTTTGTTTTCACAAGCACTGGTAGTGGAAAGGAATTGCTTTGTAATTTTTTTCCCTAGTAGCACTTTCAGTACAAAACAAAATTGAAAACTAGCTAACTAGCTTTAGCTGTATGTTACTGGGGTGATATCTTAAGGCTGTTTTAGAGTCCACACCAATTTTATTTATTTATTTAAAAAACAAAGAAACGTAGATAACTGTATAGAGAGTTTCAAAGTCGCATGACCTCCAGGATGTTTTAATTGGCTTCTATTATCTTGCAAGTGCCCGGATGAGATCAGATTTCTATAAATGGCTTATCCATAATGAAAGCATTCATTTTAATTACTGTTGAAGCTCTGCCTGTCACGGAACAAAAAATACAATTCCAACTCCCTGGAATCCCAGGATACCAATTGTAGTATGAGTGCACACAGTTTTCACAACAGGTAAGAATGAAAAAAAAGTGCTTCTGATGATATACTGAAAGTCAATTGACACAAAATGACTATACAATATTTGAACTGCAATAGAATTAAACTTACATTACAATGTCTGTCCCATATTTTAAAAGAGGTCTCTTAAAGAGGGAACAAGAAGGCCAAAGAATGTAAGTGCATTAATGAACTTATGTACATTGTGTCATCATGTATCACCACACAAAACACAGCAAGATTTTAATTACGCAGAGAAAGGAGACAGCATCTCCCATGCATCAGTAAACCCATAAAAGGCCTTACTATCACCAGCAAATGGTGCTCAGCATTATGAATGCACCAGGGCTTCAAACAAAAGGATTTTATCTGGTATTGAAGGACCTCACAAATTATCAATGGTGACATGCTGAATGCTCCCAGAAGACCATGCCCAGTAGTTTACTAGACTAAAACAGAACCACTGCTGAGCACTATTTATGGTGGTATGAAACCAAGTGAAACTTCTGCTTATGTAGTACAGTTGTAAGAGGGAAAGAAGTGATTTAAAGCAATTGCTTAACAGATATTTAACAGGTTTTCTTAACAGCTCTGACAGTGGCTTTTATCTTTAGAATTATAACACCTAAGGGCAGGGAAGATTGAAAAAAAAAAAAAAAAGGCTGACTAGCACTGCTACGATTTCAGATTACAATATATTTAAGTATACTGCATTACTTTGTGAACTAGAAAACAGTTAAACTGAGCAAAACAAAACTGAAAAAGAAGAAATACAACTGAAAAATTGAAAAATGGCAACAAAGTTTAAAAAGTTTAAAATCGTGAAAGTTCTAATGCTTCTTCTCTCATTAAGAATGAGATTTTAAAGGGAGGTTCAACTAGATCAGTCACGAAATAAGTGCTTTTTGGTCTGCTCATGGTGCTAGGAACCTCCCTTAAAATAGGAGTAGTATTATGTATGAGCAGAAATTTTAAGAGAGGGAAAATGCCAAGAAAGGAAGTAAGTGAGCACCCATTCACAGTGACTAACACAAACTGCATGCATGCACGATAGGAATTTCACTATTTTTTTCTTCACACGTGGTAGAGCTTTTCTTTCTGCATTAGGTTAGTTTGTTCAACCACTCGGCAAATTACACTGGTTGCCCTAAATGTTTCTGGGTAAAGAAAAGAAATATACTAAAGCCCCTGCTTCTCAGCAGCAATCCGTTCCCTTTGAACTCAGTTCCCAAATAAAAATGAAGTTACATGCATCCACTACCAAAATGACCAGAAATGAAGACAACATATAGGCCTAAGTAAACCCAGAGCTGTCAAGGAAACAAGAACTAGTGCATTCCCTGACTGGAAGATTTTGCCATTTATTCTTGACACTGAGTAAATTTTTTGGACAGGGAAGAGGGATGAGAGCTTCCTTACTCCCAGATACATGCAAGGTTTCAACTAAACTATATCAATGGAACCTTTTGCATGGCAACGTACTTTAGGACCACCAATGTGAGCTTACTGTTTCAAATCACTAGATTTTTTTGACAAGACAGCCTGAAGACAACCTAAGAAGTGGTGTCCCACAGGTTGCCCAGCCTGCCAGAGCACTTCACCCTGTCCAAGACCACCTCCTGACCTGCATCCAGTGAAGAGATAATAAGAAGCCAGATAAGCTGTTTTTGTGGTTGCAACATCAGCCACTATACCACCTGAAGTCCCTGCATTTTTTAGTTCTTGCAACAGACACATGCAAAGAGCCACGGGGAAGATGACCCCAGGAGCTGGCTGGCAGTGTCACAACAGCTTACTGGGACACGAGTTCCCTCCTCAGCATTAACAGCTGTGGTGGCAGCAGCCCTCACCCAGGAGCTTCTGTTCCATGGGAAGCTCATGAGCAGAGAGGGTCTGAGCCGGGTGCACGTGGTCTGTGGCACATTTGCACTACGTGGACAACTGCATGTGAAAGCTGCGGCAAGCGACCCTTCCACGTCACTGTTACGTGGCCAGCTTGGCTGGCTGAGCATGGCACTGTAACCTTCAGTAAGCAACAATGTCTGGCTGCAGGGGAAAGATTAAACATCAATGTATGAAAGTTAAAGGGTTTCTGTATTTGGCTTTGTGATCCTACAATGTCTTTGCAGTTTACTTCCGTAACAGGCAAGCGATCTCCAAATACGTCTAAGACTAAAGAAACTCTGTAGGAACTTGTACTTCCCCTCCGCACTGGACAGGTGTTAAATGGCACTTCCCAGAGGTAGAGACCTGCTGCTTTCCACGTGGCACAAGAGGACCTGCAGGTATGACTCGATGACTCATTGCTTGCATACACTGCACAGCACAGCACAGCTGTGTGATACAACTCCAGCACTGCTGAAGTCCCTTCATTTCTCTTTTTTAAGATAGTTTTTCTTCAAAATGAGCACTCTTGCAAAAAAGAATACCAGTCTCAAGCAATCCAAAATAACAAAAAATCCTACACAAACTGCAAAATCTATGCAGTAGTAACTCTACTTCCAAGCATGCATACTGTAATACAGTATTAGATCAGTGTATAACAGGATTTTTTTTTCCCCCCCCTCACAGACCAGTCATTTGTCAGGTAACTTGGGAAGAAACTTATTGCAGAGTTAACCTGGAGTAAAGAACCCTTCTGCCTTACACACGCTACAGACTGAAGGAGGAATGACCACAGAGGACCAAAGCCAGGAATCCTGCCCTCTTTTGTACCCGCTATGGAGAAAGCTCAGGTATTTAATTCAAGACTGTGGATTCTGCTACGATGGCCAGGCACCTAAAAACCAGGGGGGTTCTTTATGATTTTATAGGCACATCACAATCTTAATTATAAGTACTAGGCATTTACCACAGTCCTAATTAATTCAGGAAAGGAAGATCTTACCTTGAAACATACAAGATAGGTCACTCAACCCATGGGAATTAACCTGGTTATGTAAAATTAAGCAAAAGAGTAAAGTGACTTAAAGGAACCAGGAAAAAAAAAAAAAGAGAAAAGTGAACCCAAGAGAGCCTGGATTTGTAACTGGCCCACATTACAACAAATAAAATAATGAAAACATTGAACAGGGGAGCCACTAAGAACCCCAGCGTTGCTAGGTAGGACTGATCTTAAATGAGAATCTTCTTTGTGTGACGTTATGCAAGTTTTTACAGACTTTCCTCTTTGACAGTGCAGACTGTTAATACACCTCTGAATTATGGACTGGACAACAATCAGTTATTGCCTACTGCTCGTATCAGGCACCATTGTTAGAAGAACTAATGAACACGTTCAGGTGAAACTTTCATCTACAAATTTTCAGCATTTTCTTTATTATTTTTCTCTTATTAATATGCATTTTAAGCCAGTTCTGCATTAAAGCATGCAAATAAGGTTGAATATTGGTTTTCATTTTTTTCTTTATTTGAAACAGGTCCTTCTATGCTCATCAAGACTAGAATGCAATTTTTATTGCAAGTGATGTTGAAAAAAATGTTTGTGATAATACAGTGCATAAAATATATTGAGAAGAAAAAATGATCTGTTACTACAAAATTATATGTTAAAATGTGTTGATTAACAAGTATTAGTAATTGGGTTGCTGATTCTTATTCGGATAATGACAGTCTCCAAGCTCCCCTCTTTTCCACCTCCATATACCAGTCACAATTTTACTGTTGCACCAATGAATGCTCATTTTTAAATGGGCAGTAAAATCACCTTTTACTCCTAAATAAAACCATTAGATGTGCCATGTCTCAAAGATGCAGTTCAGAGAATATAGTTTATATATACACACTTAAATCCAAGTTGTTTCAATCCAACTCCCTTCTCCATTTGACTTTACAGGTCAAGACAAAGCGTAACAGTTGCAAATGATATTCTATTAAGCATATTCAAGTTGCATGTGGAAAGATATATTTCATTAACCTTAAAACAATGGGAAGATATACATATTTGTGAGAGTTTATTATGTTGACCAGCTCATTTACCAGTATCCAAGAAAAAGATGCAAAATATAATCATTCAGAGATTTTACAGTCGAGTTCTCTCAACATTTCGGATCTAACAGTTCAGAACTACTTTTCAAATACATAGTGTAATTTGTTCTCTATCAGAGAGCACCAAAGAAAAACAAGCAAACAGCTGCCCCCCCAAGTCTTGGAAAAATGAATAAAATAAATAAATAAAAGTTAGGTTTCTCGTTCACCAGCAACAAGTTCCTGCCAACTTTTCTGAAAAAGTTAACAGTAAGTTTTGCTTGGTTGCTTGAACACAACACAGCTTAGTCCCGTATCTGCATTAGATCAGGACGGTCTCCCTGAAGCTGTAACAACATGGCTGTGTAGAACCTAAAACAGGTCAACTATGACTGTTAAAAAGATAAGACCAAACAAAAATCTTCCCCAAACTTTTGGCTACTCCCTGTATGTCTTAAGTAGGGATCTTCTCAAGTCCCAACTAATTTGACTCTAATTGCAGCCCTTCCAATGAAATTAGCCATTACTGAAAAAAAAAAAAAAAAATAGAGAAAAGACTAGGAGATAGCTCTTGTTACTCAAAGAATCACTCAGCATCTTTCAGAGTATTATGGTATCAATCTTGGAACGAACAATTACAAATGCCTAACCTAAAAATAGCATGTCAGAGGCAGAACTATTTGTTTCATTCTGCCTGTCCTTATAGAAGCTAATTTTTATCACAGAACTCTAATTTAGATTTCATTTTTGACTACAGCCAAAAATGAGAACTGAAATCACAAAAAGAGCTGTCTAGTATTATGGCTGGAGAGTTCCCAAGTGCTGTATTAATGGATGAGTGAAGAGAGAGAGAAAAGATTGTTGTAAGAGCAGATTCAGTGAGGATTCATCAAACCTCATTCAAAGCTTAAAAAGAGTTTTGTCTGGCTCTTCACTGAAAGCCTACAGAATAAAACCAGAAAAATTATGCTCATCAGCAAACAGTACACCTAATCCACTAACAAATGCAAGCCGAAGTCACTGGGAATAAAGTAACCTTTTCTAAATGAAATTGCTGTTCACCATGAGTAACAGGTAAATACAGGGATTAGAAGTCTTCTCTCAAGCCAATTTGGAAGAACAGATTCTGGTTCCAAAAAATCCACAAGTCTATTTCAAAAAACATCACAAGTAGAGTAGCCAGAAATAAATGAATCTTCTCAGAAATTTTAAAAGCCCAATCATGCCTTTCTTCTTAAAAAAAGGGCTTGTTTGCTATCAATGCCCACTACATCACAGCGTATCCAGCTTATCCGGAGAGTTTATTTCTGGGTGAGGACTTGTCTAGTAATGTGCAACTATTCATTAAACTTTTTTTTCCCCTCTTTTTGTTACTTTAGAAAAATGTTATCACAGACAGATAAATAGACAGAAAGAGGTACTGTGTTGTTAAGAAAGTTGACAAATTATAAATGAAAGTCACCATAACTTCAGTGAAAAGAGGAAAAAAGCCATTGTAGCTTTGGATTCTTTCCACCCTAGACTCTTCCTTCATACTGGGTTCACCTGCTTTGGCACCAGAGTTATGTTCAAAAGCTAAATTCCAGTTTCTCCAGCTGAAAAATTACCAAAAGTCAAAGAGAAAAAAAAAATGCTCAGCTATATTTTAGTTTCCTTTTCCACTGCTGATCTGGCCACACCTGATAGTGCTTTTGTCAACATTGCATGTGTTCCTGCAAACAAGGGTCTAATTACATGAAGCACAATTACTTCAGCTATTTTAAATTCTGAAGCCAGAATTTAAAAGCATCTAACCAGAAAAGAAATCAGGATTCCCCTACCCCACAACCAAACCCAAACCCAAGGTATTTATCTTCAATCAAGAACTTGTCCAGTACCCCTTTCTGCTGCAGACTATTTGCTTGTTCGTCTACAGCTGAAGTCAACAAAATGTCCCTAATCCTCAACACGCAGTACACTCTTGCATTTCACTCAGTTATAACGTGGCCCCATGTTGCACAACAGAATTCTTCCTACTTGTGGGCCAGCCATATTGTTGGTCTAAGGTAAAGCTGAGTTACTCCCCCACCCCTTATTTTTTCCTATAAATCTGCAACTGCATAAATAGAGCACGGAGTCACTTTGGTGTATCAGTGATAAAACATGGAATTTGACGAGTGATCAATATATCTCTCCCTTCCCAACTAACATGAATACTGTAACGTAAATGTACAAGTAAAAATACTTAGATTATTCAGTTTTAAACTGCAGTCAAGCTACTGATGGATTACAGGAAGATCAACAACAAGGTACCATATGATTGTGTGATTTTCCATTCCCTTGATACAGCCAGCTGAGCACAGTAAAGCACAAACTGGTACTACATATATGAGAAGGCTTTTCAGTGTGATAGTGAAGTATCATGGCAACAGCAAGGTGAATGCTAAGGTGGCCTTGTGTCAGATCCATTGCTCCTTCTGGTCACACTTTATGGATTACTGCTTTCTCAGTATCTTTTTAATATGATTTACAGCTCTTAAATAACCTCTGTTTAGTTCTCCGTGTGAAAATACTAATAATTCTCTGTCAAAATGTATTAGAGATACACAGAATACACAGACAGCATAACCACTGAGATACTCTAAAGACATACACTAGGCTCAGCAGGTAAATAGCAATCAAGTCTCATACACCACAGACAGCTTTTGTTAGTATGTGGAAAATCCACAGCAGTTGGTATGCCTGTGTTTGTTGTAGGTGCACATTCATGCCATGGAGAAATTGCAGCCTTTTCCCCTTCCTCATGGAAAAGACCACTGCCTTCTTTTGGGCACACAACTACTGTCCACGTAAGAATTACCTAGTGCTTAGTAATATTAAGGGTGTCCTGCAAAAAGATATGCAAGGATTTCAGAGTATCACTTCTACTCTGGAAATTTCCCCCACTTAATCACCCCGAATGAAACATCTAAGGGAAAGGTGCAATCCACACGTGGCATTCAGAAGAATTGACGATACTGCCAACAATCGCTAACCTGGTGTTTAATTTAATATTTCCTTATTACAGAAAGTAAAATTCCACTTTTAAACAGTCTACAGAAAGGATAAGAAGTACATCAACTATCACAGAGGGGAGAGGCATTGTGAGGGGTGAAGGCTTTGAGTTTATCTTGACAGCTGCATTTGGGCAGTATAAACCTTCTCTGGCTGCTCAGGATGTACTCCAGCACAGTCCCCAGCCCTGGCTCTCAGGCCTGAACACTGTCGGAGTGCTGTTTTTGTGATCCTCCAGCCTGGGAAACTGTGGAGCATGGCACGTCAATCACCCTTAAAAATAAGGAGGACTTGGTACCTAGCCATGAATTAGTGAGTGCTGTTCCACTTTTACAACAGTGGCTCCAACTGCTCAGTTTCCTCTGTGCCAGAAGATGTCCAGCTAGCACTCCTCTCCATTCATTTACAGCAACCATTACCGTTGCTCTATTCCATTTATGTCTAATGCTGCCCCTTTACAATAGTATTTGACAGTTTCCAAAAGCATATGAAGGCAGCTAACTGTACTTCTGCCTCTCTCCTGTGTTCCTCCTTTTACTACCAATCCCAACTTGTAGTCACCTGCATGTAAAAAGCTTTACAGAATGCTTCCTGGGCTAATCAAATCCCTTCACATGCACATCTGCAAAACAGATGGATGAGAAAGAACCATTACGATAAACATTCAAAACATTTGCTTTGGATAATTTGTGAAGTGTGAATTTCTGGTGGATACTTGCTGGGAACAACAGGAGATTTTTTGGATAAGATTTTCAAAAAAAGCATTTAAGTGATTTAGGAGCTCAAGTGCCAGCAACTTACAGTGAGGTCTGCGCTCCTGCACCTCCATTTTCACATCTATTTTGCATAACTAAAAGCTTTTGGAGAATCATTGATTCATGGTTGCATTCTCAATACCTGGGAGACTAGTGCAACTGTGCAGCAAGTCACAAAGAGCCAGGCCAGTTATCACTGCTGACCCACTTTCACACAAACCTCACATTCAAGAGTGTCTAATATCTGCAATGCACAAAAATGTATTTAAGCTCCTCCAGATGGAATAACCCAGTCTAATGTGTGATCATACGCTGCCTTTAGCATAGATCTAGGGATAAAAATGCACTGCTGAGATGAGCTGCTTTAACCCCTGAAGGCTTTACCACCACTCCACCAGACCTAGGTCATCTACAACATTTTCAAGTGTTGCAACTGCACCTGTAACCTTCAGGTTACAATGTAAAAAGATCTCTTGCTTGAACTGGCTTTTAGACAAGACTCAGATGCAATGCCTCTTGAATTTTTACTGCCCTCTTTACAGGTTTTGGCCCTCTCTTCCTCTTGAAGCAATTAAATCAAAACACAAGTTTTACGTTGCTCTCAGGCTGTAAAAATGTAGCCCAATTTTTGCCATACACCCATTTTTGGCCATTCTTTTAGCCAGAATTTTAGGAAAGGATTTATAGATTAAAATTTCCACTCAGTGGAATGACGACCATGCCCCCCTTTCTCTTTTGCACTAAACTGGAACTGAGCATGTTGGTTTTTGTTGTTGTTGTTTTTAAGTGCACATAAATTTTTTTTGTTACATATCAAGACAACTTGACAAGATATTCACTGATAACTGTGGTAAAACACAGCATTCATACTGTTGTTGGTGTGGTGACAATGCACCACCAATGCATGTCAGTTTTCAAAGAAACAGCACACCTGAAGATTCTGAATCCGCACCACTCAGGAAAAAAAAAAGAAAAAAAAGAATGACTTGCAAAAAATTACTCTGTACCAAGAGAGCCTGTCAGTTCAGAAGTGCTACTTCTTAACCCTTCACCTTTCCCACTGCAGAGACAAGAGGCAGGAAAGAGGCATGCTGGATTAAGGCTGCAGATCTGAGTGCTTCATGTTAAGCCTGTATATAGGCAAAATCCTGCTTCCATAGAATGGGGAACAGTTCAGATAAATGCTTATCCCTTTTCTCTATTGCTAGGCTCAACCTTCTGCATGTTCTGGCAGAAAGTACATGCTGCAACCAGGCAGTCAGCCTCACTGGCAGAGTACAGCTAGTACAGAGCAGTTTGAGAGTAAATAACACATTCATTAGGACAAGGATGTCATATGTAGGAAGGAAATAAGACACCTAATCTATGCACTTTGAAGTAAAGGACAGTCAAATAAGTAGACCCTAGCGTATCAATCAGTGCTAGGTATGGTGAACATCCAAAAAAGACCATTAGGTTTGTTCCGGAAGGTTTTCCACCAGTGATCAGCTATAGAACAACAAACCCTGAAGTACAAATTTCACATCCAAACACACGGGAACTATCCACCACTGTACTGCTTCACATGAGTAATACAGGTATTGGTAGTCACTATTTTCACGGCAATACCAGCAAGTCATATACCAGCCCAGCAACGGGGCAAGGAAAACTCACAGCACCTCCCTCCCAAAACAGTACCTCCTGGCACCGAGGCTTCCTAATACACGCAGGAGAACACTAAAGCATTTCTAGAAATGAAAATTTTCACCGAGTATTCAAAACAATAATCTCTCATGCATTAATCCAAGAACATTTTGGTAGCTAGACAAATCATTCACCCTCATTAGCATCTTACAAAGGGAACAACACAGCTAACAAGGTATAAAGCACCTATCCACATGATGCAAAATTACACGGCTGCACAGCCCAACACATGAGCACTACTGCCAAACACCAACTTCCAAATCTGCAAGTCATTTACCTGTGAAATACCATGCAGTGAACTGTTTGTCCTGTTCCAGTTTGCTAAAACTGGGAGCACTACTGACTCTTAATACAACCCATCTCCTGTTTAACACAGGGAAACATAAACCAAGTAGAAATGAAAACAACTGACATCTGCCAACAGGAAGGAAGGAATCAAATACTGTCCTAAGGTGAAGATTTCCAAGGCAACAGCTAATTTGTTTGCTAACCCCAGCATTCAGTCATACAGCCTCTGCTGCAAGCACCGACGCGTGTGAAACACTAACCTTCATCACTTCAACCTGCAGGTCTTCGTTGAGTGAAGGAGTCACTTTGACGGCATTCAGCATCTGATTAAGCAACTGTTTCTCATCTGAGTCCGTTTCCACAGATACAAACCTCTCATCAGACAGCAGCTTCTGCAGAGAGAAAATGGCAATGCACAAGTTGAAGACAAAACTGCCTCTGACCAATTCTGCTGCAAACTACTACACCTAAACCTATTAATGTTCGGTACTACAGTGGCTAGGTCCAATGTAGTACAACATAAAATAAGTCCATAATAGTCCAACATAATAGTCCAACATAAAATAAGAAAGCACAGCAAAACTTGAGAAATCCATGCCATGAGTTAACATCTTTTGAACCAGCTGCCATTCCAGCATTTCCTTTCCCCACCCCACCTCTTGAGAGTCCAGAAGAAAGCAGGTACAGTAAGTGATGCAAGGGATCACAAACCACTCCAAGTAATGCCTCCCATCCCCCCAAAACAAAATTGAAAAACACAACAAAACACTCAGGCTAGTGTCCTGGTCTCAAACTGGTGCTAGCAGATACCCTGCCTGGCAAGAGACAAAGATTCAGCTGTCATCTAATTCTAATAGGCACAGAACACAAGCATGCTGGAGATGGCATTTCTGATCACTGACAAGACGTATTTTATGTTATTCAAAAGCTGACTAATTGTGGATGCAATCAAGTCCTCAAAAGGAAGAGTACTGGTAGCAAGTGAGTGGCACGAGGACCATAAATATGTGGGAGGGTACCCAGGAGCGGGTTCAATACAGATTGAGAGAACCTCAGACTGACCAGATTTCCTTTGCCTTGAAAAAGCCAGCATCTCTGGTTGCTGGGAGATACGGGCTCTGATATGCAAGGCTGAGGATTAACTAGAGGACTCAGCATGAAAATATTAGTGGAATCTAAGAGACTGTCACTAGGTTTTTGTGGAAGCCTATTTTCATACGTCAAAGCAGGACTGATAGCATCGCTTAACAGAGCTCTTCATGTTATGTTCTCACTTCCGTGAGCTAACCATGTCCCATTTCAAGAAGGTTTCAGTTATTCCACACTTCTCCCATAAAGACCAGCAAGTTTCCAAAAAGAACAAAAAACAAAAAAATGTTTTTAATGTGGAACATGTCTAATGTTCCAGCCTCAATTTATTCACAGCCAGTTCACAACCGTAAGTTCTTTCTCTACTTATCTGCCAAAATAAAATACTATTTTCTCTTCTGTTTTCCCTACAGTTTGTTTTTTGTGTGTTTTTGTTTTGTTTTGTTTTTCCTATTTGTTTGTTTTTGTATTAAAACCTCTGCTTTTGTTCACTGAACCTGAACAAACCAGGCTCTATTAGAATTCTCCAGCAAGACTAACACTGTGTCAAATACCATAACAGCACTTCTCCAAACTATTTTCAGTGCACCCTTATTAAGAAGGGAGAATTAAACCAGAACCATGCATTAGGTAAAACATCATGGGGTCACAGCCAGTGGCACTATTTCCTCAGAGTTCTACTGGAAACACCTCTTCATATAATTCAGAACCACCTTCACAGCTACCTCTTACTAGTGGCAGGCATCCTGCAACAGATGTACTCACTCTAGTCTTTTTCTAGAATCAGCCTTCTTAGAAGCTAAGCACGAAACTACTTTGTCTTAGTTCCCAGGAACAAAACCTTGCTCTGTCCCAGAGCAGACTTTGAGCAGTCCACTTCACCCTCTACATTCCGCACCACTTCTGTCCTCAGGCTCCTTCAAGTCCATAGCACATTTCACTGGTTCATTCCATCTTCACATTTTCTACACTTATACTGGTTTTGGCTGGGATAGAGTTAATTTTCTTCACTGTAGCCCACATGGTGCTGTGTTTTGGATTTGTGACCAAAACAGCATTGATAACACACTGATGTTTTAGCTGTTGCTGAACAGAGCTTGCACAGCATCAAGGTCTTTTGTGTTTCACATGCTGCCTTGCCAGTGAGTAGGCTGGGGGTGCATAAGAAGCTGGACGGGGACACAGCCAGGACAGCTGACCAAAGGGATATTCCTACCATATGGCACTGTGCTCAGCAATAAAAGCTGGGGGGAAAAGAAGGAGGAATGGGACGGGGAAAGAGAGATGGCGTTTATCTTCCTAAGTAACCTTTAGGTGTGATGAAGCCTTGCTTTCCTAAAAAATGGCTGAACATCTGCCTGCCACATCAAGTAGCGAATGAATTACTTATTTTGCTTTGCTCGTGTGCGCAGCTTTGCTTTACCTATTAAACTGTCTTTATCTCAACACATGGGTTTTCTCACTTTTGCCCTTTCAGTTCTCTCCCTGCTGTGGGGCAGCAAGTGAGCAGCTGTGAGGGGCTTAGCTGCCTACTGGGGTTAACCCACAACATTTTAAAGAATTTCCCACACAGTAGCGTATCAACTGTTTTATCAGCGTCCAGCCTAACGAGATTTAATTCAATTTACAAAGAAAATATTATGTTTTTCTAGACAAAGGAGAAGCTGTTTAATTTGGCATGACAGATATGGAGCTACTGGAGAGAGGACAGTGAAGGGCCACAAAGACGATTAAAAGACGGGAGCATCTTTCCTACAAGGAAAGAAGGAGAGAGCTGGGCCTCTTCTGCCTAGAGAAGAGAAGGCTCAGAGGGATCTTATCAATGCATATAAATACCTGAACAGAGGGTGCAAAAAGGACAGAGCCAGGCTCTTTTCAGCGGTGCCCAGTGGCAGGACAATAGACAGTGGGCACCAACTGAAACACAAGAGGTTCTATCTAAACATCATGAAACACTTTTCCACTTTGTGGGTCATGGAGCACTGGAGCAAGTTGCCCAGAGAGGTTGTGGTGTCTCCCTCCTTGGAGACATTCAAAAGCCACCTGGACACGGTCCTGGGCATCTGTCACCAGGTGGTCCTGCTTGAGCAGCAGCGTAGGACCAGGTGACCTCCAGAGGTCCCTTCCAACCTCAACGGTTCTGTGATCCTGTGACCTACTTTTACTAAATGAAGTCATACCTCATCTCATTTTTGTCTTTTATCCTATTTTTAACCTATCTCCATAGCATCAGGGCTTTTTTTGTTTTATTTTATTTATTTTTGATTCTTCATAAATCTTCACATATCATAAATGCAGATGAAGAACTGTATTGTAGCCTGGATTACTTTTTTTATGCTTTTAGATAGGCAGTAATACTTATTTAAGGCAGCATGCTGCAAATCCAAAACTTTGTGATTCTAGTTCTTACAGAACCCAAGCATATGTGCAGCAAGACAGAAGAGTAAAAGGATAATAAATTTTATCTTGACTGTTTCCCAGAAATGCAGCTCCTGGACCCTTTATTGACCTCTTAATCACTTGACTCAGTTCTTAAGACGTTAAGCAGTGGTAAGGCTTACTCAGAGTAGCACAGGGCCACATGAGGAAGACTACATCTCCGTCTCAATGTTGACAGCCAGGAACTCCCACCTCTCTGCAGAACAGTTTAAGCTTCTACAGAATCAACAGCCTTTACTTGCACCCTAAATTCTGAACACTATTACAAAAACACAAACATCATTGTTACATACACCAGAAGACAGACACATTTTCTGTAGTATTTTTCAAAAGAAAAGCCTAGATTTCCTTGACACCCACTACCTACTAACACCCCCCCCACACAGACACCCCAAAGCCATACCTGCATCCCTGCTAGAGCCTGTTGGGCTAGCTTCATGCTCTTCGATTCCAGAGCCAGTTGGAGAGGAAGGAGACACTTCTCCCTGAAGTAATAAATAAATAAATAAATAAATGTGAGAAGTAACAATGGAATTAAAAATTGGTATTCAAAGGAACAATGTTCCAGAACGGCTGTATCACTTTCAGTAAGATAACACTTGCATGCAGTAATCAAGGAGAGTTTCACAACAACTCTGTGAGGCACTTTTCCCCCCTCTCAAGAAAGCTGACATATGTCTTCACATTCTGTTAAGAATGGCCTTTTTAATTGAAAATTCACAAAATATTTCCCAACTGTTAGCCCTCTGTGTGCATACACAAATGTGCAAAGCATAAAGAGGAGATTCACAGATCACTAGTGGTTCTTCAGCTCAGTGTTATAAGCATTACACTTCAGTCACTTGACTTCTGTTTAATACTCAGACTGCCAGAAAAATAGTTTCACATTCCACTTTCTGTTGGTGAAGTTTTGGTCTATGGCCTCCTCTACAGTACAGTGTGTCCGCTCATGTTAGCTCCCCGCAGCTATAAATGGTGTAGACAAAAGCAAATATACCTTCATGAGTTTGGTTTACAACCTGAATTACCATGTGTGAACACTATGATGAAGCTGTACTTTGACTACAGAATAACACAAATTTTTGCACGTTAAAATAAATCACTGACCCAGATAGTACCTTAAAGGCTTCTGACTCAGTGCTCACACACTCTTTGTTGACCAAACCGGCAGTGCCCGGAGCTGTGACTTCTCCCTTTACTCCTTGTTCTGCATCAGAGAGGGTGTGCAGCATCTGTAGAGCACTTAGCAACCACACGCCCTTTTAAGCAAATCTTGCTAGTTGGCAGGAAATTCATTCCTGGTCAGAGATACTTAGCCACGTCTGACTGCAGTCTCCCTGAAGATTTGCAACACTTTACTAGGTCACGTATCATAATATTATGCTCATATCTGTACTCACAGAGTCCGGTTTTGCATTTGCACAGACATGCTTGCTTACGGCAAACCATTCTGTGCCAGCCCTTGAGAGTCTTAGCTGGCATCACCTGTATTAATTTCCTACCCGTGGAGAAAAGTGTGTGGAAGGCAAAGAAGGAAAAGAAGACAACTAGTTACTTCTTTTCTTATTTAACTGGAAACCAGAAAACCCTAACTTGTTCCATTTGGAGCATTCTTCTGTGTTAAGACCTCAATGCATTCAAACCCAAACTCCCTGGTCTTCTCAAAGCAGAGTCAAAGATGTTTAATCTCTAAGAACATCAAAATAAGAAGTTTTCCCTCCTTTTCTATTATTTCCTGTGAGCTGCCTTTGACCTGTTTTCACTTTGTTTCAGTTGACCGAATGATGATTATTTGCCAAAAAGTATAAAAAATAAAATTGACTAACTCTATTAGAATTAAGAGATCAAGTTCTGATACAGATGAAAACACATGCATTACACCGGGGTGCATAATCTGTTCCTTTTGGAAATCCTCCCTTCATAACTAGCTAAGGAGAAGCCCTACGTTAGAGCAGTAGTAATTACTGCATTTTCAGTCAGTCGTCAAAGCTACCTAAAATCATGCTTTGCCAGTCTGCCCAAAACCTACCAACCTCCCTCCAAAACTGGTAGTCTACAACCTGAACTTGCTTTTGTAAAAAACTAAAGCTGGGATTAGCAAACACTGGCCATTTCAGCTTTGGGGAACCCAGCTTGAAACTCCTTCAGTAGATCCTGTTTGCAGCAGGAACTGAATGTCCACTCTGAAAATCAACTCTTTTGTGAGGGTTCGGGTGGTATTCCTTTCTCTCCCTCCACCTTGCCCCAAAAGGCACTCGAATCACAAGCTCTCCTTAAGGGGCACAAAATTGCTGGTCGCTCTCTGAAATGCAGCCCCCTCCTCTTTAATGATAAATTAAAGGCTAGTGTCACAGGCAAGGTTCAGTTAAGTGATCTAGTAAGCTTCTGTACTTGGCAAAGATCTCGAGAATCTGCAGGTCTTTTCATATTTGTACCTTCCTTCCAGGTTACAGGAATTTGTAAAAGGTCCTTTGGCATAACACGTAAAGCAGCTTTTTAAATAACCTTGAATTGCATAGATTTCTAAAGAACTTCAGGTAGATTACATGTTTATCTCAAAATAGGTTTCTAACAAAAAGCTCACCACTTGCTTCACTCAGGATATTCTGAGAAATAGGCAGGTACAAAGCCCAGTTTTCTCAGAAGGTCCTTTCTTGAATGCTTCTGGAATCGCTTTAGCTAGGACTCTTAAAACCCGGGAGTTTCACATCCAAAATGCCTAAAACTGTGGAACACCTGAGATATATTTCCTCACAGCGTTCAGTCATCTAGATCTACAGGCACTGCCAAAACATCTATTCCAAGGTTCAGAGAGCAATTCTTCAGCCAGTATAGAACTGAGTGCCACCCACATAACTACTGCCAGCTTTGCCGAGACCTGGGAACACATGTAGTATGCAGGTGAATTGTGAGAAGACTTACTGGTTTAGAGAAGTGCCACAGCAGCACATCTCTAACACACAATGCCCATTTAAGTGCTTACTTTTACAACGACACTTTGACTTATGGTCTCTTTTAAAAGTTGTTGTCAATATCGTTCTCTCTGGGTGAACTCACATTTGAAATTAGTAGATCAACAGGTGCCAAAACAAGGTCCCTGTACATTAACTGGTATTCAAATAGCCAGAAACATGCAGGGAAAAAAAAAAAAATCACAGTAAGTGTCTAGTACTAACTGCAGGGAGGCTAAAAATGGATCGTTATTTAGACCTGCACCTCTTCAGGGAAGAACACCACATTTCTTTTACACTTTCTACAGTTCACTGCAGCAGCATCTAGAGATTTAGGGCATTACTGATACACAACAAACGTTCTCAAAGCGGATGGAGTAGAGGAGGAAAGGAAGGCAGTCATAAGTCAGTGGACAGGATCCAGTTTAGTTTCATTGTAATGAAGACAGGTGGGAGCTCCTATGGCTTACGTGTAGCTACCCTGCACATCAGCATGTTGCCTACCATCTGTTGTCACGTACTGTAATCAGCAGAGAACAATGAGAGCTGTTTCTTGAGATATCTCCCAAAATGAAGAGCAAAAAATGACAAACAGGAGGATGGAAATTAGAACAGATTCAATTAGCTGAACTTCTCATCCTTGCTAAAAATGTTTAACTGAAGATCTAATCAAGGTTGCTGCAGCCTCTGTTCCCATTGTATTCTCAGAGAAAATTAATTGCCATTGTGTCACTTCCTGTTCTTGTTATACACTCGGTCTATTATATCTTTAGCATTTCCATGCTACAGCTATAAAACACCTGCAGAGATACCTCACAATGTTCGATTAGCTTGAGCATCTTCCACACCACAGTTTGACCTGCCATTTAAACTCATCATCTGCTAGTATGAGAACACAGAAGGACAAGGCAGACAATCTCAGTTAGAACAGGAGATGATGTAAATTAACTCAGTTGGTCCTTATTAAGGTCTACCATTTAAGAACTGGGTTCAAAAGGCTGCATAAGAGATAATGTCAACCATAATTTGGTCTCAGAGTGCAATTAAGAGAGGGATTGAGGTTTCCCCTTACACCTTGCAGCCATTTTATGATTGTAGCCTGTTTTGAGTGGTCCCATGGTCCCCTACCATGGAATCACATTGTCACTTTTTGGTATAGAACTGCATATGTGGGAGTAAGTAATTCATTCAGCTTGCATAGTGCTACACGTGTAAGACATTTTATTTCCATGAAGTTCTCAGAATAAGCTAGTGCACATTGATATACTTTAAAACAGGTATAAGAATGTTTTCCATTTAAGTTACTGTATAGAAACTAGTTTTACACTGGAACACCTAAGTTTCCTCGTGGATACAGGCATGTGTCCACACTCATACACACAGTTATTGGCACAAATACCATCTTAAACCTGCATGAGATGGCTCAGGTACAACACTGAGGGGGCGTGAACAGAAGGGACACCTCTGACTTGGAGAAGAGGAAGCTACCAAAAGCTTCAGGATAAGGTACCTTAGGCATAGACAGATGAAACAAAGCAATGAAAACAGAAGCTAGAAGGAAGTTCTGAGCATGTGAGGAAAGAATGATAGTGAAGAAAAAGAATATGTTCAGATATAAGTGGTATGCTATGCTGAACTCCACACCACTTGCTGAAAAACATTGTTTGCATATGTCCACAAAGCAGTGCTCTCGAAAGAGCTCAGTTTAAAAAAAAAAAACAAAAAAACGTGTGGAAATAAGTGTGGTAAGCATGGACCTTGTTTCACGCAAAACAGAGTAAGCAGAGAGAGCTAAGGATGAAGACTCCGTCCTGTTCCTACTGAGGCCAGCTGGAGTTTTGCCACTAGGACCTCCATGGTCCCAAGCGGGCTGCCCAGGGTCAAGCGGAAAGGTCAGTGACAGAATCAAGTACATTATCCAGGAGCAACGTCTTCAGGAGCACAGGTTGTCCTTCCTGAGCTACCCCACCCCACCACTGTCAGCTTCATGAACTGCAGAATGAGTCATGAGAACGTAAATAGCCTTTAGATTCAGCACTCCGAGGAAAAACAACCTTTCTAATAGTCCGAGTTTGCCACGGTTCATCAACCCACCTCCTTCCCTGCAGGTCTGTCACAAGGGATGATACAACAGGCCAGTCAAAACAGACTGCCAAAAAGGTCAGAGCAAGACAGATGACTATTTTAAATAAGAGATGATAAAAGTCTTTCTATCCTCATTGTGGTGGAAAAAGCCTTTAGTGAGAAGAGAATAATGACTCATTTATTCAATCTCATGTTGAAAATTGTAATGAAGATTGGAAACGGCACGCTTAACTCTTACTTGCTAGTGCCTGGAACACAGTCTCAGGGATCACCTTCACCTCCACCACACAGACCTAGGGACAGGGGCACTGGAAGACACTGAAAGGAACGATGTCTCAAACACTCGGCAAAGAAAGGGTGTCACCACGGTAACCAGATAAGATGAGGTCAGGGAAGTGGGTCCTGACAGCGCATTTCTGGAGCCAGCTTCCTCATCTTGGGTAACTTTCTGAGACACTGTAGTGCCAGTGGTTCTGGTATCTGGGGGAGGAAAGGTATTCACAACCCCCTGACAGCCCCTTCTCAAGAAGGTCCTGGGAAGAAGACTGCAGACTCAGTGTCTTTCACTACATCAACAAAAAGTAAGACTGCACCTGAAATGGGGGTGGGGTGGCAGAAGACCACCACGGACCCCAAGAACCACCCCAGACTCACTTTGCAATCACGCAAGGGCACAGAGACTAAGTTTTAAAACCCCGACTCTCCCGCTCCCACCACCCAAGGACCTGAAGTGGACAAAACAATCCTGGATCCACAGGTGGTGATATGTCTCCCTCTCTCTCCCCCTACACTCTCTTTATTATTTGGAAAGTATAATTCCTCTAATAATTCCTTAGCAAATTATTAGTAAAAGCTTAGCCTTGTTGAAACCCATATTGAAAGACTCGTATCGTCTCGCCTTCCGACCCGGAGATTAAAACAACCATATCTCCACCCCTGCTGAGCAGGATGAGACAGGCACTACAAAGGAAGTATTTGTCACCACCATAAAAGTTATTTCCCTTCATTCAAATGGTGTAACTATGTTAGTTTTTTGGGGAAATGTATTAAAAAGAGATTCAAATAAAACATTTCTCTGCATTATCTTTGCCCTGAAAATTACATTGGAGGAGAAAAATTCAAAACCTCAGGGCTAATTATCTTAGTTATCAGCATGCAATTTGCATTCCATAGTATAATTCATAACCCAGTCAAAGAACAGATAACGACTTCATTCACTGTTGTTGCCATTTTCTGATAAGCTGTTTGCTAGGCAGTAAAACAGTCATAGCCAGAGTCTGGAGTCTTTCAATCAGAGGAACACCGACAGCTGAGAAGAGCTTCTCAATCCGGGCTTCTTGAAATGAACAAACTGTCACAACATGCAACTCCATTAACCTCACTTACTGAGGCAGAAAAATTGGCCCACCATTAGAAAATAAATGGTAAAGATAAATTCTCAAAATTCTGGACACATTCCCAGCCATTACCATTAAGTACACTCAACATACGCAAAATATTGTCCCCACACGAAAGGTGTGCTTTAATTTGTATAAAACAAATTCCAGCAGCATCAATACGAACACACGTGCATACAGAAGTAGAAACATCCGTAGCTCTTGTCAACGTTCTTCAAGCTATCACAGCAAAAGAAAAGGCTCCACGAACAACTTTATAGCTCAAAATAGAAGTACTTAAAACCTGGAGGAGGAGTGGGAAATAAATACATCTTTTTTCAAGCAATGACTCTTCATAAAGAAAGCAGATTTTCAATCCTTGCTCACACTCAAGGTAAGTGATTAATTTTATCTACAGAAGAAATATGAACATCCCACTTAGGAAGACTATTACAGTCAAGCTTAGACAATTTTGGAGCTTGCAGTGCACACAAACAGGGCAAGTTCTCAATGCTCCACAATGCAGCAAGTCAGACCAGATGACTACCACAGACACTTCCACGCAAAGACAAGATTTTTGACAGTATTTACAGAACTCTTAGAGCAACAGGATAAAAGACAAAAAGCCAAAGCCTTCCAGTGAGAACCCTCCTTTTCAATGGGAGAGAGAGAAACAGAACAAAACAATACTTCATGATGATCCGACTCTGAGACACCAGTGTGCCAGCACTACATAAGAACAAACAAGTTTACAGGTCCTAAAAGAAGTTGAGACATTGCTGTTGCACTACGTCGATATAAACTCTGACTTGCTTTGAGAGGGCCAGGACTTTACTCCAGTTACTCAGACAAGCAGAGAGTCACCTGTGAGCATGCTTTCCCTATCAATCCCTATTCAATTTCATGAATTGCCTCATGTAACCAGGTGAGATTCCACCTTTACTAATAACTTTGTAATTTCTTGCAGAAAGCATTTTCATTTTTCTTCCTCATCACTTGCAGCTTCTTTTTTATGTCATTCTTTTTCTGCCCACACAGTACAAAACTCTTCTGCCCACTTATTATGGAAAGGGTTTTTGTCACCTGGCATGAGGTTTAACTCTCCTTTTCTATCCATCTCTGATTCTCTTTCACCTCAGCTGCTGACATCAGTTCTCTCAAAGTTCCCTCTGGGTCTTTCCTCCAGCTCAGCATTTCCTTCTTCCCTTCTTTTTTGCTTCATGTATTCCCTCTTCCCTTCAATCCTTTTGCTTTACAAACCAAGGCACAGAGTAATTGCTTCACCCTACAATAAACTGAACTCGTCTCTGGAGGGAAGCACGAGTTGCCTATCAGAGGAAACAATGACGCAGGAGAAAGGAAGAGAGGAATAATGTCTAAATTTAACTTCATACAGTTTGTTAGCTAGAACTTTAACAATTATTTAACCTGAAATGTTGAATGAGATTGTAATTTAATGCCTCCTGGTATTAAAAAGGTTCATTTTTATTATCTACTTACTTTCCAAGAGAAATGCATTTGCCATAACAGCAGAAGCATAGATCTATACACTTCATGGGAAAGACAAACGTAACCAATTTAATCTTCCATCTAGCCAAAGGCAGCTGAGACAACAGAACTCAAACCAACTATAATAATTAAACAGCTCAGAACTGTCACTCAGTGAGAGAGTGCTTTTAAGGTCATTTGCTTCTTTGCCACACTCGCTAATAACATCTTGATTTCAACACAAAGTTCCCAGATAGTAGCCTGATACTGTTGTCAAGAGAAGAAAAAAACCAAACAAACATCAGAAAACATAAGCACGCTGTGTACCTTTGCTTGAGAGGAGAAGGGAGACAACCAAAGATTATTCACAATATTAAAGCGTACAAGGCTAAAGTAATAACCAGGATGCTTCCAGGCTCCAAAGCTGTAGCGTAATCTCTGTGATACGTTATTACTCTCCCAAAACATCCATCCCAGCAGATTTTTGCCCTTTGTGCATGAGGTATGACAGCCAGTTAATAATCCTGCTCTTAAGGAATTTAATAACACGTGTAAACCCCACAAGGTCTTCATTATAGAACAATCTGTATCCTTTCATTGATTTTATTTATTATCATTTGAAGCACAGCATAAAGATGAGGTGAGGAACACAGTGTCCATCCTCAGTGTGTATTTCCAGGCCTTAAGGCAGAGCACACGCTGGACTAGCTGAGCCTGCAATTCTGAAAGCTTATCAAGCTATTCCATGGAACCTCTCTTCCCTAATATTTGGCGAGCCTGGAAGGGAAGCTGAGGATTTTCCAGTGAAAACATTTGTTTCAAAATTTCAGTACACTGAAAACAACCAATAAAGCACCTTATGAGAGTTAAACTTCCATCAGGAGAAGTTTTAAAATGCTGGGGTGGGGTATGACTGGAGTGACAGAGAAAAGAGACACAGAGATACTACAGCATAGACATCTTGCTAATGACCTTATTTTCTCCATTACAGTTAGATGGCTCAGTTACAAAACAGTTTGATGAAAAAACAGGAGGAAGAAGTAGATTTCTGGTCATTACTAGCTAGGTTTTGAAGGTTAATGATGCAACCTGTAATTTCATTCAACTTTCACATCAGTGCAATCTTAAATCTTGACAAACCTAAGGGATAGTTGTTAAAAATACCATCACATTTGCAACGCACTGTGTATTTTATACTCACTGCACCTTAGCATACTCAATTCCTTAAACAAGCAAGCATTCAAAGAATCCAAAGGTAGCGTGTTTCCTGCTGCTTTGTTGCCTTTTATGGAAGGTAAATAAAAACTGTGAGAAAAGACCTTTAATATTCCCACTCACCCCTTCATTTTCTAAACAAATAAAAGTCATGGCTTGCACAGCACCACACAAAGACCACAGCAGAGCCAAGCCTCATTTATAAGGAAAACAGCTCACACAGTTTCAGTGCCACTTCTCTTCCATCCCCTGGTTTCCCACCCCCAGCCACGCTTCATTCTCTAAGGCAATTATCAACAGCCACCTGATCTGCTCACTTTCTTCTCCTGTGCAAGTATTAAAAGTGATCAGAAGTTTAAAACACAATGCTATCCCATTATCATCCTCAGACCCTGCTGGCGATATTTCAGTTGTCAGAAACTGGACAAATGCTCAAAACTGACTGCTCTAATCTTTTATTAGTGCTATTCCTATACTGAACGAGTTACGTAAATCCTGCAGTAACAGCATGGTTTTGTCACAAATCTAGAACAGACTTTCAGAAAAATCCATAAAAGGAACAACGAGCCAAAGCAGCGGTGAATATTAAGGCTCACTGCAACAAAGAATGTCAGGAAAGGCAGAAAGTTAGTTTATGAAACAGCAACCAACATCCTTTAAAACCTCCCCCTGCCCCAAATAAGAGCAAGAGAAAAAAATATTTCAAAAACCATGTACTTTTTTTCCCTCATGACAATACCAAACTTCCTTTGATACCTTCAAGAGCCATAACCCTGGCTGACAGGTTTTTAGGGATTCCTAGATCAAGACCCCTTCCAACACCTCCAGAATCTCATCTTGACAGCAAGAATTCAGACATGCAGAATGGAAACTGACCCCATACACCCCTCTCCTCTCCAACACTGCTTTCTTTTGTGATCCCAGAACAGATGCAAGCTCTGTTAAGACAAAAATACCCACCCATCAGACAGGAAACGGGGCCAGTTACATATCTCAGAATAAACATGCAGATTGATCCAAATACAGTATCAGACAGTGCTGCACTGCCTGTCTCAACACTTAGTCACACCCTCCACACGAGAACTAGCAATGCAACTTATTAAATCGAGGTCAGAGCATATACACCATTCAAATACACCAAATGGGCTATGTAAACGCCCCCGAGTCTGGATCTAGCATGTAAACTGACAACACAGGAGATGCAGCTCAGCAATCCGTACCGCCACTAAAATCTCTCCTTGGCCAGATGCCTCCCGGGCGACTCATCACCCACCTGCTGAACGCCAGACAGCGGCTCTGTAATGGCCGAGCAGCCTGAGTCACACGGCCAGCGGTCAGGTGCGGGAGGAAAGCCCGGCAGCAATTAATGCCAGGTGGTTGCGGAAGCAAGAGCAGGAAACAGTGTTTTAATAAAGAGTAACACAGATAGGTACGCTCGAAACACCCCCCCCCAGAAAAATCTCAGACGCAGGCATTACTCCCTCCCCGCTCCATTCTTCCCGTCAGGTGATCTGCTACACTCATAAAACACTCCTAAACAAAGCAGTAAGAAATTTAGTCCACTGCTGTCTATAGATTTTTTTAAAGATTCCACAGCAATGCCAGAAGGAAAAAAGAAAAAAGTTATACACTTTGAAAAAAAATAGCTAAATGAATACTAGTTCAGTTGTTCACTTACACACCCATTGCATTTTTCTCCCCAATGTCATTATCCAAAAAGTTCTGCATGATTTAAGATAAATGTGCAATGAAATAAATCAAAATTTTGATGTTTTATCAACCAGTGTGCTAGTATAGAACTTTAAGAACTGTTGGTATTTAAATACACACGGAAAGATGCATATTCTGTGTTATTATCTTAGCCCATGGCACACAAAGTTAGTCACTTACGGTCTCAAGTGACATTGTGGACAAGTTCTTGACATTAAACCACAAATTTCAGCTTTTGGTTTACATACAAATAAAACTCAGATAATCTGCTTCTTGATTGACAAAACCATTATCAGAAAGACTGTGGACCCTATCAGACGGCCAACATCTAATGGATAATAGAATAAAAGAATCAGCGATTACACTTCCTTACCAACTACATGAGACTACAGATGATATACTTACCAAGTCCGACGTGACATGTCTGTGTATATTCTTGATAGATTTCCCCCTCTATTTTTCTATTCCCATAATAAACACATGTAAACTTTTATATTTTAGCAGCATTGTTCTCACTGGATAAGTGCAAAAGGAGTAGTAAGTTTCTCCGTTTACTACTCACCACCCATTTTAGGTTTGCTTAAAAAACTCTCAAGTAAAAAGTTTCAAACAACACACAGATTAGTTAAAATTTATCCTATAGTTAGGAAAACAAAGTTAGGAGTGCTGGATGGTAATATGACCTTTTATAATGTATAAAAAAAATAATTGTTTTAGATCAAACTCAAAAAATAATCATAAAGACAAATCAGCTTCCCTATCCACTCTCTCCCAGTAGAAATAAACTAACAGAAATGATGAACAAAATAAAGTGGATGAGAAAAGAATGAAATGATGAAATTACAAGTATTTCTTCAAAATGGATGCGCCAAAAATGCATCCCAACTCTCAAGATTCTTTAAATAGACAAACTATCTGCAAAGCTAAGTGGATGGAAGTCTCCCTGCTATGAGATGTTTGGTCATGATCATACCACATTTACAGCTTTTATTATTTGTTGAGCACATGAAAGCTGAAATTCCTATGTTGTTTTATTTAAGAATTTGTAAGCCTTGCACTTCTCAAGGTATCGGATACAAAGCTACAGGCACAAAAATAAATGGCAGAGTAGAATTTGCAATTGCACCCCCCAAATTCTCATGACTACAGAAAAAAAATGCAAGAAGTGTAAATATCTCAGAGGTCAGCTAAATTTAAGGCTTACTTCTGCTCCCGACTGCTTTTTGTTGCACTGGCTTCCCAAAGTTCACAAATAGCCCTCAAAAACTAGCACCAAGATGAACAGCACTTGGACGCAAACACGAGACACAGAATTGGACATAAGCTGGTTAGTTACAGAAGACCCTGCTCACCACAAACTTCTCATTTTTTCCAGCTCTAATCCCCAGAAATACTGACTAGTTTTGAGAGGCCAACGTGAAATACCAGAGGGATGCAAGCTTTTGCAGTAATGAACTGGTTGGTGAGGCACTGGAACAGGATGCCCAGAGAAGTTGTGGATGCCCCATCCCTGGAGGTGTTCAAGGCCAGGTTGGATGGGGCTTTGGGAAACCTGGTCTAGTGTAAGGTGTCCCTGCCCATGGCAGGGGGTTGGAACTGGATGGTCTTCAAGGTCCCTTCCAACCCAAACCATTCTATGATTCCATGAACACAGGAATTGCTTCTGACACAGACAAGCTAATAAATGCTCAGCACCTCTGAAAGCCAGGATCTGCATCTCTCTGATTAGGCACACAGAACTGGGGTCTTGAAGGCTTGAGCCTCCATTTGATTTCAATTACTTCTTGAAACTTTTAGGTACAGAAATGTCCAGTGTACAGATATGCTGAAGAGATAAAGTAAGCATTTGGAAGGCCTTTCTGGTTCTTCTTTGAAGAAGGAATGCAAACTACATTAGTTACCGTGCCAAAATGCTTCACTCATCAACATGTCTCAGCCATTACCTTAAAGTCCATAGGGGAAACTTTAAGCTGGCATCAACAGCAATTTATCCTATTGAGAGTCTTGCCTATGCATCTTCTTCTGCACTCAGTCACATTTCTCTGGGAGGAAAGAGACAACAGACACATAAGCTTCACAAAACAGCCCAAACTCATGTCTGCAATGACGCTTCTGCTATACTGGCTAAAGGGCAAAATATGTATTTTGCGATTGGTTTGCTCAGAAGAAAAAAAAAATAGTGATGATAGGATAGCAATAAGACCTGGAAAGTGCAGGAAGCGTCGTAGAATTATGAGACAGTCTCTTGAGAATCATCAGAAAGTTTTTCCTAACGAATTACAGCAGGGATGTGGTAAGAAATTCTGTATACAAGATTCCAGGTTCCAGTGAGGACAGTAATACCAAGACACAACAGCTAAACTACCCACCAAACCACAGGCTCCCTCATAAGTCCCAACCAACCTCCTCTTTGCAGCACCAAGTCCATGATAGAAAGCCACTAAGTTTTATACAGCCCATAAGGCATGGCAATTATATAAAGTATTCCAAAAAACCCTTGCTTAACTAAGTTTTTTCAAAGCGGTATGCGACTGTTAAGCAATGTCTAGACTCTTATTTTATTCTGGTATATATATATACACACACATATATATATAAAATCCTTATTTCCTCACAAGTGTAATCTGATTTGATCAAATATTCTTTTTCAAGGCTCATTTTCTTGCATCTGTTCAGTTACCTTTTATGGAACATATTTTAGCCTCTAAACTCACAATGGAGGAACTTGCCAGGAATTAGCCAGGAAGAGAGACCAGTTGTAGGTGGCTGGCCAGCCTTAGGATAGAACTTGGCATTTGAAAAATACTGAAATGAATGTGGCCCAACTTAGTAGGAAACAATTGCTGGTTGACAGATGACATTAAGCTTTCTCTTAAGCTATCTTCCATGTGATCAATCTACCAATTAAAACATCAGCACATCAATTCCTTTTTATCTAATTCATTATTTATGTCATCCATCCAGTCTCCTAACACTTAGTACATATTTAATTTGCACAACACCTGTTCATCAGAGACAAACATCATTCTACTCAGGCAACAACAACCCAGGTGGGTTATGACTCTCCCTTCTCAAAAATTCAGAGGGCATCTACGGCAGAGTCTTGAACTGACTTAAGGTCATTTTCATCCCAGTCCACTCCAATCTTCACTATTTCACACGCTTGCTCAATAGCCTGATCACAGGTTAAAGTACTGAAAAAGCACACACACATTCCTACCTCAAGGCAGAGCTGACGGGACTCTGTGGGGAAGTCTGTATTTGTTGGAGATTTGTATCTCTTCAGGCAGTGAGTCATTTAAATAATGCCCCTCACTAGAATTAATATTCAAGGTCATTAACTGGGATTTGGATTCATAAGTCCAATTAACATCAAAGGAAGCTGAACAGAAAATAGTTTCATTTAGCTCTCTGAGGATATGCCCAATAGATCTCTATTAAACTAATTAAAGAATGACATTCCAGGCTGAATGTCCAATCACTGCATTCCCTTGGGGAAAAAGTATCCCAGGTGCTTCCAAACATAGCAGGTATGTGCTGTCTAAACCGCTACCAGACAAATGCTGGAAACAGCTCCCATACAAATGCTACAGCTGAGCCGGCTAACTGATTGCATGGACTTCAGGAAACTGTTATCGCATAGCCTGCCCTGTGCTCAGTAATAGGGGCTGAACACAAGAGAGGAATCTATGGACAGGTCATGAGCAAGCCACGACAAAGAAAGCCTACCCCAACATTATAGTGTAGATGAGTAAATAGCTTATTTAACACTCAGTCTGAGGAAATGCAGACACCTTGTCCTCCCCATTCTCGCACTAGGACCACCGTCCTAAACTGTTATGAAGAACCTCTCTCTACTCATCCAGAATTGTGGTTTCAAGAGTAGCAAATGGCCTTTTATGGTTTAAGGAGAAAAAAAGAGGGGGAGGGGGCAGAGAAAATGAGAAAATATTTTACACCTCCTCCTTCTTGTAAGCAGGCGTCATTGTCCAGTTCCAGAAGGAAAAGAAGGATTTAAGTAACGGCATGGCAATTCCACTAAAAGGCACTAACACCAGCACAACTTGCTAGCAGAAACCAGATGCTGCTTTGTGAAGAAAGAGAAACAACACTGACTGGGGTACTTACCAGATTTGATATTTCTGGAACTGAGCCAGCATCCCCCTCAACTGGACATGACAGCTCATGAATCTCTGTCCCACATTCTTATGCGGTATAGATGTGCCTCAGATTGTGAACTTGGCAAATATAACGTAGAGAAATACTGATGTATTTTCCTTGTATTCAGTATATGCTAAGGACACACCAAAATTTCCTACCAAACAAACCTGAACATTCTCTCCGCATACACAGTACTCAAAACATTCATTTACCTGCTGCTCTTGGAAGAGACCTCACAAACATGTATTTTTCTCCTGAATTATCTGCCATGCTGTCTTTCAATATGTTGCAACTATTGATTTCAGATCCAAGCTGTGGACTAGGGTCACTTGGTGGAAAAATGATATATACCTTCACTCTAACTCTAGTACCACAGAGTATTCCAGACTACATCCCAGGCTCTGCTACTACTCCCAACAATATTATTGCAGAAAAGGTGTGAATGACAGATTCAAAGTGCATGAGCAGCCAAAGGCTGATGTGTGTTAAAACAGCTGATGCAACGTACTGCCAATCAAGATGAAATAAGGCAAGGGGCATGGTCAGGATCTCTCCATGCTACATCTATCTTGGCTGTATTTACGGTCTTTGTCTTTAGCCCATTTTCAAGGCTATCCTTGTACAGCGTTATGAACCAAGCTGTCACAGTGCTGTTCTTTAACAAATACCAAGCATTGATGAGCTTTTATCGTATTTTCACTGGTACATCATACAGGCAAACTCCAGCCCAAGATGTGGCCCAGGGTGCTCATTCAGAATCTAACAGGAGTTTGCTAGAGAATGAAGAATAAGCTCAGGGTATTGGGGAAATTAGTATTTCTCAGGCACTGTCTGAGGTTTTGTGGCAGTGCCTACACCATATCAAAGATCCCACCACCAAAGCTTTTACTCAAATTCTCTAATGCACCTTTCATTTTGTAAGAAACAAAAAACACTCCCCAACCCCCACTTCACAGCCACACTTGCCAAGGTATTAGCTTTATTTAAAAAAAAAAAAAAAAAAAAAAAAAAAAGGATTTACAGGGGAAGAAAGCCAACTACACAACTACAACATAAAAAACATTGGAAGAAGAATAAAAAGGAAGACGCATCTGTAAAGAGGCAGTAGACAAGTGAAAAAGGAAGAAATGTGGTAACAGCTAACCAAAATTCTTATGAAATGAGAACAGTACTTGAAACAAAGAGACCATACCCTGTATTAAATATAAAGTCTGGTAAATGAGAAGATAAAGACCTAAGTTTTCTCCAACCACAGTGCGAAGTAAACAATCTAATTTTAATGGAGCTACTGGGAATTACTCATCCAACTGCTCTCAGCTGCTCAACCGGTGTCGGAAATGCATGGATCTGGGATCGGTCACGTCAGACCTGCACTACATCCATTCCCTATTGACATGAGGCCCCTTGTGGACTGTAGCTGGCAGTCATGCAGGGCAGCAAGAGAATTGCTCTTATTCCTTCCCTGTTTGGTGACTAGTCTGGAATAATTAGCTCTCCAGTTCTATAATTCTTCTTGCACAAAGCTGTACCAAGAGTAGTGGAGAGAAATAAGGTGCTAAAAATACTCCCAGGAGAGTAATATTGTGGTAAAAAGTGTCATCTCTGTCAGCAGCTACTAGTGCTTATCCAGAAAGACTACAGGACAGGGCAAATTCATAGCAACATTCCTACATAGTCTCTTATAAGCTCAATTATCTTTTGCCAAGATACTTCTAAGTAAGAAGGGGGTACTTTTGCCTAAAATAGACCTCAATCAACTTCTTCCATGGATTTGTTGAGGTACTTTTTGAATCAATGCAAACTTTTAGCGTCCATGACATTCTCTAACAAGGCAAGTCTAAGCATTTCACATCTTAACTATAAACTGTGTGAAGTAGTATCCTCCTGTTTTGAGCACTGAACTTGCTAGTTTCTTTTGATGTTTCCTAGTGGTTCTGTTGGAAGTGACAGCGAATGACTTTGCCTATGTACTTTCCCCAGACCAATCAATTTCAAAAATGAGATCTTAAATAGCTTTACAAATGGGGGCAGTTCCTCCGCCACTATTTTATAGGTGGCCAAATGAAGGCAAGAAGAAGGTACAAGGCTTACTCAAGATAACCTAGCATGCTAGAGGAAGAAGCAGTCATAGGAATTGTATTATTTAAGTTCCTACCCATTGTCCTAGCTATATAATGATATTACCTTTCTGTTTCTAGAATATTTATTTTCAGTAAACAAGAACTGATCTAGATTTAAAAGAAAATATACACACTGAAAAGACTGAAAAGCATCATCGTGCTGAAGACTGTCATTTAGAAGGCAAACTGTATCAGACCATAAAACAGCCCTGCTTTTAACCAAGTATCAGCATTATACATACAGCTGCCTAATTTTATACTTTTCCTTACATTTTATTCATGGATGGAGGCCAAGGGCACATCAACAAATTATTCATATCATTATTCATTATGACTAACTTAGAGATGTGTATATATAAACTAATAAAAACACACAGATTCAGCCCCTAAATCTACCTAATTTTGTATTCAAATTTTGACTTCAATTTTACAAACATTCACAGCTCCACCGGTCTCAACATTACACGTTCTTACCTTAGCTGATACGGAGGTATCTTGATAGCAGCATCAGGAGAATCCAAGGTTTCTGTGTAATCAAAGGAAACAATATGATCTTTAAAGAAGACTGAGTTCAACCGTAGTAATACATCTGGCTACAATCTCTGAACCAATGATCCTGAAGTTTACACCTACTCCAACCGACAGAACAACAGTCACAGCCACCCCAAGTCTCCTAAGACTTACATGACAATCAGGACAGTGGGAACCCAATGAGAAGGCACCAAGTACCATCTTTTCCTCAGTGAATTCCCCTTCATGTATCAGCACTTCAGTAGCACATATACAAAAACTGGAACAGTACAGAGGATATTAGCGTGTCTGCTGTGCAAGGATAACACACAAATTCATGAAGCAATCTATTGAACATCAAACTGAAAGGCCAGTAATGAGACAGCAACAGGTACGACCTATCACAGACTCTGTTATGACTGTGTACAGATAAGCAAATTAAAAATTGCCATCTCTTGAAAACTAAAGCAATGTTAAGTATCATGGTTATGCTGATCTAAGTTAAGGGTTATGCTGACTAGAGCTCCAGGCAGCGTCAAAAGCACCTCAAGTCACAGACGACCGACACTGAAATTTACCTAAGCTTGTATTCCCTCAAAAGAACTCATTTCAGTGATTATTTATCCCATTATACATCAAGGATAAAAGAGATCATGGAATCCAGTCAAAAAAAAAAAAAAAATCCAGCTTTTAAAAAAGATGCCCGAACATAAGTCAGCAATAGAAATTGTACTAGGGGATCCTTTACAATGAGGAAAAGGGGGCGGGGGGAAGAGAGAGCTTTTTGAGGAAAGACGTCCCCCAGCATACAAGGAAACCGGCGGCTACCGCTACCCCCGCCTGCCTCGCACGACCCACGAAGCGGACCCCGGGGGGCACGGGGCTCCCGCCCGGCACTGCCAGCCAGCGCCGAAGCCCACTTCAGCAGCACGGCGCCACCCGGCACTCGGAGCCTCCGGAGGCGCTCCGGTCGCTCCGCTGGCGGCACAAGTTTGTCGAGGTCTCGCTGCCGCCGGCGTTACAAAACCTGCCCCCGGGCCGGCGGGGCTGGGCGCTGCCCCGCTTCGCCTTCGCCTCCCCGCGGGCAGCGCGGCCGCAGGGCCCCCCGCCCCTTACCGATGGCCCAGGTGCAGCTCTCCTTGATGGCCCTGTGCTTGCTCCCCGACGCCTCCTTCTGCAGCTTTCGCAGGATTTCTTCCATCTTGCCTCCCCCGGGGTCCTCGCGGAGCCGCGGGCGGCGGTGAGGAGGGAGAGGAGGACGAGGAGGGCGGTGCGGTGCGGTGCGGCGCCGGGGCTGCCCCCGCCGCGGCCGTGCCTACGCGGGGATGGTGCGCGGCACCCCGCTGCCGCC
>VXAA01003142.1:743388-759484 GCA_013399115.1 Anseranas semipalmata
AAAGCGGCGCGGGGAGGCTGCGGCCTGGCCCGTTGCCACGGCGACCGGCGGCCCCTGCCCGCAGGACGCGGGTGGGCCTGGAGCCTGCTGCGGCCTGGGCTCGGTGGCTCCGAGCGGCTTTGCAGAGCTGAGGCGTGGGCCTTGCCGCCGGCCGGCCGGGTCTCCTCAGCGCTGCTCTGCCGAGCGTGGCCTGGGTCTGCAGGGCCGAGCGCCCGGTTCCCCAGCACAGCCCGCGAGGCGCTCCCGCACTGCCCCAGGGGACACGGAGCGGCCCCTGCGGGCAGGCGCTCCCGGAGCTTCGTGGGGAGCCGCGTCGGGCCCGTGTGCTGCTGTGCCTTCAGGGCTGTGCGGTCAGCGGGGCCAAGCGAACGGCTGCGTACCCTGCGGGATCTGCGCCTTTCTTCCCAGCTGGCGTGTGCTCAGGGTCAACACTCAACCTGCTCGCCTTCACCTGTGCCCTGAGAAGCATGCACCCTCTGCGTGCCCCCAGCAAGCCAGCCCCTGCTCTGCTAGCTCCGACCTTCCTCCTTGTCATGCCCCTGAATGCTTTCTACCTAGCAGAACTCCTTCCTTTTTCAGTGTCTTGTTTCCCTGCCTTATCACTACGAAATGCAACTTGCTGTTTGTGTGACTACATCACTTTATGTTAATTTACTGTTTTAGTGCCACTGTCTTGTTGCAGAATATATGTTATCTCTCAAAAGGTACAAGAGGACAAACAGGATAGGAAAAGAAAAAGACAGCAGATAAGAAAGGCAGTCCAGGTAGCAGCTGGCTGTATTAGCAGCTATGTCTCCTGCCGCTAATTGGAAGAGTACCAATTGTGAATTACCAGACAGAATATTGGCACCTGGTGAATCAGCCACAGCATTTCCCATAGGATATTGGGCTTTCAGAGGCTGTCCCTTATCCACATTCTCACGAGGGCTGATCCTGCTTGTGTTCGGAAATAATCCATAGCTGCATTTTAAAGCCAGAGTGTAAAACTTGTGCCTGAAGAAAAGGATTTAAAATGATGCCAGAGAAGTCTGTAGATGGATAGGGAATGTCTAGAATTACAATACTAAGGATTAAAAAAACATGCTATGACAGAAAGACCATTACGAGATATTATGTTATACCAGAGATCATTTGGACCGTAGAACGCTAATAGATAAGTATGTGTCTATTCATTATAAATAACTAATTGCTTATTTTCTGGAAGCCACTGATGAAACTGAATTCATTTTGAATTTTAGATTATTTTCCAGATACATACAACAAACTTACTAGTTAATTTCACTGTGGTCTCTACAGGAAACCCTTTGCAGCTGAAATCCTCACCAGAGCTATAATATTTTCATAGATGCTGATGTCACTGAATCAAGACTTGCATTTATTTGTGTCAAATAAGTCACTGTCCAGTGTGTTCAAGCAAAATGAATTCTATGCTGCTAAATATTTTTTCCCCAGTTGTTGTCAGCAGAGTGAGAGGACCAAAGGTCATGTTCAGGCTCTCTAGAGCATCTTAAGATATGCCTATAAGATGATGCAGATGGAAGAATGAGTAAGCCATGATGAATCTTCCCAGGTAAATGCATTTCAGAATATCATGAGTCTGTTTGCTGACATTTGTCATATAAGGCCTTCCATCTCCATGAACAGTTCATCAGTCCTTGTCTCTGTTGTCTATAGTAAGCACATAAATACACAGTAACCATGTCCTGCTAGAAATTAGTCACTGAATGCACTTTGCACAGAGGGGGGTCACATGTAATTATATGCTTTGGCCTCCCCTCCAAGGCAAGTGGTGTAGAATGTCACAAAATCTGGAAGTCCGGGTACAGAGCAGGGAGAATGGAGAGGTATGGTCACTCTTGTAGCTCACAAGTCCTCCTTGCCATAGCCTGGCTGTCAAAAGCCAGCAACCTTCTACAGTAGAAGAAGCTACCTAGGGCTCATACCTGACCCCTAGCACAGCTCCAGCCTCGTCCAGTTGGAAGTCAGAAGGATCTATGCAGATCTCATATCTGCGGGTTGCAGTGGCTATGTATCACTAACTTGCAGTGGCAGATACGCAGGCCATCTCTGGGACTCTCACTTGGTGGTGCTACCAATCTTTTGCATTACGTGAATGCAGATTATATCCCAGGATATATCAATGACTCTGAACGCAGTTTACAAGTGTGTAAGCAAAGCCAAGCTACTTAACATACTCGAAGCGCTAGAGTTGTGTTAGTACAATTCTCCATATAGGCTTGTAAGCAGAGTGAAGGAGCAGCATATGCTTGCCCCTATGCTACTACAGCTCTGCTGCTTCCAGTAGCCAAGGAAGGCTATGTGGTGCTGGTTTATATCTCTATACCATGTAGCCATATCATCCATGCACCCACCTGCCCTGCCACTGTAGTCTTTGAGATCCTAATAAAAGAACCAAATGTACAGTTGAAAAGCCAGAGAAAAAGGCATGTTAGGCTGAGATAATCACATATTTGCTATTAGTCATTATCATTCACATATTACCTGTGCTTTAGCCATTTTAACAATGTGCTTGGTCAGGATCTCATTGTACACTACAGACATTGAGCAGTGTGGATGAAAGAGGTGGGCTGTGTCCCTAAAAATCCATTCTAGTTAGAAAATGCAAAGAAATACCCCAATGACACGAAACCCACCTGATTCCATGGCTCAAAAAGAGTACAGAGCCAGATTTCTTAAAATTACTCTTCTAGAGGTGCTGCCTCCCCCTCTTCTCCATTGACTGGAGTGACCAGACTTGCAAAAGATCCTTGGGCTCAGTTTTCCTCAGGAAGCTCTGTACATGTGGCTCCACTTAAGCTGGACAAATTGCTCAAAAAACTTGATAAAATGGGTGCAGGTGGAACATGGGCTCGCCAGCACCTTTGTGACACCTGATACCAGAGGAAGGTACCCTTCCTTCCCTCTCCTGAAAGGCAGCAAGACTTTGGCAAGCAAGACCTTTGTTGGGGTTTGCATTTAGTTTTGGTTATATAGATTGTAACCACATCATTGATGATAGGGTGGCATCTGTCATCTTTTGCTTGATTACACAGTGACTTACCCGAGGCTAGCTGAATGCTCAGTGAAGTTGTTCCTGAGCAGGTGCTGCTTTCTGCACCCTCCACAGCATGACCTTGCTAAACAAAGGCAAAACACTGCAAAACGCAGTGACAAAGGGTGCTGCTGCGAGCCAGGATTACAGTGTTAGGGAGAAAAACCCTCCAGAGTGGGAGCTGTGAATAAAGCTAGCGTATGTTCAGCATTGTCTGTTCAACATAACCTTACATTGTTTATTCTGTAAAGAACACTTACAGCAAAAGTAAAGTCTTGAGATCCATGTCAGAAGAGAAATATGACACAAGACTCTCTGGCCCTGCTGAAACATACTTTCTGCAAAGACAAATGAAAAGCAAAAATCCCCTTAACTGCCTTCAGTCTACCATAATCTTCCCATCTCCCCACAGAATTGCAAAGGCAATCGACGAGGGTGTCAGGAACACAAAACAGCCATTCTGGGTCAGATCAAGGTCCTTTTTACCCAGGAGCTCATTTCTGGTTAGCTGGGGATTCTTAGAGAGGACAGAAAGAGTGCCCCTTCCTCTGGTAAACTCCTCCAGTTTCTATTAATTTGCAGACTAGGTACTTCCTGTGACAAGGATTTTATCTTTATGTATTCAGTAATACCTGACAAATTTTTCTTCTGTGAATGTATCTAATCCTTTTGAACCTTTTTCATGCCTTTTACCTTCACAGCCATCCTGTGGCAGCAAGTTCCATACCTGAGTTGCACACAAACAAAATAAATTATTTTTGTACGGTTTTAGCTTGTAGTTTTTTTGATGCTGCCTCACTTTTGTACTGTAAGAAACACTGCACAAGCATTCCCTATTCACTTTCTCCATGCCATTTACGATTCCTTATGCGCTGAGCATGTATTTCTTCAGCTATTTCTATTCTAGCACACAGTGGACTACTCTATTTAATCTTTCTTCATATATGATCTACCCTAAAATTAGAGAGTTTGGAAAACAAGAGTGAATACATGGGAAAAAGGTAGCATGAAGATTTGAACTCTAAAAGCTCTCTTTCTTTGGTCAGAAAAAACTGAAAAAGCTTCAAGGGGAAAGGAAATTAGAAATAACTATGGAGTTAAACTTAATATCACAAGGTTCCACGTTGGCCAGAAAGCTAAACTTCAGGGGACTCACTGTGTCCCACATTTCTCGATTTATTCCAGAGGATTCCCATAGTCTTAATCTATGGAAAGAGAGCTAAAAAGTGTAACAGCACTACCTTCATGGGCTGAATGCAAAAGTAGGGATTGTACCATCTGGCCATCATATATTTAGAATATCCAAAATGTTCAAAAACAACTGTCTGAAACTGTGTCTAGAAAGAGAATGAATTGATAATTTGTCATATTGCTGTATGAAACGTAGGTCATTCAAAGTTACAAATGCATTAAACATATTTGGTGCCATATACTGTTGTGGCCTCTGATTGAGAAAAATGTCTCTCATTATGAGGAAACAAGGACGTCATGGCATCTACATCTGTCAGATGCTTGTGAAGCACAGAAGAGAAAGGTCAGCAAGACCTAAGTGCGTCTCTCTGCCGGCCAGGAAATGGATTGTGATTTACATACCCTGCTTGGTGTTAAGCATATAAATAAATGTGTTGAAGTGCTAGAAATATTCCCAGAAAGGCTCAAATTGTTTTAGGATTCATCCTAATGTTGTTTTTTTTTTAAATAGGTAAGTAGATTTTCTTATCACTATTTCAAAATTTAATGTATGGCTCCTCTGAGACAGATCCCTAAATTTGTTAAGTATAGTGAAAAGTAAACAAAAGTACAAAGAGACAGGTTAAATAGAAGTTTATTTAATAGTGTTGATTTGCAGATTCTGTTCTGCCACAGACAGATCAGTTTAAAATTATTTTCCTGGTTTCAGGGGAATGTTGCCAGTTTTACAATGCAACAGTGATAAAATTCAAGTCAGAGTCTTCTTTTTATGCATTCATATATTATTCACATATAAAGATTAAACATGAGAAATTTTTTCTGTGTTCTTCTCTATGCTATTCCCAGAATACTCAGAGATGTAGTTTGACTCTGTTAGTTGATGGTGCTTGTTTGGCCAACTTGACAGACCAACTTAGGAGATTTAAAAGTGAAAATGTTCTGAATTAAGAGAGCAAGTTAGCTCCAGAACATACTTGGGCTCCAGTTTAGTATACTTTTTTCTTCACAATAATATGTAGAAACTTATTTCAAGGAAGGTAAACCTTCAACTCCAAAAGCTCTTCCAAAGGATCTGTTTTTGCTCTTATATTGTTACTGCTCTTATATTGGTATATGCTCTCATCCCTGCAAACACTACTTCTTGTTATCTCAAAGTAAAGCATGTTCAATACTTCCAACATGCATCAGAAGACTATCAATTGCTTATACATCTATCTCTGCCATGTGACTGGGCACAGGATTGAATTCCTGAATTTGACGCTTAAATCCGTGTATTAACAGTGAAGTTGACCCGTAAGTAGACCTGTGGTATAGTCACATGCTTGGAGGTTTTTCCTGGAACATTTAAGAGAGCAGTCTGCTATAAACTGACCAATGAACCTGCACATCAAGTGATGCCTTTTTATATTTCACTACTACTATTAACCAGTATGAAGTCAGTGCTCAGACTGCTATTGGCAATTCCTTTCTGGAATTGTAATCGAGGCAATATAGCATTCAGCTTCCAGCTTGCTAAGAGTAAACAGTAATTGCCTTGAAGTCATGATCTGAAAATCCAATGCTAAGTGGCTATTGACAGACAAAAGCTCTTATTACAGCAATAGGCACACAAGCACACAGCCTTTTAGAATTGAGGGAGAGCACTAATATCCAAGTGTGTATTTTTAAATGCTTTTGGAAATTGCTGTTAGGTTAAATGGAAAATCCAGCAGAAAGACACAGTGTTTCCCAACATGTATCTGAAAAGAGATTTCAAAGAATGGCATTGCAGAGTTCTGTGTTTGGATTTCAGGAGCTTCCATCTCAAATATACTCAGCCTGTAAATGGAAAACGTTGGGGAAATAGGGATCTAATAACCAAGGCTATAGATTCATCCAGTTTATAGTAATCAAATTGGATTCCTTGCTATCTGTGGTATACTTGAGGGTAAGTAGAAAGAAAAACAGACAAAAATGTTTGGGAGATTATCTCAATGATGGTCCTCTAAAGAACAATGACTATTTATAGGGATACAGTCTGAATGTATTTAGTTGGCTTGATCTTAAACACATATAGCAGAACCCTTGCTTCCAGTGCTGTTGTAAGCCTCACTGATGTAAGCCTCACTGATTTCAGTGGTACATGATAGGACCTAGGTGACTCTTTTCTCTCGCATTATATCGCCACAATTGCAGCCAGCAAAACTGTCTGATTTAAAGTCTTGCTGATATGAAAAAAGAGTTTTCTTTTTCTGTCATAGCCCTTTATTTTTGCAATCTTAACATGGAAGTTCTCCTGTGTAAAATTTAAACACCAATGAACATTTGGACATGCACAATAATATTTGAGGTTTAGCTCGAATTAATGATGTTCTGGATTAATAGTGCTATGATTTCCTGACAGCTAGTTAAACAAGAGGTGATGATGACTCTGTCCTCCTTTCTTTTTCATTTGTCTTTGCTATTCTGTCTACCTAGTTCATGTTTAGTATTTACTTAGAATACACAAAACAGTATACACAAAAACACCGTTATTGAAAAAACACTGAGGTGCAGCTTGTGCATTATGATGAAGTCTGTCTACGTGGAGTTTCATGCCTCCACATAGTCCCAGCCTCCTTGTTCACTCTACCAGTTCTGCCCTAGCTTCTCAGTGCTTCCTCACATCTCCTCGCTTTCTGCAGATGCTGTTAGCTATTCTCACTGCCTACCTGTCCCACACTTGTTGCCAGGCCAGTCATAGTTCACCCCGTATGAGCCTTACTCTGCCTTGCCGCTTGTTGATGTCTAACCTCAGTCACCCTTCTGGCTACGTCTTTTTTCTGAAAGTAAAATAAAATAAAATAAAATCTATACCTTTGCAGATCTTTAAAGATAGATGACGTATTCCTGTATGTGGGACAGTTCTACTCTGAATTAGGCTAGAATAGATTCACTACTCTCCTATTAGGACATGGGCAACCAATTTATGTCTAGCTTGGGCATTGCTCAGTTACTTGGACAGCGTTATGGTACAAGATAAGCAAGTCTACTTGCTCTCCTGCATCACACACTCATGACAGCTTGCAGGTGTGCAGGTTTACAAATACAGGAAAACTTGTGTTTAGTCCCTTAGAGTGTAGAGTGTTAGCACATAACTATAAAAAGACTCTTCAGAGATGTCAGCCAATAAAACATGTGTAGACTGATTTTCTGAAATTTGGCAAGATTTGGACAAGTTTTCAGAAATGCAGCAAAAAGCATAACTGTGATGCACAAGCGACTTGTTTATTTTAATTCTTCATGCCAGCAAACAGTGATAGCACATCTTCTCATAGAAAGGTTATCAGATTGTATTAACATCGGCAAAACATTATCTTCTTTCTTTCATCTGGAAATAGTGAAACTAATCTGATCGAAATGTAAAACAGTCACTCCCGCTCCCATCCAGATGGAAGATTTCAGCCCCAGTTAGTGTTTGGCAAAGCAAGTGAAAATGAGATTGTACTCTGGCAGTTGCCAGGTAACCTTCAGATAGTCCCACCTATATGCCAGCCAACTTTATATATGCATATATGCTACAGATACAATCTTTATTTCATACAGCCACAACATGTCGTTAGGAATAACGATATTGTTCATTTCAGTTACTGTGGCTTTTCTGATCTGCATGGAAGATGAAAACATTATCTTCTCGTATACCAACTGTCTAACTTGAATGATTTCTTCATTCAGGAACAAATTAATCCAATAGTTGCCCATGTCAAGGGTAAGCTGATCTTTATGGTGCAGAAGAGCAGAGCATTGTTGGCTCATTAACAAATAGCAATGCAGATATCAGAATAAGAGGATTTAGTCATGTTGCTTAGGGATATATAAATGCAATGAATATGAAATATAAATCATTGTCTCTCTCTTACTTATTTTTTTTTAATTAAGTTCCCAGGTTCCATTTGTTCCGGTTCAGCCTTGTGCAAAATATTGTAAACTAATTAGCTGTTGTTGGCCAGTGAATCAAGATCCCTTCCTGCAGCAAAGGCCAATTACCATTACAGCATTTCTCTTCAGTAGTGGAAGCAAGTCCTGGAGTTATCACAGTCCTCCCTAATAACATAACATACCTCACATATTTCATGCAGTTGCTGGATACTTCAGTGTATGTACATACACTCTACCCTCTTGAGGAGGGCAACAGTAATTCATATATTCTCTGCCTTCGTTCTCAAAGACTGTTGCTTTAAATAGAGGTTAGCCACTATATGTATTTGTAAGACTTTCTGTATATATTCTGTATGTGCCTCATCATTGATCAAGCTATCTCTGTAGAGCTCTGAGACAGAAATTCAATGCATATCCCAGAACTGTATCATAAGCAATCAATTCCTCAGATGCTTTGAGCTGACACAGGGCCTTCAAAGTCACAGAAGATGGTCCAGTAGAGTTATACCAGCAGAAGAGGTAGGCTTATATCTTCTCAAGCTGCAGCATATATATACCACATTTTAAAGTCTCTAGTTTCATAATCCAAAGAGAAAATCAAATTACTTGATGCTTTATATTTTATTAACATAATTAACTTGAAGAGAAATTCAAGGAATAGATATACTGCTTGTTAATCTTTTCATTAATGATCTTTCCCCATTACGATCACAACGAATCTAGTTCTACAGGAATCTTCATTCCAGAGATGAATGCAACACATTCGATTATAATTAATTTCTTGAGGGAAAAACCTTAAATGGGCATTACAGTAATTCAGGTCATGCTGTTATGGATGGTTCATATCTTTTCCTTTGTGCTTAACAAAGCAGCAAGAATACCATTGTGGCGGGTATGCTCTACTCCTGCACTTGACACAAGTCTTATTCAGGCTTATGAGCTGCAGTAGGCCTCAATATGACTGTTCCTTGGACTGGCAAAGCCATGACCACGAACAAAGGGGGGTACTGCCTTAAAGCAGGTACCCATTGAAATCCCTCATGGGAAAATGATGGATCACATCGGAGTTCAAGAACAGCATGGTAAGGAATCTGAGTTTGACTACAAGTCAATTACTTACAAATATAGCGGCCGGAGAAAAATATGGTGGAGTAGCTTTTTCCCCAACTCAGCTATGGTTCAGGATTAACTAACGTTACATTAGTCCTCCGTTGTCAGTGGGTAACAGGCATAACGAGTGAGTATGAACAGGCACTCCCTGATTGTATCTTGGACCCTGAAGCCTGGGCTCTGGGGAGTACCAGAACTGTATATTCTGGAAGGCACCAGAATGGCAGGAAAACACCAAAATTGCCTTAACTGAACCATAGCCAGGATGGAAAAGAACTAACAGTCAATGCCTCGTGGTCCTATAAACAGTTGTCCCAAGTGAAGATCCCCCTGAGCTCTCCAGGGACCACAGCAGGCTGCACCCTCGATCTGCCCCTGAGCTGGGAATCCACTCAGGGCACCCCCGAGGGGATGTGCGTCTCAGGGCTGGCTCCTCAAGGAACAGGCTCGTCCGCAGACAAATGCCAACAAGGAAGTAGGGTGAGTAATTCCCTCTAGGGGGGATTTTGGAAGTGCGCGACTGGGTTTAGACACCCCCCAGGACCCTGCAGTAAGTTTCCTTGCCAGTAAGTGAACGTTGCCATTCTCGAACCTTTGACTAAATCACTGTTTCTATTGTAGCAAATTCTGTTGAAATCGTGTTAAATTGGCTGATGATTAAATGCTGATTAAGTGCTGTTGAAAATCATACAGTCTAACCTTGTTATTTAATATAAATGTATAAAATAAATCCTAAATTGCTGCTACATTAAAGTTGTGTAAAATCTAATTCCACGACAACCACGTAACAAAGCTGCATGTCAATATGAATATTTATCTCAGAGTACAAAATATGAGATTCCCACAGATAATACATCTTTATTGACACCTGCATGTGCTGAATCTCATCAGCTATTTTTTTTCTACTCTTAATTATTTGCCCCATTAATCTATTCACCTCAGTGCTCAGTGCTTTCTGATGGTTGTTCTCTAGCAAACTAGCTGCATAGATTTCCCAAATCCTCACAAGGCCAGAAAGCCACATTTGTATTCGTTTAACTTTTTCCTTGTTGAACATGGCACTGGGACATATTTTCAACGAATGCTTTTTGTGCTTCTCAGTTATCTCACAGCCTTGCTGTGGTGTTCAGTTACCTACAAAGCCATTTATTGCCTCATGTATTCTTCCACCATGGGCATTATCCCTTAAATAATTCACACTCCATTGTGCCTTACTGCCTGAGCTGCAAACAATATAAAAGATATTTAAGGACAGTCTTTACATAAAGCTCACATAATTTCATATAAGTACAGTTGAACCCTCTTGTGGAGTCAGGTTTGCTTCAAGAAAATTCCAGGTCAGCAGGAAATTTACTGTGTCATATGTGAACTGTTTTCCTCATGATTTGTTTCTGAATCATGAGGAAGAACATCTTCAGTGCAAGCTGCATTGTTAGAGGAGCATATACAGGCAGTTAAATCACTTTTATCTCCTTGATGCTCTTGTGATTTGTTTTTGTTGTTTTTTTTTTTTCTTTTCTTTTGCATTTACAAACAGGGGCAGAGCAGATGCCCCTGGTTGTAAATGCAAAGCAGATTTTATATCCATAAAAGCAAAAGTAGATTTTATATCCATAAAATAAGCAAAGCTGTCAGTGAGCTTTCTCTCCATCAGGAGTTTATTTCACTTTCAGGAGGATTTTTCTTCAACTGGAATGAACCTCAAAAATTGTGACTTTAGGAAGAAATGAATAGATCCCTGAGTTGCAGAACTTAATGGTTCTGCAGTTTTCTTTGAGTTCCCTGTAGAGCTTCTCGTTTAGGGGAGGAATGTGGTACTTTGGGATTCTTTCCTGCACAAGGCAATGTGTTCTGACAAAACTTGTAGAAATTCCTCAGTTTTGCTGCTTTTGCTCTTTTGTTGTTAAAAATGTTTTTTGGAAGTACGGAGTGGCAGGAAGCTGTCACAGAGACATCAGCACTGCATGTGTTCATGACGTGACAGAGCCAAAGACATAAGTAAGTGCAGTCTCATTAGGTTCTTCTCATCAAGTTCCAAAAGAAAACAACACCCAAAACAAACAAACAACCAAACAAGCAAGGAAAAAACCCTTAGATTTTTGCTCCCAATAGGATCTGAGGTAATTCCTAAAGATCCTATGAAATTGTAACTAAGGCCTAGGGATGATGGAGATTTGTTGTTTCTGCTATCAAAAATACCCAGAATGTGCCAACATACAGAACCCTTTACAGATAGACAGTAAAGACAGGCTCTGCCCCAAAACACTATCTAAACAGAGAACACAGGTTAACCACATTTTAATTTTGCTTATTTCTTTGCTAAAGAAATGATGGCATAGACTGCTTAAATGATTTGCCTGAAGCCACACACAAAGTCTGAGGAAGAGCTGTGTCTGAAGCGGAGCTGCAGGCAGAAAACTTCTGAGCCACACTTCAGTGCATCAACCACTGTTCATCCTTCCTTTTCAGAGGACTACCATGTAATAATGTATTATATTGTTGCTGACAAGTCTGAACAGCTCTTTTCTTACAAATGAAGGAGTGGCAATTGGCAAAAGGTAATAATAGTACTGGGCAGCAAAGATTATAACTGCCTGTGCCATGCACTGTGTTACACATTTAATCTTTAAATGCTCCCTTAGAGAAACACATACAAGAATACAAAGGAAGCTGAAATCTGACCTGTCTATAATTTACAGTACTCATTATATTTTTGGGACAGCCATCTCTTGGTAAAGGTAAGTTCTTTTATTTATAGGCACGGGCTGCTCATGATTTGCATGCTAATGCATTCACATCTGCAAAGCCTATAAATTAACCTCTGGCTCATTATGGCAATGCCATTGTCCTACTTGCCAGTATGTAATCTGATCCCAAATGTTTCAGATGTCCACAGAATAAAACCAGCCTGAGGGAAGTTCTTCACTGTTGCAATATCAGCATACAAAAATATCTTTTCTCACCTCCAAAAGAGAGAGAGAGAGAGAGAGAGAGAGAGAGAGAGAGAGAGGGGAAACTGCTAAATGTTTCAGAAAGATGAGCACAAAAATCTAACAGTCAAGAAAATGGAATGCTGTTGCTATGTTTTGAGGTGCTAATGCATCAGTTCAGCCAAAACGATGAATTTATGGCAGCTTTTTAATGGGCTCCCAATAAAAGTATCTTCATAAAAGATTAAGTCACTTGGTTGTTAAACTGGTTGCATCCTAATGTGTCATACATGAACACCCCTGTTATTATTAGTGTTTATCTTCTGTCTGAGCCTAGCTATCTGAAACAAACACTGAGGTCCTTTTTCTGTGAGCCTTATAAAGGCAGTCCCTACTTTCACATAGTCAAGAGTTTAGAATCACGTCAAGATTTTGCTCCTTCATTAAGCTGGCAAAATAAGAGCGTGCAGCGCAGACAAAGCAGGCACATGTGCATGACTCACTGGCACCTCTCCTGTCCAGAGGTGGGATGCCTCCTATGTTAATTCACTTTGTCAAGGTTAACCAGAAGGTACAAGATCACTTGCTCCACAAGTAAGTGTTCAAGCTGCTGAAGTCTCTGCAGGCTGAGCTTTGCTGCTGCGGGTAAGGTGAAGAGCAGTCTCACCTGACCGCAGATACACTTCCACCCACTCTTGTGATTTCCATTTGGTTACTTTTAATTGTGCTGAGACACACAGACATGCCCATAATTTAAAAACAAAAAAAGTGAAACCCTTATAAACAAACCCCAGACCCTACCTATATCATTGGAAAGATCTTAAACAGCGTGCAGTGATAGAGCTGCTGTCAGCAAGCTCTTACCCACTGCCCACACTTGCCTCTGCATTACCCTACTCCATGCATTATCTGGCCTTTTCATCTCTTTCTCCCAGCCTCTCCACCTACTCTTCCCTGGCTGTAGAGTCCCCAGAAACCTCCATTCTTCACTGGCCTATTGCTAGAGGTAGATGACCATCTGAGAAGAAGGCCTGAACAAAGAGAACTTTGACTGAGCCTTCTGAGTGGGAGGGAGCAAAGCTCCAGGTCATTGCACAGGACATTGCAACATTGTGATGTTGAATTCAAGATCCAGATGTACCTCCATGCAAGAGATGTACTAGTATCTTCACTGAATTTCTTTATTGAATTCTGGTTCATAATAAGAGCTGGTTATTTATTTATTTACCTGTAAATCTCTTGTTTGTCAGAGTGAGTTGCAGAGTAGTGGAAAAGCAGGGCTCTGCATGAGTCATAACCCAGAAAAAGCTCTGCCAAGAACACAAATCACAGTACTTTGCAGCATAGCTCAGGTGATAAGCATCAGTGTTGTTGTCTTCATGTTGTCAGTCTCATACTACCATGAATGACAAGATTCACTGTGATGTATTCAAATGGGGCTGTACATAGGGACATATCTCCATTTCATTTTCATATATTTGTCTTTTCCATACTACCGTAAGAAAGGGGAAATACAGCATAAAGAGAAATAACTACTTGTTTAAAAGAAAGGTAGGAATATAGAAAAAAAGTTGTTACTTTTAAATTCAGGGTTTTCACCTCAATTCTGTTCAACTGTACTTTTGATCTTGCACAAGGCTAGATCCAGCTCTGAGGCCCAGGGAACATTTATAACATCTCTGCTGCTTAGGCTGTTACATGGGTGGGCAGTGCCCATGTGCAAGCCACAGCCTTGTCACCCTCTGTAATTCCTGCAGCTGGCAGAAAACTCCCAGATCTATCTTTTACAAGCAGAACAGTCCCACTGAGCACTGTGGGACCTTGCTAGCTAAGAGCTTGTCTCAGAGTGACGGAAGAGTGCCTGGTGTTCTTACTGAAATCTGCAGTTCAAACGTGTTTAAAGGCAGCCTTCCCACCCACATTAGGACCTGTGTTGCTTGGTGCTCAGTCTGCAATGAACTTCCCACAGATGGGCCCTGGAGTGGTCACTGGTGGGTGAGAATCACTGTCTGCATCTGCACTGCTCTGAACCTGCTCTGCTGCACGCCACACATCTGCCTCACCAAGAAGCTGGAGACCATCTGGGGGCTGCTGAGGTGCCAGACATTGAGGTATCCCAGAGACAGAGAGCAAGCTCTGTCTGTGCCTGGAGCTGCCCTTGTGGGCTGGCCCTCTGCATGGGTACCACAGCTCGCCCACCACGCTCCTCTGGCCCTGCAGCAGACTGTGCTGGCAGACTCTGAGTAGCTGAAAGTGATGCCAGTATTTGAGAAGTTTATCGATGCTTCCCATGTTTACTGTTTCTTCTTTTTCCAGGCATATGAATCATGGAATTCACCGGACGTCACAGTTTGGCCACATGAAAAGTATAGTGCCAGTGCCCAGACAGAGCCGATTCCCCTCCATTTCTAATTGCATTCATTTTCTATACATAGCACCAGCCCCTTTACAACAGCGCATGTGGGGAAAAAAGATCTCGGTAGCATTTTTTTAATTCAAATCAGCTGTAATAAAGCCTCTTTCCCTCTTTCCTCTGCCTGTTGTGCTTTTCTTTAAGCTTTTGCTGAACCTACATTTTGGACCTACTTCCTTCATGCTTTGTACTACAGACATCCGAGGAATTGTTTCTTCACAAATGATGGCAAGTAAAAGCATGCAAAAGCTAGAAACAAGCATTCTGCAGTGATGGTTTTGAAACAAACATTATCCTCTGTGTGTATTTAACACTTTAAACCTCGGCCATATGTTCCTCCCCTCATCAATTTGGCTTTTAGATTGTTCTTTAACACTTGCCTGTTTTCTTGCTTCTGCAACAGAAGGGAAGTTGATCTTTCATTTGTTCTGCAAATATCCCTTATTGTCCCAGGTTTTATTACCCCATCTGTTATTGTGTGATCACTTGAAATCTCTTGTGGTCTCACTTTTCCAACTGATCACACTGTACTGCAGGTTATATTTCAATTTAATTGCTATCTACTGTATGATGTATAAACTACAAAGAGTTTTTCCCTTGTCTACCATTCCTCCCTTCCTGTGTAAGCACACATCGTCAGTGCTTACTTATTATTGGTGACAACGTTTAAAATAAATCCCTCGTCTCCACTCTTTTCTACTCAAATCTGATGCTTCCAGCTCAGTGTTTACTACTTTAACGAGAAAAAGTGTTTACAGAATATGCTCACCAACACTTGACAGAAACAAGCTCACTTCACGAGCTAAAGAAACACTTCCCTGCAGCACCCTTGCCAAGATGGAAACTTTCCCCTTGAGCACAGTGTTTCCTTTACCCCCTTGTCTTCCCATCTCCCAGCCTTCTCCTACTTTAAATATGTGAACAGAAAAAGGAGGACCAGAGAAAACCTAGGTCCACTACTTGATGGGGATGGCCACCTCACAAAGACATAAGCAGAGCAGAGACATTTAATGCCTTCTTTGCCTCTGTCTTCAACACCGATGATGGGCTTCAGGACCCTGGCTGCCCTGAGCTGGAGGACCGTGACAGTGGGAATGATAAACTCCCAACTGACCCTGAACGTGTGCGGGATTTGCTGCTCCACCTGGATCCATACAAGTCCATGGGGACTGATGGGATTCATCCCAGGGTGCTCAGAGAGCTGGCTGACATCATTGCAGGACCTCTCTCAATTATTTTTCAATGGTCTTAGGAATCTGGCGAGGTCCCAGTTGACTGGAAGGTGGCAAATGTTCTGCCAATTTTCAAGAAGGGCGGAAAAGAAGACCCTGGTAACTACAGGCCTGTCAGTCTCACGTCAATGCCTGGTAAAATTATGGAGAAGATTATCCTGGGAGTTTTTGAAACGCACCTCAGGGACAATGCAGTCATAGGACACAGCCAACATGGGTTCATGAGGAGTAGGTCCTGCTTACCAAATTTAATTTCCTTTTATGATAAGAT
>VXAA01003142.1:769052-800556 GCA_013399115.1 Anseranas semipalmata
TTTTTTGCTAGCTGTGGTCTGATTACATCTGCTTTTCTGTCAAACAAAATATTTCTGGATGAATAAGCAGACCCGCCTTAAGATCCTGGACTAGGGTACCCTGGGGACTGCAGCTGGAAGGCTGGAAGGGAGCGTCGCAGCCTGCGCGAGTGCGGGCAGGGAGGCTTCCCCGCGCAGATCCCCGGCCACCCGAGCACGGAGGATTGCCATCCAGAAGCTTGCCATTGCGACACTCGTGCCCCAGCTAAATCCTGAATGTTTTGCAAAAGCACTGGCTTCGTTTTTAGGCCAGGTGATGGCTGCGGGTTTTACTGTAGGTGGAAGAAATCTGGCTGGTGTGACGAAAATATCCGTCTCCCCCACTACCCAGAGCAGAACGGCTAGTGCAGCAGTGTGGCGGAAATTTGCCTTGCACGGAGAAGAAATGCTGATGCAGTAGAGCTGCTGAGGTTTGCTTTCTCCAGTAGTGACCCTGCCTCTCACGTCCCTGAGTGACGATGGGTGTGTGCTTTGCTTCAGTCTGAGAGTTCTGGGGCAAAAGTGACTTTTCTGTAGTTTTCTCTAGTTAGCAGGCTGCCGAAGGAGAATAGTATCCTTGGCTTTGCTTATTTAACCGTAAACCAAAGCCTATTTAAATCCTTGGCTTATTCAGACCAACTTGACTTTGCCTCTTCTGTAATTTTGAGGAAATCAATGTGACTGTCTACTCAAATACTATTTACATCTAGAGACAGGATGTAACATATGAGTTCAGGTTTGATTTATTTTGTTTCCTTTTTTCTATGCTAATGCAATTAGGCTCAAAGTAGGTGAGGGCATTTACAAAGGAAGAAATGCCTAGCAGGCGTTTACAGCACTGCTGCAGGAAAATAAAAGCAAATTAATTGAGATGCATAATTTGTGTTTTGCATATGATAACTACTATACACTAACCATCCTGCACCTCTCCTGATGAGAAGAAGACTTCAGAGTGAGTCCCCATTAATAGAAAGCTGCAGTAGAGATCTTCTTAATTGAGCTGTGGCTTGTATGCTAAGAAGAGAAAGAGAAAAAGCAGTTTGGTCAGTTATTTTAAATGGGGAAAAAGGAGCAGGAACAGACAAACAAAGATTTGCAAATAGGAATGTCTCCTAAACTGAATTGCTTCTTAACGCATATTTACAGTCCACATAAGAGGGAAGAAGTGGAAAGGGAAAAAGAAGAGTAGAGTATCATTTGGTAGGGAGGTTGGGAAGGGATTTTGATTTGAGATCTATACCGGTTTGCGTCTGGGAGGTACCTGCCTGGCAGCATCTGTGTATTTATCAATATGTTGCAATGCATGGCTGCTGTACTGCCTATGACTCAAGATGACTTAGTTTGGGCCATTGCAGGATAAAACTGTTGGCTGTGTGTTTGAAACATATCAGTGAGCCATCAGATATGATGAGGATTGTTTGTAGCGTGGTAACTTGGAGAGGGTGGTTGCCTTTATCTTTACAGTGATGAGTCTGTAAGTTTAGGAACAGTAATTGTGGGTGGCTGTGTCCTCCCAGTTCTAAATGCCTGTTCCCAGTGACTTGAATTGTCGCTATAAAAGATGGGTGTGTATGTGTGCAGTAAAGGTGATCCCAAGGTGGTTAACTCTTTGTTATATTCCTAACAGCCGGTTGGTATTCATTAAGTACACAACAGCCAACTTAGAAAAATGGAAGCATTCATCTGGATCCTTTGTAAGTGCTGAAAGGAGGAAAAAAAAAAAAAAGGTGGGACTTAGAGGTAGGAGCCCAGCCTCTGTGAATCATGTTTCCCTGCCACTGTGCCCATGTTGCCAGGGGACTGGACTTTGATACCGCAGGTTATTGGTGAAACTGCATGTGTGTGCCAAACTTGACTGAGGGGCTTGGTAAAAAGGAGGAACGTTATGGCTACACTCATTGCACCCTCACCTCTTGTCAGGCATTGTTCTGTCTGATTTATGCTGCCAGGATGTGTTCTAGACAAACACACTTTTACTGAAGAGATGCAGCAGTCGGTGTGCCTGGCTACACCCAGAAGACACGTCCTGAAACTCCCCAGTGTGCCAGTGAACAGGCACACCTCTACTGTAAGCAACAGGGAGGCATTAAAAGCTGGAAACAGACAGGATTTTGCCTCTCCTGAGTTCCAGTGGGAGTCAAATGGCTGAAACCAGGCTTTGATTTACATTTGGTAGTACAGCGATTGCTTTTTCCTGACCGCTAAAAGCAAGGGAGAGCTGGGATTCCTAGTGTTAATTCCCAGCCAGCTCTCCTGGCAAGCCTTCAGCTCTGGGCTGCGTTGTGCTCACGATGGGTGTGCACATACCTTTCCTTCACCGCTCACGTCGTCATGGAAATTCGCATGTTATGTGAGCAAGAAAATATTACTCACAGTGCTCTCTTGCTCGCAGTCTGCCGTTGTTTTGTCAACAAAAGCATATTTTCTGGGCATTCCATGCTATGAGCTCTAAACACCAAACAAAAATTGTCACTGTGATTTATATACAGAAAACTATTATAAGTACAGTGTAAAACTGTAGCATTACTTCTAAGCATGTCATAGTAAAAACTTCTACCCTGAGATTCCAATTGTTCACAAGCTGACAAACTCGCTTCTGATTTTGTAAATAAGTGAACAAAGATGAGAAGGGCTTGTTACTTCAAATCCTGTACTGGTTCATCTTCCTGCTAGACTATTTTCTCAGTCCTTTTATTTGTTTCTACAGGGAAATCTAGATGTAAATGTCCTACCCTGTAGAGCTTCCATCTCTTCCCTGTTGAGGCTGAGGCCCAGTCAGGAATTAAAAATCAGGAATTACAGCTAACACTAAGGCTCTTATTTATTTATTTATATTTCATCCTATTACTGATGCTCACCATTAACTTTAAATAATCCTGACCCCTCCTAGTTATTCACATGCTAACATTTGCAGCTTAGTTCTTTTGCATAGACATCATTAATCAAGCTGTATAATAAAACTCTTAATCCTTCCCAATAATTATAGCCCTTCTGCTCCTGTACAGTTTTTTTTAATGTTCTTTATACACCACCTAATTGATCATAAATACTTTTCTGCCGATTAGATGCAAAGAACTCAACCCTTCTTTGAGGTAAAGCTGACCTGGGGAATGGTAATACCTCAAACTGTTCCACTCTTCTGTTCTCCCATTCTTCTGTCCTCTATTTATGCAGCCCCAAATTACTTTGGCATTATTGTTTGACTTCATAAGCAGATGTCATATTTTTGTCTGTTCTGAGTAAGAAGTTGTCGCTCTGCCAAATGAAGGGACCGGAGATTTTTCTATTTCTATGGAGAACCCAAATTCTGGCTAAATCTCTCGTGATTGCGAGGCTTTTCTGAGGACAAACCAACTGGAAATTGGGGCTGATCTCTCTTTCTCAGACTGCAAGCAGGTCTGTGCAGCTCTTAGGCCAGCAAAACCAGGGAGAGACAAAATCCGCACCTCTCCCCCCAGCAGCTGGGAGCCGCAGGCGGAGGAACTCGCGGGCAGAGGCTGGGTGCCTGTGAGGCTCAGCCGGCTGTCGGGAGTCCCTGGGAGGAGGCAGAGCCAGGAGAGCCTGTCTCAGTAGGTGGGGATGGTGGGGTTAATTTTTTGACATTTCTTTTACACTGGGTATAGCTAGCTACACTTCGCTGCTCTTCCTATTGTTCCTACCAGTGCTAATGTGGCAGGCTTGCAGTTCGATAGCTGTTATCTAGTCCTGCCTAGAGCAGATCCATCCATCGCATTGGCCAGCACCAATGGCTCGGTCTTATCAGGTCTTATCAATATCATGCCACTGATAACTGCTGCTGGAGAAGATAATCCAGCAGGAGAAGGAGGGAAGGTACGGGCTCACCAGCACTAAACTTTGTTGCATGTGAGTGTAAAAAATGCCGTGAATTTCATAGTGGTGGTGCCTACTATTGCCCTGTTTCTGAAGACCTGAAAACAGCTGGGTTTGCCATCAATCTTCCTGACTAGGATCTCCTACAGCTACGTCTGTTGTCACTCTCATGTTGCCATAGATGAGCAAATAATTCACCGTGAGTGGAGCCAGGGCTGACCTGTATCCAAAAGCTTGTTGTCCTTGTAAACTAAGCACACGGGGTCTGGAAATAGCAGAGATAGCACCGAGGGCTTTCCAGCCTGTGTCTCTTGCAGTCTTGTTTGCGTTGCAGCAGACTTCGAGGTGTCTGGCCTGAGTTTGCAATCTAACCAGTATCAGGCAGATGCCAGGCTTGGCTTCCTACACTGTGCTAACGTATGTAATGCATTTGTAGGGGAATGTACTTTGATAACTAAAAGTGTTCCCTGCTGATGTTGTTATTGTTGTTACTGTCGTTTGTTTGTTTGTTTTCTTAATAGGGCAGATATCGATAAATAGCATTCCTAGTTTGTTTAGTCTGAATCACTTTTCCTGGGCTGGCTCTGATTAATGGCTAAATATCCGTTTATACTCTTTATCCCTAAATAAATCCTGCCACTGAGACAATGTCCAGTACCCGCTTTAGGTATGTCAGAGAATATTTTGCCGGAAAAGATGTTATCGGACCACTGACATCGCTGTAATCTCCACATGCCGATGGGGTGTCCTCCCTCCCTCCCTCCTGCCCCTGCAGCACTCTCCCAGGCCAGGGGCACGAAACACGCAGAACTGGCTGCAGGAGGCGTGGAGGCTGAGCAGAGCTGGTTTGAAAAGTTTTTGCTGTCTTGAGTAGCTCCAAGAAAAGCCTTTTCTTTGCCCTTTCTGGGCCAACTTGACTGCCTTCAGGTGGTGGTGGTGTTGCATTCTCTGTCTCAAATTACTATTTTTTTCTTTTTATGTAACAGTAGAGCACATGGGTTAAGGCAGAGGATTTTAACTCTTCAGGTAAATGTTCTTGGACTCGCTGTCTTTTTCTTAGTTTTTACACAAGAAGGACTTGTTTGACAGGTTACGTTAAAAACAAGCTGTCTCCAGAATCTAGCTGTGCTGGGACAGACAGCTCTGATGAAAGAGAGATTTTTTGGAAAACGTTCTAGCCTAGATCTCGCTGCTCCCTTTATACCTACGTTAGAGGGAGCTCGGGATCTGGCCCTACCTACATCTGAATGTGTGAAAGTCGAAATCCATGTTATGCAGATGTGGAAAGCGAGCTGCGATGACAGCTCACTGAAACCCAAGCACTGGTAGGTATAGTTTAGGCCATGTGCGTAGGTATCCTGCCTCCGGGCAGGAACACCTTTGCTGTTGTTGTTTTCATTGGACTGACCCAAACTTCTCTCTAGTTTTTAAAGAGAAGGGGGTCCGGCCACAATGGGTGCCTTTTCAGAAGCCTGTGTCTCTGTGAAATGGGAATTTCTGGCTGTTTGCTGGAGGCTTTCTCCCCCTTGCTGCGCTGGCGCGTGGTGGGTGAGCTGCGAGCTCCAGCCGCAGCTCGGCTGGGGTCAGGCCCCTTGCTCCACCCCTGAGCCCCCTCAGCCCGCAGCTGCCTGATGCTGTTGTTGAACCCAGGGGTCTGTGTGGTGCCCGGTCCCACCAAACCTCAAAGTAATGATTCAAACAGGACCCTTCCGCTTTACCTCTGACTCTGCTATTTCTTCTCCACCCGCACCATTTTAGCTGTTTCTAAATCTTTTTTGGCTGTGAATAGATATATATCTTCAAGAGCATTCTCTTCCTCTTTGTCATCTCTCAGCTTGGCTATTCCAAATCTATTTCTTTTTGGTCATGCTAATTTTACTTCACATACATTATTCTTGTAAAAAACAAGCAGCCAGGAAGCTGTGTGCTGACAGCATTATTATTTCCCAGTAGTTATCTCCTGTGGTTGTACCCTCTTGCCTGCTCTCATACTTCCCTGTGCGTGGAAGTGTTTTTGTAAATTTGTATGTCAAACAGGGATGATAATGATAAAGTACATTCTCAGAGGTTGTGTGCCTTATCTGCTCAGATGTCTGTGGGTCTTAGAGATACTGACTTTGGAGGTGTTATCTCCATTACCATGCTATACTATATCCTTTTCAACAGGACAAATTAGCGGGCAGGGAGTTCAGCGCTGCTTCGACGATGACGGTGCCTCTCTGCTCTGCAGCTGTGTGCTTTGGAGAAATCCAGTATTGCTCTGACATAGGGCGTGCTTTTTACAGTAAAGCATTTTGACTAAAGGAAACAGAAGACCTGCAATGACCTACAGTTCAGTGCACTGCTGTGTGTGACATCTTTCTTCTTTTCTTTTCAAGGATGGGGGAGAGCAGCAGCTGCCACATACCTCGTTGGCTTTGTGATCCTGGTCATCTGTTTCGCCCTCGCAGTCATTGCGTTCTCAATCGAAATACTCCGTTTCAACTTTGTGCGAGGAATTGGAGGCTTGCTCTTTGTTGTTGGTAAGGCTGGGGGCAAAGACAAGGTTGTCCGAGATGTAAAACAGTCATCGGCAGAAAAACTTGCTAGATGGAGCCTCCCTTATGAAATAAGATGTCTTTGTCTGGTTTCTGACTCATTTTCATGGGGAACAAGGGAAGTCTGACCTACGCTCTGAGAGGATAATGGTTAGGGAAGCTCCAGCAGCCTTTGTCAATAAGCACTTTCCCAAAAGCAGTGCATGGGGGCAAAAGACAGCTTTGACCCTGCATGTCACATGCTAAGACTTTGGAGCCGAGAGCCCCAGGTGCTTCCCACCTTCCTGGGGAGAGGAGGAGCTGGGGGCCATGGTACAAGCGGGAGGTAAGTGGCTCCACAAGGACCAAGGTGCCTGGCTGTAGGACAGGGCTGGTCTTGGCTTGCAGGTGAGTGCCTCAGCAAAGCGGCAATGTCAGCTGTAGCTGCCACCGCCAAGTAGATAGGGACCTGCCTAGATCAGAAGTCATGCACCTCTGCAATTGTGCAGGTGAGTTCGTAGGACTGAAGCTAATCTGTATGTATCTGAGAGGGCAATGCAGTTATCTCCAGATACCGGTTTTAGTGGGAAATGTAACGACATTCATTGTCACTTACTCTTGGTTTTCTTTTCTTTCTCTCCTTAGCTGCATTCCAGATCATAGGCTTGGTCATCTACCCAGTGAAATTCACAGAAGAAATTCCACTGATAGGTGATAATATGTTCAGCTGGGCCTATGGTTTTGGTTGGGCCAGCACTGTTGTTGTAATAGGCTGCGCTTTCTTCTTCTGCTGCCTCCCTAACTGGGAAGATGAAGTCCTGGGAAACATCAAGCCGACCTATTACTACTCCTCCCCAGAGAGAGCACCATACTTAAATTGAAAGATTAACTCCAACTACGATCAACTGTCAAAGCAATGGAATTTACAGCAATGCTGTAAATTTTGGTGCGATTATAAGAGACTGAAGAAAACCACCTTATTTCTTCAGAGTATTTCTTACTAGTACTGGTAACAAATTAGTAAAAACATTGGCATCTTTAAGCAAATAGGTTTTACCTAAAGTATTATTTATATATTCTCATGTCAATTCTGTTTGGGTGGTTTACTTGCTCCTTTCCCTCCCAACTAATTGAGTCACCCTTATTTTATTAAAATATTTGCTTGTGAATAAAGATGTAGTGTTTCAAGTATGGAAAGGAGGAAGAGAGATTTTAAACAACCCGCTAGGGGGACCTTTAATTATTTTGTTTTATTTTTTCACCTCTAACAAAATTGCCTTAAATAGAACTAGGAAAAAAATACAACCCTTCTAAAGAATGCTTTTTCTTCCACCAAAGTCAGTCCCAAGGAAGGAACTTTACTGAGTGTATTACAGTCACATGCTGCCTAAGAATCTTTTCTCATTCCTGTTACTGGACTGTTGACTATTAACTGTATGAACTAAGGGGAAAATACAATTAAAATTTATTTTTTCCACCATTTGTTGCAGTTGGATGGAGATGTCCTCTAAAGCATGGAGCTAGTGTGTGTGATGGTGGCTAGTGTAACACTTATTGGTGTTTTTGTGGCCACTGCGGGACTTGTGATGGAGCATATAGTTAAATATTAATTGTCACAGAGGGAACCAATAAAACTTCATATGTTAAAGTGTGTACATTTTTACATGGTATCTCAGAGATACTGATTTAGAAAATACCTTTCAGTAGAAACATACACTTCTTTATGTCTGCCCTTTTAAAACTGCAGTGCTTTAATTATCAGACATGCTTTGGAGGGGAATCTTGGCATAAGGTCTTGAAAACCTCCAGAAGTTTCTAAAACACACTGTGGGTGCTCCAGGGAATAGTAAACTTGGGAGTGCTGTGTGAGTCACTAGGGATAACAGGTATAAGTAGGAAAGCAGTCTGTGAGCAATATATGCATGCAAACTTCGTACAGACATACTTCTCAGGGAGTAACCTGCTGGGCTCCCAGCTTGTCTTTCTGGAGCTTGCAACTCCAAGTTTTCCAGTGAGACAGAGCCGTGCCTGTGTCCATCATGGACCAGCAGCAGCTTACAGCATATTTTATTACGGTCTCTAATCTTTGTCAGAGCTTTCTTCAGCTGGGGAAGAAGAAAGAAGAGTCTCGTGTGGGGAGCTCCTCTGCCAGCTGTGGGGGAAGGAGCTCTAGCAGAGACAGGTTTCTGAGAGGGGTGTAGTGGTGGAGGAAGGCAAATGCCGCGTGTTACAGGACTGCTTTCCCCTTATCATGCACCCAGTACTTAGGAGAGGGTAAATGTGTGGGTATGTGTATTCATGAACATGTACAAAATAGAAGTTACAAAGCATTAATCAGTATCCTGTAAAACTAAAGGAATTCAGAGCTAAGCTTTTTCAATGCCCAATATATCTTGTATTATATGATGTGTATCATTCTGTTTTGTAACAACTTTTCTCATTTGGTAATTCTGCATTTTGTATGTGTTCCTGTTTTGGAAAGGCCAGGTGATGTCTTAAGGTCCCTTGCAGACCTGTATTTTATAATTTTTACATCTTCAGACTTCAGAACTGTGTTACAAGCTCAGTCATGGCATATACAATCAACGATGTTTGTGATTCTTGCTGAAGAAGACAACCTGTGACTAATGTGTCTTTGTAAGAACACACTTCTTTTCTGTACAGTACTGGCTGGGGCGGGGGGTATCCTGTGTAAACATATCTGTATTATGAGGAATTATAGTACGTTTCTGGTGAATTCAAAACACAGAAGAGAATCCCAAGTCTGGAAAATCCTTGCACAGCTAAAGCTGAGAAGGAGAAAAGACGTAAGAAAATGGACACCCTTCCTAATGAGAGGGAGGATGGTATGGTAATAGGGTTTAGCATATCTTAAGTCTTTTGTATGTTTTTTATAAGCATTGTTATAACTTGTCAAAAAAGCACAAATGTAAAATAAACTTGGTTCTGAATATACTGGTTAGGTGGAAGCATAAGCAGCATGTTACACAAGATGTTCGGGAGAAAGCTGTTGCAAATAGTCATTAATTACTCTCAAGTGATACTAATGTAAGTGGCACTCCTTTCAAATGTGGTGGCTTAATTAAAACTGTTTTAATGATAGTTGTAGAAGCTTGGTGTTGTTTCTGTTCTTGGTGTTGTTTCAGGGATTCATTTCACAAACTCAGGAAAATTGCCATTCTTTTCCTCTTTTTATGTGAACATCAGTATCTATGAACTGCTGGGTTAATAAAATGGAGTTAAAGACCTCATCTATCCAGGAGGCAACAACTGCATTTTCCAGTCAAATAAGCTTGAGTATACACTGCAAAACACACGCATGCTTTCATCAGAAGCACTGGGCATAGAAAACTCTTGGTGAAGCCAAAACCTCCTAAATGCATCACAACTTCAGGAGGAACCCTAAACATTTTAAGCACACTATGATCTACAGGAGGTCTCAGATGTGGGAAGCTTGTTCTTTGTAACCAAAACTACCAACTAACTTTCATATACTGATCAAGCACTTTCAGTGGGGAGACAAAGATGAAGTACTCACCTGGTATTTTCAGTGGAAGGCTGCACTTCTCCAGTAATTAAAAACCTTCCCATTTTTAACCTCACGTTATGCATGGTCCGTAAATAGTCCTATGCTACTGGTATTCTTTATTTCGAACAACTCTTTCTACCTCTGACTTTATACAGACGGCAAATCCAACGTTGGCCACCACTGCTTCAAACCAGCCTGGGGCTTCTCATTTCTGGAAAGACAGGTTCACCATTTTCCCAATTTTTTAAGCTGCCCTTTTCCTTAAATGTCTTAGTTTTAAAACACACTTACCACCCTGGATTCTGGCTGCTTGTTTGCTTTTCTCTTGTTTTGTGTTCTCTTTTCCCTCTCCTTTAATTACTCTTAATTTTGAATACACAATTAGGGAAAATATTTTGTTCATTTTAGATTTTCCCAAATGCTCTGAAAATAATTGGAGGGTTTGTACGATGCCCTTTGATTTCTTAACATGAAGAACATTTGCACTCCTGCTTACCTAGCAGTCTTTATTCAGCTACAGCCCAATTCTGTAAAACTGAAAAACCCCACCGAGCTTCAGGCTGCAGGCTGGCTCCTTCTAGCCCAGCCCTGGTGAGGACAGAGCTGCTCAGAGAACCAGAGCACACGTGGCTCTCTGCTCAGGGGAGTGAAGAGCACTCGACTTGTGTGACTGGGTGCTAGAGAAGGCTAACTCACCCGAGTGGGGTGACTGGAATGATTAAATCTCATGGATATGGGAAACAGCTGCCACACCCTACTGAGATTCTCTGTTTTCAGTTGATGTAACAAGTGACTCACTTTTTAGACAATTCCTTCTCAAGGTAGAATTCCTAAGAGATACTCACCTGGCTTTTACTTCTTGCTACTTCTTACTACTTTTGGACCCAGAATACATAAATAAGTCAATACAGTGTAGTCTAGATCATTTGAGATAACCTTTTTTTTGGGAGGGGGGTATCATGATAAGCACTTAGAAAGAAAAATACCCATATAATAAAACGAAAGGTTACCAAAAAAAAAGAAAAACAGAGTTGCTGAGATCATTGTGCATTTATGAATTAATGATGAACCAAGCACATACATACATCAATGGAAACCAAAATGCTTTAGGATATTCACAACAGGCAAAAGAGCTGAGTACTGGTGTCACAATGCAGAGCAGTGGAACTTGCTGGCAATAAGGAACAGCAGTCTGAAAAAACGGGATTTTCAGTGCCAGTAAGTGAGAAGGCACAGATTTTGAAATGAAACTGGGAGCTGATACTCACAACCAGAATGAAACATAACCAGATGTGGAGGATGTGTTTCCCAAAGGCAGGGATGCTGTGTTTCTGGCTGTGATTCCTGTAAAAGGTACATGCACAGGTGTAGAGAAATCTGGATCCATGGCACCTGGGATGTGACAGCGTCACTGCACAGGTGCAGCAGTGATCTGTGCAGATCTGATGGACCAAAGAAGTGTTGATTTTGCTGTGCATGTGCAACTTATTTCTAAGACAGGTCCAAGGCATCCCCTGTACAGGTTTCCACCAGTGTAATAAGCAGCATTTGTCTGGGATTTGCTGGCATGCAAAGGTGTGGGCCAAGCTGCTCCAGCTATGGAGCTCGACATCCAGAAATTCCAGGCAAAAAGCCAATGGCTTCAAATTTTGCCTGCATACAATTATATTTAAATGACTTGGGAGTTGTCAGAATAATCCAAAGACTTTTTTATGATGATTTTTGAATACCTAAATTTAATAAGGCTGAATTTATAATAAACATTGTAGTGGAAAACATGTAAGTCTGTCTAGAGCTTTACAATATAAATAATAAAAATGCAAATAATATAAATAAATGATAATGTATGATAAGCAATATGCATTATATGATATAAATAATGAATATAAACTTTTCCATGAATTATATTCCTCATGGGTATGTCTTTGCAGGATTGGATAATATTTACCAGAAGGATTGGTATGACTGTTGCTTTTCATTTATTTAAGGCAATGTGGCCAACACATACTATTTTCCACCATATTCTCTTGAAGAATATGGAAGTGTCTTATAAATATTAAAAATTGCAGAGCGTCAAGAGTGCACATTGGAAAGCGGCAAACAGCAGTGGGGACTGGAAAAGATGCCTGTGGTGGGCATGGAGAGGGGAATCGCAACCCAGCCCGTCCTCCTCGTCTGTGCTGGCCCGAGAAACGATCATGCGTTGAAGCACGTTCATTGACTGTCACGATCTTGAATTCATATGGAGGCATATCGTAGGGCAGGAGCTGGCGTGTGGCTGTTACAATCCCTTTTCAGTAGAAAGCCTATCCTTAAATTCTTTTTGTGTTAGCAGTCCCACAGCACAAGAAATAAGGAGAATGCACCATGAAAAGAGAATCCAGATGAATTGTGGTACTTGTAAATTACTTTTTGCTCTGATTTGCTATAGAAAGTCAAAACAACTTGCAAGGCAAAACTCAGGACAACCATAACTGCGTTTTGTATCAAGACAGTATGAAAATTTGAAAATGTAGGTAGGAGACTGCTGCTTTCTTTTCAGCCTTGTTCCCAAATCCATTCCATATCAAACACTTAAAACTGAAATAGTCATTTTCATGTACCATTTTGGTTTCAGCAAAACCCTACTTTTGCCTGGAAAATTTCAGAGCGACAATTCATGGCTGAAGCTCTTAAAGGTATGCTTGGTATGCATGCCTTATCTGCAAATCTCAGAGTACTTAAAGAAGTAGCTGGTGCTGTGACCCATAAGGCACAGTAAATGAAGCAATTTCTTTGACAGTGAATTGTAAGTAAAAAGGGTGCAGAACCTGGGAATTGCCCAAGTAAGGCTGGTTTTACTCCTCTCCTAAGGCAGCTGACCTGTACGTTTTACAGGGAGTTACTGTTATGATTTGCTCTGTTGGGACAACTATTTAGTTTGCCTTGCTATGCCACAGGGAAGCTGCAGGCCCCAGAGCAAGTCACTTAAGCAAAATTATCATTGTAAAAGAGCTGGTACTCCTGACAGCCACGCTAGGAAGCTGCAGATCCCCCAGATGGTTACAAATGCTGAGGACCTGACCGGGCTGGGAATTGTGTGGTTGTTTTACAAAACACCCTTGATTTTGGCCGCTTGTGGGGGTGGAAGGCTGAATTCATCAAACTTCTTCAGAGCATCGGTAAGAAGTAACTGTGGTTTAAGCCTTGTTCCAGCATAGAGTTCACCCTGAAAAAACCATGTCCTTTAACAAAAACTAGCTAAAAACAAAATCCACACTCGGGCACACAGACATTTTCCTTCTGTGCTTTCCTAATACGGCCTTGAACAGCCCACATGAATAACAAACATGGGTGCAGCCTCATGTTTGCTACTCTGCTGTTAAAACCTGCTATTATGATAATCTTCTGTTTTTGCACATATAACCTCACTAAGGGAAGGAAGAGTCTCCTAAGCCTATGCATTTGTCTTGTTGAGGGAGGCCTGTTTTACCGACAAGTCAGTGAGCACCATGTGTGAGGCAGGCTCGTGGGAAAGGAAAAACTCACTCCCCAGGCTGCAGGGGCTTGGCTCAGTGAGGCAAAGACCTGGGAGCACCTGAGAGGGCAACCTGCAGCCCCTTCCCCCAGAAGGGCAGTCGAGAGAGTGGATGTGAACATCTCCTTGCTGGAGGCTCAGTAATTTCCCCAACCCTCTCCTTGTTTCAGATTGAGTCCTGTGAAACAACAAGTGCTAGCCTTCAGGCAGCACCTTCAAAACTACAAGAGCTCAACTGGGTTCATTTTTTTATGTGGGTGTTCTTATTTTACAATGAAGTGAAGTCAAGTCCTGTTCAAAATGCATTTTCAGTATTCTTCTGATTAATGTAAAAGAATTGCATCTTGAATTACCCTGTGAACACTTCCACATCTAAAGGCATTTTTCTGCTTATTATGTGCTTATTATGCACGAAATATTAGTCATATTGATAACAGAGCCTGTGCCTATTGCCTTGGTGCACAGGAGATGCAGGGTAGAAAGAGGACCACAAGGTACTCTTCGGCCTAAGCATAATTTGGCTGACTGAGTTACAACACTGTATAGGTTGTGGTTGTAACAATAACTACACTTGGACGGCAAGATGTACCTCTCTGAAGGGAAACAGCAGATTGGCATTATCAGAAAAAAAAAGAACCCATGGTTGTGAATGGATCAATAACAATGACAATAATTGTCATAAGATTTACAATAGTTTGTACAGAAAACGTTTCTCAGTTGCTCAGGGTGACTTGTCAGATGTAAGGTAACACACAAGAGAATGGATCATAAAATATTTTTAGCAAAGCTTTGAAAAAACAACAACTCTGGAGACTTCTTGTTCTTAAGAAGTGTGAATATCACGGAATGAAAATGGTCTTGCTGCAAAAGTCATGAACATGCACTGCAGTTGGTCAATCCATGTCCATATGCAGTCATACATATGGTTCACATGATAGGGTCAGCAGACTAAAGATGGATTAAAATGTGCTGCCAATCACTTGTTAGCTTCTCCCTCAACTGAGAAAACGATTTGTGTCTTGGCTGAAAGTGGCAGATTGTTGTTTTTAGCTCTTAAATTGCTTGTTTTGTCAATATCCTACTGCTTACTTGATTACTTCAAGTAGCAATGAAAATTCATTAGGAATATTTTGAGATGCAGGAAGTGCACTAAAGTCTAACAGGTTTAACACTGATAGTGTATCTTCATTTTCAAGAGATGATGCTGGTGTTTATTCTGAGGGGCTATCTACAAATATGGGGAAAAACAGAAGAACCAGTTGCTTTCACACAGCTCATACACTGCAAAATACAAAGCCCACTGTGGATATGTCATCACTTCAAATCACAGACTGTAACAGAAGTTTTCAGTCATTTTTCCCTGTTTGCCACAGGAGTATCAGAATTACATGCAATACTTCATTTTGTCAGCTTTGAATACATCTTCCTCTAAACTGTCCCAGATACCACAAATTACTCTTGTATTGAAAGTGAGGAGTGCTCGTCATTTTAAGCTACTTAAGGATGACAAAGATGGGCAAGATGCAGAAACACCCGCAGTGACTGAACACTACTCATCTTTCTTCCAGTGTGATAAACGTGTTCCGTGGTATCATCCTGCAAATGCTAACATTTGTGACAACACGCATTCATCCAAAGGTGAGTTGTGACAAAAAAATGATGACAAATCCTTCAGTCATATATGGCTACGTAAAACATGACTGAGCATTCAATAAAAAAGGGAAGAAAATTTTATTCTTCAACAAACACTGGCTCTCAAATACTTGACAGTGCCTAACTTCATAGTGGATTTCATCTACAAAATTGCTTTGATTTCATTGTTGTCTCTGAGAAAAAAAAAAAAAGGCCAAGTGTTTAGAAAACTGTAACTATTCTTGAAGGATTGAGCCTGACAAGAGACTAGATAGAGACAGCTGAGCAAGGGCTACAGTGCCACATGCACAAGTGTTTTTGAAGCTATCTTTTAGAAACCATCTAATATCCAAATCCAAACCTTGTTTGCCTCCATCTTTTGGAGATTTTGTGACCATCTTTACCTCAGCTGTGGCAACAGAAAGAATGTGTGTTGCACATTCTTCTTCCATACGTGGACAGGTTGTAGGTACCAGCATATTGCACTAAGGGTGAGCTTCAAATAATATTTGTTTTAATGTAAATATAAAAATTCCATGCATAAAAAAGATATATTACAGTGTGTTAGAATTGATAATTAGCCTTTTAAGCATTATATTTAGGTTAAAGATAACTGAATTTGTGGCTAGTACAAATGTGACCTACAAGGGCTCCCTAAAGTGTCCTCTACAAAATGGAGTTTCATTTTTCTTGAGCTTGCCCCTTATTTCCATCCCAAAACAGCATCTGAGATGTCTTGATAGTTGGCTTTTGCTTTAAGTAACTCTCAAGTTCAGAGGCCAAGTCTGTAAAGACATCTCCTGCTCTAACAGAGATCTGTCGAATGCCATTGATGGACCTCTCACAACCTCAAGAAAATGGACCATGACCATACTACAGGGGAGCCACTGCCAGAAGGTTTCAGCTAGCCAGAACTGCACCAGCTGGAGAACGAGGGGCAAAGCAGCCACACCACTGCTAATCTACCACCAGGCTAACAAGTTATCTCCACTTGGAGGTAGGGCACAGCGTCACATTAACCCATTCAAATTGGTTTCATGATGGAGCTAAAGCCTCTTCATGGTGCTGCAGCTCACTGGTGTGGATGTTCCAGTTTGGGTCTATGCGAGCTCAAGACCTCTTCCTGCACACTCCTGTACAGTGTTTTAATTCAATGTAAATTATGGATTTCTTTTATGTTAGTTATATTACTGATTTATGAACATTAATTTGGCAAAATGCTGTGGAGTTTGCCATTCAGTATGGACATCACATTTCACCATGAAAACTGCAGTATAGTTGCAAATCTCTGTGAGTACATCAAGTCCAGGCTTGGATGCAGACCCAGCTGACAAAATCCACCATGGGAGCAAAGGATGCTTTGCATCCTGTGGGCGTCACCATGTTGCACAGAAAACAGCATCAATCTGCAAGTGGTGCAGCTGCTTCCAGATGTACAGGCAACCAAAATACCGGGTTGAGGCACGTGTTAGTTTGAAGAGAGAGTGCTACGAGCATGGCTGTGTTGCTTCCGAGCTGGCTGACAGAACAACGTGCAGTGGGGCACGGGAGGCTGTGGTTTGTCTGCGTTGCTCTCACAGTGCATCACAGGCAGGCTCTGGCAGGCCCCCAGCAGCGTATGCACAGCCAGATCCACATGCAGGGAGACTTCACAACGCACAGTCAAACCAAAGCCTAGTTTTTGTTCTCCCACAGAGGCTATAACCTGACCATACTATATTTTTAATGATAAACTCTTGTTGTTGTTCTTTTTTTTCCCCCTGGCAGCTATGTCTCAGCTTAATAGCAGCTAGAGGATTTTCTTTTCTTTGATTGTCAAAGATAGGGTATCATTTCATTTTTAAATAGAGTCCAAGAAAGGCAGCTTTCAACCTGCAGGTGGCAAGTTTCGGAAGCAATCGCCACCCTCCAAAGCAAGCAGCCTCCTGGGTTGCCTCCTGCATTCACCTGCCTGATGCAAACCCCTCAGGAGATGCGAAGCTGCAAGCGCAGCTGTGAGATGCTCCTTCTGCTGGGGAGCGGCAGGGAGGAAAGCGTTAAACGCCGAGGGTGAACAGCACCTCTTTGTTACCGAGTCAGCAGAGCAGAGAGGATCCCACTGACAAACCCAGCCTCGCAGCCTCTCCCCGGCCAGACCTGTTATTGCTCAGTGGTGGCTCTTACTCATTTGAATTTAGGTGGAGCTGCCTCCCTCCCTCCCTCCCGTGCCTTCCTGATTAAAAAGCTTTTCTCAGACACCTGCGCAGGGGCTGGCAGGTACGGGTGCTCACCTTCAGGGAGCTTTGCAGAAGCACCCCTCTCTTGGCGCGGCCGGGTCGGTAGCAGAGACAGCTCTCCTCGCCCCGCCAGCCTCCCGCGGCCCCGCAAGATGGTGAAGTACGGCCTTGACTACACGCGGTGCAGATGGATCCTACCCCTGCTCCTGGGCATCGGCGTCATCTTCGGTATCATCGCGCTGGCGGGCAGGGGCTGGCTGGAGTCGCAGACCTTGCCCTACGTGCACCAAGCGTCGCTATGGGAGAGCTGCAGGAAGGCTTTCGAGGGTGGGGAGTGGAGGTGCGAGTCCCTCATGGGTTACGGTAAGCATCGGCAAGGGCGGCGGGGAGGTCTCTCGGCGGCGGGTCGCCTCTCCGAGCTCATCTTCCCTCAGCCCTCCCAGCTGTATCTCTTTATACCTGACCTGTATATAAGAAGCTATGGGAGATAGGGACTGACACTGAAATACGTCAAGGCTTTTGAGAAACAGAACGAAGAAGAAACATGCCCTCTGCCCTGTGCAGAAAGAAACCAAGGTGCTTTAGGAAATGGTTTGTGTAGTACAAAAAACACACGTGGTAATGTACCAGTACAGAATATATTGCAGCATTTGACTTTCTTCCTCTTTTAGAAGAAGCTGGTAAGCTTTTCTCACTAATCACAGCTTTCCAGAACTTAAAAGCTACTGCTGATCAAATGTCCAAGCAGCAAGCTGTGGGGGGAAGCCTAGAATGAGTGTAACAAGCCAACCCTGAGTGCCAGTAAGAAGTTGGGAGGTAAAAATGTGAGATGATACAAAGACATCCCCAGGGAGCGTCCAACTGCAGAATGCTGCTCCAGTAGGGGGGTCTTGTGAACAAGTCTTCTTGTGATTATGAAAGAAAACTGTAAGAGAAGAAAGGATTTATGTTTGTATTGATTTTTTTCCTGATTTTAAGGAAGAACATTTTCTCGAAGGCTCAGAATCTCAGCTGCTTTGGTTGAAAATGAGTGTAAAAACACTTGCTGAAGCAGTCTCAGAGGTCATTTATTACAGCTTTTCAAAATTTTTCCTGAGAGTTTATCATCTATGGTCAAACTCTACCTCCTGTGCTCAAAATTCACCAGTAAAGAGTTAACTGTAGCAGGCCCATGTGAGTGTAGGATCCAAGGCTGGCTCCATTCAGCATCATGCCCAGTCCTGCTCTCATAGCTCCTGCATCAGCTGTTTGGCTGGACATAGGTCAAGCCAATTTGCTGCCTCTGGCACGTGGCATTGGAGAGCAGGAGAGAGACTGTGATACTCAGCTGCAAGTATGTGCGCATACTGTGCCTAAAGGGGAGGTGAGAAAGGCCTGACATTCCTTGGTTAGAATTAGCAAAGGGCTTCCCAGTCCTGAGTTTCAAGGAAAAGTGAGGCCTCCTCCCGACCTCCAGTTAGGCACTGTCTGTGTCATGAATGCCAGTTTTACCTGGACAGAAAATTTTCAGAGGTTTCACCATGCTTCTCTTGATAATACAAATGCTTCCAGGTCCTACATGGTTGTTTGGCATTTCACTTCCTTCCTTATTCTGCCTCTCTCTTACATGCTTAAATTCTGCAGTTTTATGCACAGTTTCCCACTGGGAAGCATCTACAGACAAACCAGGGAGGTCATCCTCCTCTATTTGGACTACCCCACAACGTATGGGGTTACCATGAATCGCATCCTCAGTAAGTGCCACATTTCTGACATGTTGGACTTAGTACACACTTGCATTGGAGAGTCACCTGACACTTCTGAAAGCATTAGAAATGCTGTTCACACGTTGCATGACTGCAGTATGCTCTCAATGGGCATGTATCTATCACTTGACCTCCACAAATTTACTAAATACACAGAAAACCTGAGCAAATCCTCAAAATCCTCCTGGACAAAATTCCCAGGTGGAAAAGGAGGATATGCCTGAGACAATAGAGTCATTTAGCCAGTGGGACAATATGTAAAAGCAGGATGTAAAAAAGATGTGCATAGGCCAAGTGACAGTGGATTTTGCTGCCAGGCTTCTGCCTTTGCAAGATGATGCCATTGCAATGTAAATCTGGGCCATTACAGTGGGTTACCCCACAGGGGTAAGAGGGCTGTAGACCTGCCTGTCATGGTGCAAAGTAATGTCACTATCCTGCTCTTTTCCAACCCTGTAGATGTAGATCCCTTCTCTCCCCTAATGCAAGCAGGGAGTCTGCAGCACTATGCTGCGGAGCTGTGGTCCTCCTTGCTGTTCTTTGTCCTTCTGGTTTTGTGACTTTCCCACCCATTGCCTGGGGACCGGGACTGGGGCCTATTAAAGGAAGACCTGGGCTGAGCCCCGAGGCTGATCTGGACCCAGGTCCCTCCCTTCCCAGGCAAGTGTGCTAACAGCTGAGGTGTTACCTAGAGGTGGCCAGCAATGGAGGCAGCAGGAAACACCATTTTCTCTGCTATTTATGAAACACAGAAGAGGAAGAAGGCATTGCAGTCTGTTTTTGGAAAAGTGGATGTTGCCAGCTGTTTGTCTCAAAGGACTGGTCTCAGCTTTTGGCCCTGAGGAGATGGAGGTGTTTTCTAGGCAGATTTCCTTCAGGTACCTTATCTCCAGAGGCAGGATGTGTTCAGACCCAACCCAATCCTCTGTATTTCCTATCATTCCATCCTTGCTCAGTAGGTGTGGGGTTGGGATTTCTCTTCTGGGGCTCCTATTTTTCTTCATGCAGGGTGCAGGTGCCTGATGTTGGTCTTGGATTCCACCCAGAAGGCAAGGCCATGTGATAGCATCTCACTTGCAAGCATCCAGGTCTTGCATTGAGTTTGATTTTACCTGCCTGGATGCTGGGGCATAGGTTTTTAATAATTCTGGGATTACATTTATCCACACTGCTCCAGCAAGGTCACAGAAAACAAGCATTCAGTGTCGTGTTCTGTGGGATGATCGTCTTTGTCTTGTGCCAAGCTAAACACCATGCTTGATAAACAAGGTGTAATTACATGCCTTCCTGAGCACAGAGACAAAAGACATGATGTAAATAGCAAGGACAGAAATGTTTTACATTTTTCCTGAGATTAAGTCCTTCTTCCCCTCTCTATTCCACAGTTCCCATTTCCTTTCCTCTGGGCTTTATTCTTCAGCTTCCTAGGCTGGGTAGGTTCTGAAATTCAGTCTTCCTCTGGGGCTGGTTTCACTGACATATGTAATATGCACATCTGCCCCTGCGGCTGCCAGTGAATATGCTCAACATGGCTTGGACAGTGTAGATGTCTTAATCCACTACAGACATCTTCATCCTATTATAATTAGATCTAATTATAAAGATCTTGCAAGTTGTTCAATACAGTGTGCAAATTCAGATCACATTCTCCACCTGCAATATCTGTAATTCCCCTTACATTTCTGCTGGTCTTTTGCAAAGTTTATGAACACTGTGGAAAGTGAGAATACGAGGAGTTCATACGCTCTGTTAACTTCTCCAAGAATTCAGATCTTCTGTTTTAACCACATGACACTAATCCAGACTTTAGCAGAAGTCTTCTGCTTTTCAAGCATATTTAGCTCAAACAAATAGAACTTTACAGGGAAAATGTCTAGTGCCTTAGGACACTTTAGAAATGAATGGAGTTTAGGGTGAGGGACTGAGAAATGCAAACTGTGGCTATACAATTTTCTGCCATTTGGAACAAGTAAAGGTTTCAAGCTCATAGCATGACTGAACCATTACAAAGACAGAGACAGACTTAATAGATAGATAATGAGCACAATAGGGAATGTATCTAGCTGGGACATGGCTGAGCATGCAAAGAAAATGCAGAGATGAAATCCCTTCATGAAGCTGGCATGGCACTCCTTCGTTTCTCTGGATTTTTGGCTATATGACCTCTCTTGAACAAGGTGTGTCTCAGGCCCGAGACAGTTTTTCAGTGTGTGATTTATTCCACTGCAGGCTTTGAAGATGTTTAAACGTGCATTCTTGGTTGGGAGGAATAACTGATTTTATTTGATTAGTCTCAGTGTGATGCACAATAAGATGAATAACTCAGGGGCACTTATCCCATCTTATGTTCTGCCTGGCCCTGCAGCCCTTCCATGTGCAGATACTGCCATCAAAATAACTGCAAGCCTAAACCTCTAAATCTGGGTTGAAGTGGTTGACTCATCTGCATGGTGCAAACTGAAATCTTGGAAAAAAAGTCAGGGAAAGGCATTTCTGCGTGGTTGAATCCAAATCATTAGTTATTTTCACATCATAGTATTCAAATGGAGCCTTTTCCTACGATGTCTGGAGAGTTTATTGCCTGTGGAGATTAGTGGAGGGATGAATTGATTTTGCCATCTGGAGAGGACACGTTTCTCCATCTTGTCTTCCCATTTAGTGGGTGACTATGTTATATCTCATTCCAGTATTATTTTGGCTATGAATGTTAATACGATACTACAAGATAGGATGGCTAGTATAGTATGATTGTAATGGAAAAAAGCAGTTCAAGTATGGCAGCAGATGAGTACGTCTAAAGCATAAGTGAATGAAGGGAATGCTGCAAAATGCAATATCCTCTCAAGGAAAGAAATATTCTACTTAAGTCTCCTAAGAATCCCATTGGTGAGATTTTCTTCCCTGTTTTGCCTATATTAAACTATGGATCCAGGGAATCTTTTGCAATAATGAAACCCCATTTATTATTCTGGAGGCAGCATGCATGAATGGAAATCACTTGCCACCCCCAGTCCCCTCCCAGCTAATGACAAAACAGTGAGGTACATGGCCCGGCCCCACATCTCCTCCTGGAAAATTACCTCCTCCAGCCGGACCAGTGACTCGTCGCTCCTAGGGCACGGGACCAGACACCAAGCTTCCCCGTTGCCGCGCTGCCTACATAAAATTGTTTTGCCTTCCCCCACATTCCCATCACATCTGACAGTCAGGCATGGGAAAGCCCTCGCTTGCCTCAGGCTCAAGCAAGCACCCTGAGCAGAACGACAGAGGGATAATTCCAGAGGGCTGGACTGGGAGGCAGCCCCCACAGCAGGGCCTGGGAGGAGAAGCGGCCTGTCCCGACTGCTCCTTGGCATACGGGTGGGTGTGCGCGTAGGAAGAGAAATGAAGCAAGCATGTAATTGTGCTTGGAAGGACAGCCTGGCTCAAGTCACAGGGCCATTGTTGCAGACTTTCCCTGAAGCCAAGGTTCTGCACCTACACTTTTCCAGAGGATGGTGGTATTCAGGTAGATTTGGAAAAGTGTCCCTAAATATGGGAAACAAAGGCTGGGGAGGTTTCTGATGAGTCTGAGGAAGGCCATGTGAGAGCTCAGGAAGGCTCCATGCTCTGTGCATTACCTGAATTACAGGGCAAAGCATTGACTCCTCTGATACAGGGTGAATTGAAAACAAAGCCTTTTTGCTGTTCCTGCTGCATCAAAACATGAAACAGTTACATTTATACACAGTAATCGCCAGTAGTCTTAATGACAGCGCCTAGGGTAGCACATCATTTCCTAAGTCCTCAGTCTCCTAAAAGTGTAACGTTACTTAGGACTAACCAGTGAGAAATAGGATGACGAGATTATTTACTTAATAACTTAGAGTATTCAATTGTCATTCAAAACTTAGACCACTAGAAAATACAGGCTCAGTTAAATATATTAAACTATAGTAAGGAAAATATCTCAACAGCAATATATTCAAGGAACTCTAATGCAAGATAGAACAACAAATTTGACTTTTTCCCAGTTTGTAGGAGAGACTCCATTGTTACTATAGAGGTATAAGAGAAGAGATACAAGCCCAGAGCATTTAATTAGCATGGCAATTTTCATTCCTCATCTGCAATCGTAAATATGCTTTCCCTTGTAATTTTAGGGTTTGTCCTTTTATATGTTTACTGGCAGATTCATTTAATCAGACTCTTTTCTAAATAATAGTTATGCTTGTCAGCAATTAACTCCACAGAGAGCAATTGCAGATGGCATCCCACTGTTTATCATCCAACCTCCCCTTTAACAATTACAGTTAAATTGGGTGTAAAAATATCAGTCGTGTGAAGGGTTCTCATCTCGCTATGAGGAGACGAACTGCTGGTGTCGAGGACTTTGCAAAGATCCTCAGAGCTTTGAATTGTCAGGATCTGAAGTCCTTGAGTGCATACCATTCACTCACACACACAGGAGGCATCTCTGTTGAAAATTTATGGAAACTTGTGGCTATATTCTCATTTCTCTTCACCTCATATCTTCCTCTAGCTTATTGAGGTAATCTGATACAATAGGGCTGTAGTACTCTCTCCCTAGTCTGAATGGTGATAAGGGCTGCAAGGCTGATTTTGAATTCCACTGTGGGGTTAAACAGCCAGATTACTTAAGCAGGAAAGCGGTTATGCAGGAAAAGAAACAAACCTCTCAAAATGCTGTTATTTTTACATTTCCATGTCACCTCTCACTGACAGCTTGTGTTGTTCTGAGCAACTCTGAACACATTGAGTCAGCGAGTTTTTTACTGCCATGTTTCTTCTTTGTCAAGCGCTATTACATGATCTCTCATCAATCAGAAATTCCCAGGAACTCAAGTAGTTTGTGGAGTGAGGATGTCTACGTTTGTGTTAGATGTCTCTATGTCCCAAATGCTTCTGTCTTCCTTCTATTGGTACTAAACACCACTTCAGATCACAAACAGCTCTGCTGGAGTAGTAATCTGCAATTGAACACATATAATGTCACCAATTATGCTGAATATGCACGATGTGTTTAAATCTGGCCCCCAAAATAGGATGTCTCTGTGCAGTTTCCATTTGTTCGTTAACAACCCTATCAGCACTAAGCAGGAAATGAGGAAGAATTTTAAGATATATTGTCAAAGAAGTCTTTTTCATTCACAGGAAGACTAAATAAGGCTTGCAAGATATTTTCTGAACACAAAGTGCCATCTGTTTATATGTAATTTTTTTTTTTTCAAATGATAAATTTTTGCTTCCAACAGAAAATTAGATTCAGATTTATAGTTGCTCTCTATTGGAGAGAAACTCCCTACTGCAAAAGGCTACTTTCAGCAAGGTTTCAGAACAAAGTTTGGTCACAGCATGAAAGATGTGGGTCAAGAGTAAGGAGAACAATACTTGGTGCGTATGGAAATGAGATGTAAATTTGGTATTCTACAGCTTCAAATGGCCCTAGGAAAATGAAACTTAAAAGGAGCTTTTTGGAAAGGTTCTACTCTGATGTTTCAGTTACAAGTCCTAGCTCATAGCCTGTGTTGTCATGGAAGTTTATTCTGTTTGATTCACATTATATATTTTAACCTGTTTTTAATTCAGGAGCAGTTAGGAAGCAGGTGCATATTGCCACTGTGTGATTAACTGAGTTTATGTATATGTACTGATTTATTGATATCTTGCCTGTATTATTTGTCTGACCTTGCCCACCCTTACATACACATTCAAATTTAAGTCATCCCGTTTTAGTGTAAAATAAATAGGAAAAATAGGAGGAAAAACGTTGTAGTATTAAACCGTATAAAACTAAACCTTGATCCCAAGATATTTGCAGTGTATGCAACTGCTTCTGAAGATAATGTGAGCTAGGGGTATTCCCTGACTCTCTCCTGGTCAAACCTTTAATTCTGAGTCACTGTGTGCACATTATTTTTAATAGCTAACTTACTCCCTTGGTGATCCCTTTGATGACGGCTCTACACGCTCTTCCACTTCTGCCTCCCTCATGCTAAGTAAGCATGAAGGAGAAGCCCTCATTAATACAGGATTTGCAGAAGCCAGCTTCTAAGTCAAGCTTCTACATGTCTGGGCTTATGATGAGATGAATTTGAACCACTCCCTCAAGACGCAACTGCTCCTCCCCTCAAAATTCAAGTCAGGATAGCTCCTAAGTTGGATTGGTTTCCTCAGTAAGAGAAGAGGTTTTCAGAAGTATGTAAAATCTTGGATGCAGGTGTTGCCTGTATGTGTTCATAACCAAAGTCAGTGGCTGGGAGTTAATAGCTATCTGCTTTAAATGAGTTAAACTCCACCAAGCTGAACTGAGCTATCACTTTAGCACTAAGCTATGGTTAAGACACTGCTTTCTGCCAACACATATTGTGTTTTACTGATAGGTGGTCTATGCGTAATGGTTCTTTTCCCTACTGTTGTCATTTAAAGACATTATTATGGGGTATTTGGAAGTCCTAATTCTTCCCCATTTATATGGGACCTGCTACTAATCATGGAGAAACTTTAGAATGACATTACTTAGCGCGAACATAAGTCGGTCATTCTCTGCCACAATGGTTGTCTTTTAAGTAGTGGCAAGCTAAAAGCTGGTTCTTGCTCACATAAAAATGGCTTGCATGTATTGAGATAATACTCTGTTATTAATGAGAAATCCGTATTGACTGCTAATGAATTCTGAGGTAATGCTAAGGGAAAGAGAATAGAATCACCAAAAAGGATGTCAAAAAGAAGAACCAAAAATGCCTATTTTGTATTCCAGTTCAAATGATATAAATTCTCTCTCTCTCTCTCTCACACACACACACACACAAAACAGAATAACAGAAAAACAGTATCAACCTCCTGAGGGAAAGATATTCAGAAAACATAGGTGTTTTAAGAACAATCCAGATGCAATAAAGAGCACTGAAGGATAGAAGCTCAGAGAATAATATACATACAATCATGCCTTTGAATTTTTTTCGCCCATTTTATTCTGTTTGTAAATTATCCGTGACTAATATATGATTTTCTTCATTTTTATAGCCTTTCTGTTAAATTATTTTCAGTCAATAGCTTTCAGTCTTCACATGCTTTTTATTCATAAGAAGCTGCTTTTAGTAGTTTCTGATTTATTTCAGCTGTATACAAATGCATGCAGTCAGGTATTACGAAGTCAGCTTATGTGATCAGCAAACACTTGCAGAGATTTTAATGCTCCCTTGTTTTCAAAAAGAGCACAGAAATTTCTCAGAGTTTGGTTGTTAGAGGGTCGTGATTTTCACAAGACAGGATTTTGCCCTGTCCAGTATTAAATGAAAATTCTGACCATGCCACATACCTGGAGTCCTGGATGGTAGTGCCTTATATATATACCAATACTTTGTAACCCTTCAGCTGATAAACCGGGCTTAAGGTTAATGAAATTTGATGGGTCAACTTAAAATTCAAGCTAAGGAGACATAAATTAGGAAAAATGCTTTCAATTTAGTTTATCTCTCAAATGGAAACAAATCAAGGAGTCTTACTGTAAACACATGCACAAATTCAAAGCTGCAGACGTTTTTCTACAGATATTTTTGCTTTCACATGGAAACTTTCTCAAGAAGAACAAAACAAAATGAAATGGATAAAACCTGGCCAAAGCAGTTCCTTTTCATAGCGAATCATGAGCTCTGCAGAGTTTGCCACACCCTGATGAAGAACGTCAGGTTGAGAAATCTGAGTTCAGCTTTGTTTCCAAAATAATGCTCTTTCCCTTTAATCAGAGACTCATAAAACAGGTTGAGCTCTGCAAACTCAGTCTAGAAACATTCTCATTACGTACAATACAGAGATGAATCACCATCAGTTCTTGTAAGAATTGCTATGTAGGACTGGAGCTAGAACAGCAGGATTTGTGTTTCTCTCCCTTGGTGGTATGAGGAATAACAAAGTAAATGTTATTGTCTTTTTTGCATCCCCCCACCCCCCGAATTGAAACTCTCCTTAAAATTGCTGCACAATTTGCTGCAGTGGCAGACGTGCAAAATGATCAGCTGGCAAGAATGTGTAGATAATTTGTTGATATCTGCGAGCTGACAACAAACATTTATTGTGCTTGTCAGTGCCAGTTGTGTATTAGCTCCAAGCCAGGAGGAAAATTTGAAGAAGCATATTCTTAACGATTAGACCAGAAGTACTCCTGAACTCTCTGGGGTTCCTTTCAGAAAATATGACTCAGAGACACTCAGTAGTTCATGTGGTTTGAGGGTACCACGTCAAGAAAGACATAAGAACATTGTGAATGTTTTCCTGTATTTTGAACCATTCCAGAAACAGTCATTTGCAGTTATCATGGGGGAAGCAGACCTCACATGCTATTTTCAAGGCATGACAGCTCTTTTTTGAAGGCAGTGTTTGGAGCATGAAACTTATGGAAGTCTAAGAAGAGTAGATTTGGTGGTCCAAAGTTTTGACTCAGCTTACTGCTGGGCAGGGAAGTTTGCTTCCTTATGTGTTCACTGCTTATGTTCCCATAAGCAGTGTTTACAGTTTTGCAAACTGGAAAATGCACAAGGGAGTGAAATCAGGAAGGCAGGAAATTGGAGACATTCTTAGTCCTGGATTTCTAATAAGTCAGTCAGCTTCCATATGGCTGCAGTCAGCAAGAGGTTATTCAGAATACGTTTAGATGGAGCAATACAAGAGGTACTCGTGCCACCTCTAAACTAACTTAGCTTTAATAGCACAGTAATAAAGCTGTGTTATTATTGTACACTCTCAGCTAATTACCTTGCTCATAAGCTGCAGTGAGCTCTGCACGACCATGGGTGGACTCTCTGTTTTCTAAATTAGCTCTGGGTCTCCTCACATGGCAGTGGGTTTTAGAACACAGGCACTTACATTCATTTTCCAGTAGTCACATATGGCTGCATTCACAGCAGGTAGTCTGGATTCTCACAAGTTGTCACTGACTTATGCACAAGACACTGTAAATGGATAAATGGAGGCACTCTTTGCTCTGCTTGAGATAGGCATGAAAATGGGGGGCTCATTTTGCCTGGGTGGGATAGCAAGGTCTTGTTGTAAGGTCTTTGCTGTAAGATAAAATTGCTCAGAAAATTGCCAGCTAAAAGGAGGTGAAGAGAGGGTGGTGTGTAGCTTCCTACAAACCCTCTCATAGTGTTCATTGGTGTTTTTTTCAGCTGACAGAGGAAGTGAAAAGGGAGAAGTAGGACTGACATGCAAGTGTTACAGGGTCCTGCTGGTATTCCAGGACACTCTTGCATAAACACACATTTCTTTTCTAACAAGCACATTTTAACTATTAAACAGCCAAAACATCACTGCCATTTGTGGAGGCTGAGAAAACAGATGTCACAAATTGCTAAATATTTTCACAGACTCAGCTTGGTGTCCTGTAACCTGCTGCTCCCTCTGTTTCTATTTCTCATTTTCAACTGCTTTATCACTAGAGTCAACTGTTCGTTGAGCTGGTGTTGCACCCTCAGTAATTCTTTGGCCTGGATTTCTCATTTTTATGAAAAAGCTTTGCAGTTAGAAAAATTTATTTATGCTATAACTTTTGCTTTATGTTAAAGGAAAAAAAAAAAGGAAAATAAGAAAATATTTGGGACCAGCTTAGCCACTTGGTTGCAGCTAAATAATTTCCTAAAACCACTCAGAAGTGTTTCCTAATAAAACACCTATTCTGAAATGGTACTTTCAACAAAGTTTTTTGCAGCCTGTGGAGAAAGAGCCCTTGGGAAGGGCGTTGCTGCTCAACATCACAGGGACTCTGTATTTGTGCCAAGCCTTTAAGAATCTGCTCTGGAGATGCAGAAGACATTTGCAGTTGTAATGGCTGGAGTTATCCTTTCTCCCTCTGTGTCAGTGTTTTCTGACCTATTTAATTCTTTTAATTCTGGCATTTATGAGGAATTGTACGTACTAGTTATGTTTGTAAAGACACTAAGCTACTCTAGTTCTCCTGGCTGGCACAAGGAAAAATAAATACCTCAGATACAGATACAGAAACGGTTGCAATTATCCCCACATAATCTTTTACCCCAGAAATGTAAGTCATTTTTTGACTGTGGTCTTAGGCTACTGAAAACTACTACTTTTTGTAAAGGACAGGTGGTGAAGTCAGGGTACTGTTCCTCAAAAAAAACATGGTGGGTCTCCCATGGAAGCCTATTGCCTCACTGCAGCTGCGTGTTGGTTTTCTTCCAACTTTGAGCTACACTTTTTTCTCTTTTGAGAAGCGAGTGTCGCAAAATTGGCTGTTATGTGATTAAGCAACGAGTCCTAAGGATGTAAGCATCCCACAGCAAGCATGTCTCTTCTTGCCACGTATCCAGTGCCCTGCAGGCTGGGCGTACGCCCAACCTGCCTTCATACAGTCACACCGTTTGTAACGCTGCTTCAGGAAAAACACCTGGGCGAGCCCGGAGGAGGAGGGAGATGGGCACGGCATGGGCACAGTGCCACCACACATGGCCATCAGGCACCCCCGAGCCCCTGGCTGCGCGATGCTCCCAGCTGGGGGGTGGTGATCTGCCATGGGCTCCTTTTGGCAAAGAAGGCTTTGGCAGACTGGCCGGGGTGCTCCACTCCCGTGCTGGACCCTGCGTCTCCGCATTGCATGCTCTACTTCCATGTCTCCTGTAAACTCCTCAAGGGAAGAGTTTGGGCTAAAACACTGGGTGAGACGCTGAGATGTGGGCACATCTTTGCTGTCCCTTCAATTTTTCTCAGGCAGCTGCCTGTTTACATGAAGAATAATACAGTTTAAAAGTCCTCTAATGCAGACAGAAGCTCTTTGGCATAAGGAAGAAAAAGGACACGCCATAAAATGGAAAGTGTAGTGCAATTGTTAGACTGGATCATAAAGCAGGGGTGGATGGCGAAAAGTAAACAGAAAGGGAAGTTGGTCTTGATGGGCTGAAGGGAAGAAAAGTAGGGCTGGAAAACTCCGACCATTCTTCTAGTCTGACAGCAGAGGTGGTGTGGGGCTGGGGAAGAGCCAGGGGCAGAACAGTGGCACAGCCCTGAGGGCTTTCATGCCAACCCAGCACTGGCAAGAGGGAGGGGAGAATAGTTTTCATTTTATTACTTAAATCCTCTTGTATGGGTGGCTGTCCTTTAAGCCTTGGGCTACTACAGCAGCAGGAAAAGGGAGCTGAGATGAAGGTCATTTTCTGGTCCTACCTGCACAGACATGCAAGCCATAGAGTGAATAGGTCACCAAAATATAAGATGGGTGCGTGGGAAAGTGTGATAACTCAAAGCTATTTGGTGAACTGTGTACTTCCCTCCGTTTGTCAGCCTAATGGTGCTGGTCCAGCTGCCGGCCGGTTCTCCCGATGCAAACAGGCCGAGCAGCGCTGGTGGAGCACGTACGGACAGTGTGGGCTGGCAGTGACCAGCACGTTCAGCACGTCTGCTGATCGAAGCACTCAGATCGGCAGGTTATTGAACATCAGAAATCTCGAGTTACGTGGTTCCAGAAGGAACCTTTACTGAACAACGCGCGCCACATTTAAGTTGAGTTATAATTATCACCAGGCTTGTTTGGGCTGTGGTAATTTTACAGCGCTGTTGCTGTACGTGTTTGGTTAGAAGCCAACACCTTGCAAACACAGTGTAGGCGAGGGGGTGAAGTCTGTAAATGCCCAGCAGACTTTTAATTGCCTGCTCTATCTACATACACAATTTAAAAAGTGTCAAAGCAGGCTTTTTATACTGAGACGAGGAGACTCTTTGATCTCTTTGAGCAGTCATTGCGCCTCAAGACTTAAAATATTGAATAAATAATATTTTTTTTCAGTTGTTATACCAAAACAATATGCTTAGCTCTGACATGCTGTAACATAAAGTTATATACTTTGAAAATTAAGGTATTAATACCCTGATGAAGTTTTTCAAAATAAAACAGTTCTGATTTTGGATCAAAAGGAGAGGTCAAATTTCGCTACAAAACAGATGCCACATCTTTAGCTCCACTTAGGACACAGGGCTAAACAAAGGGTGAAAAAGCAGAAATTGCTGAATTTTGACATTCATGGAGTATTGCCATACTTTTAAATTTGCATGCCAGAGTGATAGTGCTTGTACAAACCTTTTTTTTTTTTTTTTTTGAAGGAAGAGTTTAATTAGTTTCAGGGACAGTCCGATTCTCCTTGTCCATGCAGAGTGCTGCTGGTTTTACAGCATCTGCTGAGGTAACGACATTTGTTCTTGAAGTAGTGTCCACTGTTAAATCTTTACAGTCATTTTTTTTCTTGGTTCTTAATTGTTAAACCTAAAGGGGAAGCATGCATGCAAGTCCCCTGCATTCTGTAGGAGAGGTCAAAGCTGGTGTCCATACACACTCTGCACTTAGTGAATGATTTCTGGTGGGACTAAAATGCCCACCTACAAGAGGAAAGAGAGCTCCCTGCTTTTCTTCTTGGGAGCTGACCTTCTTTTCATGTTTGTTTAAAATCAGCCTCTCATTATAAACCAGAGAAAAACACTAAGTCTTTTTTTTTTTT
>VXAA01003142.1:800582-836804 GCA_013399115.1 Anseranas semipalmata
TTTTTTCTGCTCTAATTTGTCTTCCTTTTGATTTCAGCTTGGGGAAGAGCTGCAGCTGCCACATACCTTGTCGGCTTTATACTCCTCGTCATCTGCTTTGCTCTGGCCATCATAGCGTTTGCCATTGATACACTTCGGTTCAACTTCATAAGAGGGATTGGAGGCTTGCTTTTTGTTGCTGGTAAGAAAATATGTGAAGCAAGTTTAGCTTGGGCAGGAATATCCATACTGGAACTGGTATTTCCCTCAGCTGCTTCTATACCCAGTTCTTTGCCTGTATGCACTTGAACTCTCAATGAAAAAGAATGGAAAATCTGTCATGGCAGTGGATAGATTTCCAAATCCTCCAAAATACGGGTGGATTTAGCTACAGATATTATGGAGGCAGGCAATGGGATGGGTGTTAGCTTAATCTTTTTTTTTTTTTTTTTTCTCCTGTTTCTTCAGCTGTGTTCTCCATCATGGGCCTGGTCATTTATCCAGTAAAGTTCTCCAGTGAAATTGAAATGACAGGAATCAATATGTTCAGCTGGGCCTATGGCTTTGGCTGGACCACTGCCATTATGGAAATATGCTTGGGATTCTTCTTCTGCTGCCTTCCTAACTATGAAGATCAAATCTTGGGTAATGTGAAGCCCACATATTTTTACTCTTCCCCGTAAACAGCAGGAAAAATGCATTCATATTCCACAGATATCTGACAGACCATCTACGTCTTCCAGAATATTGTCATCAGATGCTAGTAGAAAAGGCTGGAAATTTTTGAAATACATGTAGAAAAACAGTACTGGCATTTTACAATAAAGTTATCTACTATTTTCTCGACCTTCATATCTGATGTGGGTTGCTTAGATTAAGTCTAAACATTAAAAAACTTGTGTTTCCTCATTCATTCCCATGAGTGGGGGTGTATATGGATTCCATTAAATCTTACATGCCTTTATATTTCTAATTAAGTCTAGAAAAGAAACTATCAATAAACAAAACAATATCTATAACCTTTCTGAAGGAAAGCAGCTCACAGAAATCCCATTTTGTATGTATCAGCTTTCTTTAACCTGAAGATTTTGTGCATTTTTCAAGAAGCCAAATGCCTTTATTCACTGACTGCCAGAGTAGCAAATTAGCCAGAACTTCATGACTTTGCTTCCAATTTTACATTCATTCACTTAAGCTGTAGGGCTGCAGTAAGAAAAGGGCAAGACAACCCCCCTAGTCAAAGCCAGCATCCCAACTTTCACCCATCTGTTTGGAATGTAAGTATTTATTTCTGTATATTGGTAAGAGTAAGCACGGACCATTGGGAATACAGGCACTCTTAAAAATCCTGGCATGCCATTGCTGGGGCCAGCACAGGGCAGGCAGGGGGAGAGGGGATTTCCAGCCATCCCTGCAACCTACAGACCGGGTTTGGCTTTCTTCATTGGCCTCTGCCCCTGTTATCAGCTGTATCAAACTCTATGGCTCTAGAAAGCTCTGTTTTACTGTTCCAGCTCTTTTATCCAGGATAAAGGGGTCAGGAAGGAGTTAAACAGAGGTATGACTCCCCTCAGCGGTCTGGGCACACATCAGGAGTGGACTTGGAGCAGTGTGGATCTAGGTTATCAAGCTTTTGTCAAAATGCCCTTTTTCATTAATTTGCTGGTTTTAAGTATTCTAGAAGTGGAAAGTATATACTATAAAAGGTGTAAATACCCCCTACCATCTCATAACAAGACTCTCACAGTGCGAGAAAATGATCATAAAACACCCTTCAGTATCTTATACTCCACAGTGCTGGAGACCTGGATATATTGCAAGCAATGAAGTATACTCAAGACTCTGCTGGTTTCTGCATTGCAAACCCTAGCTTTATAATGTTCCATTTCTTCTCTTACACGAAAAAGGGATAATTCTACTGTGTGTAAGAAGAAGTTCCACTGAAATCCTGAAATAGAGTGGATTATTATCTTGTAATATATCTGCATTTTTTTATCTATCTGTACTTTATGAAAAGTGCCCCGCCAAATGTTCTTTACTGCAAAGAATGAGAGGTAAGATTTTTTTTTTAGTAAAACCTCTGCGTAGCTAAAATTAATAAAGACTCAGGCCTTAATCTTTTTTTTTTTCTTTTTTTTTTTCTGCTTTTTTTTTTTTTTTGAAGCAGTTAACTCCATTCACTTTTATGGAGTGACTTCTAACTTAGATCAATAAACATGAGAGATGTATCAGGCCAATGTGGAGTGTCTGTGCAACAGGGAATGGCTAGAAAAGAACTTGCAAATGCGTTAAGAAGGTATTTCCCAGTCAGAAGTAAATGAAAATAAAACACAGTTGGGAAAGCAGTTTTTATGAAATGGCTTACAATTCTTTATGTAATATTATCTGTTCAGGAAAAAAAAAATCATAACTCTTTTCATCATGCTTATTATACCTAATAAACGATGGTATCTGTGTATTGTTTCAAAAGTGAGTCTTAGATTTTGTTCTCTACCAAGAGCAGGGAAGTGTGGAGTCCCCAGAGCATTCTCTTCTAAGGCACCATGTTGGAGCATCTGGGTATGTTGGCTGGATTCAAGGGGGGAGAGTAATTTACAAATCTAACATCAAAACAGCTTGTACTGTTCCTCAGCTGACTGAATCCTGGGGCTTCATTCCCATCTACATGAAAATATGGAACTTGCTCTGCTGAGCTTATGGTCTCTGTGGACTCAGGTAACTATCCGCATGGTTCTTTATTGCAGTGTGTTGCATGGAGGACACCGTGTTCACCAAACAGGAAGCCAGTGTGCTCCTGCTCGATGCTTTTGCTCCAATGGATGTGTCAATCCCTTGAGGACACAAAGGGCAACTTGAGCAACCACTGATTGTATTTACAGCTTCTTTACCATTAGCTGAACGCTGACCCAACATATGGAGGTGGGGAAAGATGCAGGGAACAAGGAGCGTGACATCAACCTTACTGTGAGAGCAGAGCATAATTAAAAGGCAAAGAAAATCTCTAGTGACAGATCATCTCCCCTCCTCCCTCCTCTCCCTTGCTGCTCTCAGCAGCTTCACCACCATCTCCTTCCTCCTCCTTCTCTTCCTCCCCCTTCTCCTCCCTAAAGGCAACAGAGCAGCGTCAGGGCTGGTGGTGGTGGCTCTGCGGGATGCAGCCCCAGTCCCCATTCCCCACTGCCACTTTCCCCTTCCTGGGAGGGAGGAGGGTGAGGGGGCATCGCTGACCCCAGCACAGCCACAGGGAGCCCAGCCCAGCTCCTCCCCATCGGCCCCCATGTCCTCACAGGGAAAGGCTTTCACTAAGGCAGAGGAGGGGGGCAGGTGGGTATCCAACGTGCAGAAGCATCACAGGTGCCAGAGCTCAAGTGCCTGCATTTAAGGTAGTTTGTTTCCAGCCATAGAATCATGGACTAGCCCAGGTTGGAAGGGACCTCAAAAGACCACCAAGTCCAACATTTCATGGGAAAAGGAAGCCTAGACAGGATTATCTAGCACCCTGCCCAATATCCCCTTGCCACAGCCGGGGAACCAGCTACTCAAGAGAGCATGGCAAAAGCAGAATGCAAAATGTAATCTGTTTTAAAAGAAAAGGGCACCGAATCCAGAAGCCAAGGAGGTGGCTCATCTGGATTATCAACTAACTGGCTTGTTAACTAACTAGGTTATCAAAGAGCTAGATTATCATCTAGCTAGCTTGTTAACTGAATTGTTAAATCAGTCTTCAGCCAGGTCAACTAGATTATTAAATAACCAAATTGTTACATTGATTTTGAAGCAAGTCAACATATGAGTTTGGATTTTCAAACCAAGGAGAAATTAGAACAGCCCTGAAGCTCTGATTCTCTGTTTGTTACAGTTCTTACTTAAGGTCTCACCTGTAAGAGAAAAGGGCACTTAACCACTAAAAGAAACAAAATAAAAGACGTAAAGTTTCTTTGTGCTCAATGGCAATGCTGAAGAGGTATCAGGTAAGAACAGATGTCTGCAAGATTTGGCTTTTGAGAACATGAGGTCTGCTATAACACGAGTAAAGACTTCACTGCCAAAGGCATTGCCGCTGTTCATGTTAAATTAACTATTGGGGAAACATCCTCCAACAAACACATTTCATTTAATTCAAATATATTACTGGAAAAAAAAAAAAAAAAGGAAAAATTGTGCTGAAAACAAGTGGATTGTCAAGCAGCCTTACAGGTACAAACTGAAGCAGAAGAAATAATGGAATCTTTCTGTTGGTAAGTTAATATGCTAAATTTAATTTCTGGTGTTACTGTCAGGGCTTGTGTAACATGTTGATGCCTTGGTCTTTCCGATTCCCTTTGCAAATATTTCCATCTTTCACTATGCATTTTTCAGGCACCTGCCATTTAGTCTTAAAATGTAGCCTGCCTAATCAATAATTTAAATGTAATCTAGTTTGCAACTGTATTAAAGTTGTGCATATTTTGTTGTATGAACTAATGGTATGAGTGAAATTTTGACCCCATTGACATCACTTGCAAATCCATTATTGATTTTTTTGAGGCTGACATTTCATTCTTGAAGAGCAAACACTTTTTCCTACATGTGCTCAGAATCAATATCATCCCTATGGGTAGCTCCATTGATTTCAGCAGCTCTGTTTAATTCTGGAGTAGGATACTAGTCCGTATGAAGTAAGGAACCAGAGTTACAGAAGACAAGATGGTTCCCAGAATAAAGGACAATTCAATGTGTGCAAGATAGCAGAATCTGGATCACAGCTGAGTCATGCTTTGTTAGATACACAAAATGGTCACAGTAAAAAGATGGATCTTCCCTTTTGACACATCTCGGCTGTACAATAATTATTACTTCTTATTATTCAATTGCTTCTTATTATTCAACTTCTTGGAATAATTCCTTGCATGTTTTTGTATTTAATGGACTTCTCTGTGATCTGAAGATGAGTAGATTTAAGAAAAGAATGAAACAATCGAGCTTGTGATAAGGCAGAAGAGAATTGACCCAATTGTACACTCTGGCAGGAAGGAGGAATTGAACTCTCTTGCTAGAGGGGTATTGAATGGAACTACCAAAGAATTACTTCAGAGTTGTATTAGAAAGTAAAATAAGAAAACAGAATTAAAAGACTGCTACATAGTTAATAATGGAGAAAAAGGGGAGTCACGGGGACCTTTCCTTATCTTTTTTCCCCACTGTTAAAATATTGCTATTGCTAGAAATTTTGCTTAAAAAAAAATTGCTAGTCAGGTGCAGCTCTGTAATAATGACTAGGCCTAAAATTTATGTCCAAAGTTCTTTAGTGCTAAGTGCCAAAATCTAGAAAAGCACACAGATAACTTCAAGGTTGCAGATGGTTTTGCTGGGGTCATCAGGGCTGTTTACATAGATGGTTCCTTAAGTGACCTACAGGTTAGGGCCCATATGCCTGTTTATACACCCTGGTTAGCTCCACAGATTTCCTGAAAGTGAAATGGTGTAGTAAATTTTTTTGATTTTTCCATTTTTTTTATAATCAGAGTGAACGTGTGGATGCATCACAGAATTTTGCATGTGACTTCTGGGTGTGAAAAGAATTTATAGGAACATCTTTCAAAACAGCTTTACTGTTTATGATAAATGTGGTGAGATTGGATCAAAATGTCCTCTCCTGGACAGCTTTATGACAAATCTTTTTACTTGTGCTACTGTTTGTCTGAGCCATCTGTTTTTCTGTAAAAACAGTTTTGTGAAAGCCTACTCTAATGAGCCTATCATACTGAAAAGAAATTATATTAGATATCCATGAAGAACACATCATAGATCACTCTAAATAGCCCTTGAGTGTTCAAATGCATTTCAAGCAGAGATGTTGCTTAAAGGATTTTTTCCAGAGAATAGCGTAAAACCAACAGAAGCAAATTCACTCAATTATCAATTGATGGCCTGGTTTACATCTCCAGCTCCCAATTTCTTATGAAAGACCTAGGTAGGTAAGGAAAAGTATTACATAAAGACTTAGACATATATACAGACTTTGTATCACCAGTTTGTGTAAAGTTGACCTCAACGTGAGGTATGTAAAACGCAGATGGGCTTGCACTGTTTTTTCCAGGTTTTCATTCTCCAAGAAATTTTCTTACCTCACTTCTGTAAAGCTTTCCTGCTCCTGGGTAAGCTGTCCCACTTTTACCACATGCAGTCCTGGCTTGTATCCGAAGCCTGTATGAAGTATTAATACAATGAGGTTTTATCCCCTAACCCTCGCTCTTTGCTGCTTAAATAAGAACAGTGTGAAGTAATAAAATCCTGCTGACATTAGGCAAATTAGAGGAATGGAAGATTTTCTGAAGCTGTTTTAGAATGGACTCTCAAAACAAGAAGGCAAGAAGAACTGAGGTTCAAGAGAAAAAAACAGTCTAATGTGAAAACGGGATCCTAAGGTGTACTTGAAGGCCTGATTGTACAATGGTTTGCGGTGATTAGCAGCCAAATTACCCTTGCAACCTGCCCCTTCATATCAGCGTGTACCCTCAGCTGAGAGGGTTGTGTGGGTCAGCAGACGGAGGTTAGAGACTTGGCAACTCATGGTGGTTAGCCAAAGACAAAAATATTCTCATAAAATCAGAAATTCACACTGTCAACAGTTACAGCCTTCCTTAAGATACTCCCATGCATTATAATACATGGAAAAAGACAGGGAACAGACGCACCTATTTATCTTCATAATTGCTATGCCTGGTGCTTCAACTCCAAAAAATGCTCTTTGGATTAGTAACAGGAGGACGAGTACAAAAAGCTGAAACTTCACGCTTTGCCCTGAGTCACAGCACAAGCAAGGGACCATCTGAGTCATGGAGTGCTGTCCCTGGCTGTCAGAGAAATTTTCTTATCTTGTTCATTGTCTGTTCAGCACTGCTTGCCATCCAGTACTTCCCCAGGAGGCTGCTCTGAAATACCATGCTCTGAGAGCTGGCCCCCGACTTCCAGCTGACACGTCCCACAAGCCAGGTGACAAGAGCTCCTATCCCGCTGACACGGTGTGTGACTATATCCAGACCTCACCCTGGGGCAGCGCAGCTGGCCCTGAGCTCTTCTCGAGCAGAAACCCTTGCTTCGGTGGCAAGAGGTCCTGTTTTGTCTGCTCTAGCTCCTTCAACGCACCCTTCCCCAAGCAGCACACAGCCTTCGACATCTGCGTTCCTGTCACGACTGCTGCCTCCCTTCTCAGACTGCTGCTCTGGATAATTGCAGTAATTCGGAGTAGTGCCCTGGGCAGTCCCTCGGGTTCCTCCTTTTCCTTGCCCAGTGTAGAGCACAGTTATGGAGAGCTGGCCACGCAGCAGCCAGAGGAGGAGCAGCCCACGCTCCACGAGCAGGCTGGCGGGGAGCCTTGCTCCTCTCTGTGACAGTGTGTGGTTAAAGAGCAGCTGGGCCAGCAAGAGGGAGCTTTGCAGATAAAAAAATTGTGAAGAATGAGGTGAAAACAAACTTATACATGTCTCCATCTGTTCGGCTAAGACAAATAAGGACAGAGGAACTGTTTGCCAGAACATCTTTTGCAGTGGTGGACTTGAAATGACATGCTCTGCCTTCACCTCCCAAACCCTTGAGGGCACGTGGGAACCGTGGTGCTCGCAGGAATGAGTCCTCCAGAGGTTCAAAGAAAGTAGGAGGGTTTCTTCTCCACACACATTTCCACCTCTCCTTGGCGATACAACTCAAAGATTGCAATGGGAGTATAAATAACACGAAGCAATCAAGCCGAAATATCTCCAAGGAGGAAAGCTTGCTTCAGGCAGCATAGTGGGCTATCCCCTCCTATGTATAACATTATTTTGCATAGAATAGATTACACATAGATTACACAGATCACATGCAGATCATATACAGTGCATGTTTTGGGAAAGGATGCTTTGTTCTGAAGTATTAAATACTGCCACAGGTGGGGTACTAACATGGATTAATACTGGAAATGTGGATTGATATTCAGCAACCTCAGTGTTATCAAAACAGTTCCACTTTGGGCTGTGTTTATTTGTAGCTTACCACATAAAAAATCCAGAAGTTTCATATTGTTTACCTAAATGATAGTTTCTTTGGGGCATTTTTTGGTTTCTTTTTGCGTGGCCACTCACAGGAGCTTTAGTTCAGCCCAAACCTAAATATTTATTTCAGCTTCCTTTTGCCAGCACATTTTTTCCAGATTTTAGAATAACAAAAATTTAAAATGAAATATTTTAGCTTTATTTCAAAAAGTCTGCAGGTACAACATTTTAGTTATTTCATTTTTATTTTGTAGTGGATGAAAATATTCACAAATGACAAATCTGTGAGTTTGAAGTCAAGATGAGATCTGCTTTTTTTTTATTTTTTTTTTTAGTGAATAATCTATTTGCTCCAAATAATCTATTTGCTCCAAACCAGCCTGGTTCTGCTGTTGTAAATATAGGAGCTGTTTTGCTATTACAGACAGTAGTACAGCTAATGTAATCTGAAGATATTCTTTCTTTTAAGTCAATAGTGGTAATGTACAAACAGTGAGTGAAATGCAGGGAAAGGCAGGGCTCTGAAGGTTATCGGATGAGAGATCACAGAAGACTGAGCAAAGTTGCATACGACTGGGCTTGTACAGGGCTCCTCCTCACTTACTCGCCCGGTTTTGAGAGTCGCTGCCAAGCCAAACACAAACACAAAGACTTGTTGACAGCCTGTGAAAAGCATTTTGAAGGCAGGGAGGCACTGCGGACAAATGCCAAATAATTACAGTGCTGCTGCCATACACTCTTGCCACTACAAGTTTGATTTAAGTCTCACTGTAGCTCTGAAGATGTTGACATCTGTAAATATAACATTGTAAAGCTTCACCTAGTCTGTATTAATAAAATGAAGATGTAGGCTGGCTCAGTGATAAAATTTAGTTTATTAATGAAAGAACTAATGTGCATAATGAGGAGAGGCTGAGGGAGTTGGGGTTGTTCAGCCTGGAGAAGAGAAGACTCTGGGGAGATGTTATAGAGGCCTTCCAGTACCTAAAGGGGGCCTACAGGAAAGCTGGGGAGGTACTCTTTGTCAGGTAGTGTAGGGATAGGACAAGGAGTAGTGGCTTTAACCTAAAAGAGGGTAGATTTAGATTAGATGTTAGGAGGAAATTCTTCACTCAGAGGGTGGTGAGGCACTGGACCAGGCTGCCCAGAGAAGCTGTGGATGCCCCATCTCTGGAAGTGTTCAAGGCCAGGCTGGATGGGGCCCTGGGCAACCTGGTCTGGTGGGAGATGTCCCTGCCCATGGCAGGGGGTTGGAACCAGATGGTCTTTAAGGTCCCTTCCAACCCAAACCATTCTGTGATTCTATGATTCTATGAAGGGGCTTTCCAAAAAGGGAGTGCTCGCATCCTTCTAACAGAGCTTCATCATTGTGCTTCCTCCTCCCCTCATTGCTATTGTAAGTACTGCTATAATCCATCTCTTGTAAGAAGAAAATATGAATCAATACCCCTCAAATACCATTTCCCATCGGGCTTTGGGACTGGCAAAGTACTATGTAGATGCAAATGCTAGGCATCAATAACATCTATTCAAACAAAAGTTAAGCTCGGCATGAAACAGTTAATCCGGGCAACAAAAGAAAGCCTCTGTTTCAGCTTTGGGGCAGCCAGTTTATGTCTACTGTCACAACAGATTAAGAAATACACTGCACAGTCCTGTAAAGCTGAATCGGCACAAAACACTGGGCTGAGGCGCTGGTGATGAGACATCCAGTATCAGTTCTTGGGCAGAAAATGCACCTCGGGCTAGGGCTGGGCTGCTCCAAACCTCCTGGGTGAAGCCGCATGAGGCACAGGCGGTGCAGACATCTTCCACTGGGTACGGGAGCAGCTCCTTCGCAATTGCTTGAGGGAGGTGAGACAGCTGGCAGCGAAGCCATCGCAGCACTGAAATTAAAGTTACAAGCTGCTTTCCCATGGCAGTGCCGGGACACAGCATGGTGCTTTGTAATTATGTTTTAGGAGCCTCCGCCCTCCTGCCCTAATTTCCAATTAACAGTTGTACCCTTCCAAACGACTGCAACACGATTACAAACAACCTGCAAATGGGGTGAGGAAGCCAGGAGGGACCATTCTGTGTAGGTCAGTAGCAGGCTGCAATCTGGAAAAACGACTTTATGTCACCACCACCGTGTGTCTCAGCCCTGTGTCTTAATCCATTGCCTCTTGTAGTCTCACTGACACTATAGTTAAAGCCACAGGGGAAAATGGCCGGAGAGGGGAATGGAAATGTGGTAGGAATGGAAAGAGATGGGAAACTGAAATGAGGTAGCAAGGCAGTGGGACACAAATAATTCAAAATTATTTCCATTCATTTATTTACATCTGTTACATACATTTATATACCGATTTAGGTTCAGAATGCACAATTTTGATTTTTTTTTTTTTTTTGTCATTTTCACCTCCAAAAGTTTGTCAACAGACATTTCCTTGTGGCTTTAAATGACCGGTCACCTGCTCTGAATGCCAAATGGCATGGATGAAACCAGGACATTGGGTTTGTGATGGAGATTGGTGGCACCTATTTTAATGAGAAAGGTGCAGGTAACTGCTAGAAACGTTCTGTTTCACCACATCTGAATAGGCAGGGTTTCCTTGCTGGGTCATGTTATTTGGTCAGGCTGTTGCAACTGTGAAGGAAATGCCACTTGCCCATCATAGAGATGCCTCCTCTGATGCCCTCTCCTTCTCCTCATTTGCTGGTGCGAAGAGGAGGCTTTCAGAACAGCAAGACCTTACTCTGCATAGGTCCAGTGTTTTCATGTGGGCATAAATTAAGGAAAGACCGTAACCTCATGGGGTTAATTTAAAGCAACAACTTTGCCCATTTTAATAACAATAATTGAATACCTCAAATATGATGTTAAAAGGATGTATCTCCCTTCATCTGCATAATAGAGTTTCCTTTTAACTTTAATAGTCCTTGTTCTACCATTTGTGACCAGTAAAATGTATGATTAGCAACAAATATAATTTATGTAATTAGAGATTTATGGGCTTACATTGAACCCTTTACCTGCCTGTTTCTGTTTCTATACACTGCAATTTTCTTGTTTGTTTTTTTGCAGCTGGTAAGAGCCTGGTTGGCCATTAAAATGGAAATTGTGAAAAATTTTCACATTGAAAGCTTTCCCACTGGAAAAAGCAGGTTTGGAAAGAACAAATCAAAACAACTTTTATCAGCCTTTTAGTTTAATAAAGCCTTTCAACCAAAAATAATTAGGACAAACTGTAGCACTTCATCTGAAGTCTTAGGCACTTTATCTTGATATTATTTTTATTCATGTGAAACAGCAAAAATTGTGTTTAATGAGATGAATTTTTGAATCTTATCAGAACAAAAGGACTTTCACCTTATCAAAATAACCTTAGTAAATCCTTCATTTCTCTTTTAAAATCATTTTTCCTTTAGCTTTTTAAAAATCTATCTCACAATAGGTGGAAGTATCAAAATACTAGAATAAAAATTACAGAAAAGAAATGTCTTGACTGGCTACTGTCAAAAAATGGATTTTTTTTTTTTTNCTACAGGAAAAAAGAAATGTGAATAAATGTGGAAAAAAAAACCAACAGTATTGCTGCTTTTAGATGTAATGAAATAAAAGGTAAAGAAACTATCCATTCTGATGGGCACTGTGAATGTCCTGACCATTTGAGCACTCATACCAAAACTCAATCTCTGTAGCTGGGTCTTCAGCCTATTTGGATTGATTAGATCCTGCCTTAAAGTGAAGCCATGCTCAAACCGACACCCCAGCCGTGCCCATGGCCAGCATGGACTCAAAGTCAGTGGAAATACAAATAATAGGTTCGTAAGTATAGGGCAGAAGCTGAGCTAAAAGCTGGGTGAGAACCAGTATTGGATGTAAGGGCCAGAGGCACCAAGGAGAGTTATGTAAATACTTATGACCTTAAAATTTGGGATTTTCTGTAGTTACATCCTCTTCCTTTGCTACTTGAATATTTACGCATGTATCTGCCAAGTATTCAGGCATGGCTTTTTTGTATAGACCATTAAAACCTACATGTTCTTGCCTGCCTGAGCAAAGCTCTGGAGGCATCACATCTTGGCGTAAGGCTGGCAGGTGAGACCTCTAATGCCCACTGGCACACCTCCACAGTGCAAGTCCAGATTTAGAAAGAGAGAGCCCCACTGAACGGAGGAGGGAAGTGGGGGAGTCCCCAAAACTCTCTGAGCACCTCCAGGTGGCAGGTGGGATGGACCGGGGACCAAAAAGATAAGAAGGGATCTGCGCAAATGGCAGGTTCAACCCTCTCCTCAGCCCCCTCCTGCTCTGGAGGAACACGGTTGGTGCCTGGCCCCAGGCTTGCTGTACTTGGCCAACCCTGACCCCACTGCTCACCTTGAAGAGGAGACCCAGCAGATCAACCTCCTTATGCCTACCTGAGGAAAATTCTTGTTACAAGACTGCAGGGGAAGCACCACTGGACCTGGAGACAAAGGTGAATAAGACTCTGCCTCTTTCTTCAGTATGGGAGAAGTTGCAACACAAGCATTTACCATTTTATGACCAATGCAGTTGGTATTACTGAGGACAACATGTTGTAAAGTATTGGCTTCTGCTTCAGTCTAGGGTGGCATCCACGGCATTTACTTTGCTCCCTGTGTAGAACAACACTGATTACAAGCAAGGGGAAGACTATTAATTATGTAACTAGCAAATGACTTACGCTGAAATTTTACTGATTTACTAAGAGCTTTTATTGCAGCATAAACAAGCAGCCACATCTCACATAAAAGACACAAAGCTTTCTGATCATAGCTCTTCAGCAGTTATTAGTGTTAAAGCTTTTCCAAGCTACCCTGGACTGAATGGTTGACAATGACCAGCAGCTGCACTAATTGGAAATCTTTCAGACATCAGTCAAGGAGGAGGCGGGGGCAAAGGACAAATACACACTGTCAAGACCAGATTCTGCATTCCACTTCAACAAGTTAATATTAACCCACATTTTTGTCCACTGTTGTCTGATTATTCTTGAAGTCTTTTGGCAGCAGAAATTTGCTTCAGGAAAGTCTTCATCCTTCAGCAGTTTGTTGTGTGTGAAAGGTTGGGAGGAAAGGAAACCTACAGGAGGGTGAGCTTAGCTGTGATTTTCATGAGTTGGAACCTCAATTTTGCCTACAAGTGTGGATGTGAAGGATGAACAGAAAAGCATGGCCAATAATCCAGGGAGTGCAGGAACAGAGCACTGTAATCTTCCAGTGCCACTTACCTCCTCTGAGCATCTGTTTCCACGTAAAATAGGGAGAACAGCATCTTGTAGAGCTGTTGGGAGGATGAATATTTGAAAGGTACATTGGATCTGCAGATGTTTTTGCATTTAGCTATAAGTGATTGCTAAAACTGGCAAACAATCTGAGCCTGTTGTTCTTCGGGATGCCAACGCAGCCACTCCTCAAAGGCAACACCCAAGACACCACCACCACCCTGATCTGGAAAGAAATGAAGAAGCTGTTTTCCTTCCTCTTACTCCACTGTGTCCCCAAACCCCAATTTGCTCACGTCAGACGCCACGGTGATTGAAGCAGGTGAAGCAATACTGTTCTTTATGTACTTTCCCATGCTTTAGAGAAAGAACAACGGTGACAGTACCACATAACTTGAGTAGATGCACATTCAAAATACTCAGAACATTTTCAATAACTTTTGTTGCTGATTCAGAACAGCCTGCAAACTCTCTGGAAGTTGTATATGTTCTAGCGGAAAACAACATCACTATTTTTTCTTACTGTTTTTGCAGGCCTGGTTGAAAGTTCAAGTTTGTACATTAGAGGCTTCAAAGTCTACCATTCTGTCACCTGCAGCGGTGGCACCTCCCCTCCCCTCATTGTCATTACAGGGGTTCCCACACTGCACCAAGGGCACGAGGATGACTCTGATATTGCATTAGCAGTGCTGGCGTTGTGATTCTCCTCCCAGTTTACGGCGTGGCAGCGATTGGCTCGGGTGCCTTGGTGCTGCATCTGCAGAAATCAGTTTGTTCTGGTAGCTGAGCAACACGTTACTGTTGCACAGAGGGGATGATGAATCATGAGGGTGTTGGTTCAGGCTCAGCAGGGCTCCGCTCAGAGAAAGCCCTCAACACAGGAGCCAAACAAAGCCAGTGCGGAGCAAGGAAAACATTCACTTGTCACTGTCCAGATCAGGGACTGATCAGTGTAACAGACAGCAGTGTGCACAGGAAAAAACCCTGCCTTCGCTTCCAGAGATGCCAGGTAGCTGCGAGATCTCAAAAGCCTCATTAAGCAACCGGAAAACAAATTATATTTACACTGATTTTTTTTTTTTTTTCAGAGATTACTATGGCCTATATTAAACAAAATCAAGGTCCTAATGTTTGTGTGAGTGTGGACACAGAGATTAACAGCATCCAGACAGCAGCTGTTGGAGCAACAATGGATTTTAGTGCTTCTGACAGAACTAGCAACTTTGAGATTTGGCACCAATTTTAGAAACACATGCAGACTTAAGGAATGGATTTGCCTAATCAAGTTTTCTCTTAACTTTGAACAAATTAATGAGAGTTTTATATCCCATAGCTAGCACTATGTAATTTTTTGTATTTCATAGTAATAAAACAGGAAATAATGAATGACGGGGCTGTATCAATTACACGTTTTGCTAAGACTGGTAAATTAACAAGCAAAACAAACCATGAAACACAGTTCTGGTGTAAGTAGGTGTGTAAATCTACAATGCCACTAACCAGAGGCTATGCAAACAGTGATACATTTGGTGTAGGTTTAGGTTACATGTGAGCTGTGGCACAGATGACTCTTTTCCTTGGAAGGCAAACCTCCTTCTCAGGAAGCCTCCAGGTGGGAATACGGAAGTAACAGACTGAAAGTTTGTCCCTTACCCCAGGTGTTGTAGGGCTGCAGAAATGCTACCAGTACTTATTGGCACTATCACCACTTGATGTCTGTACAAACAACCTTCACTTACAAATTTGTTATTAAACAGGTTTATCAGGGAATCTGCTGCAGCTCTAATAGATATCTGAATGCCTATTCCACTTTGTGTAGATTTTCCTTTCATGGCACAAAATAGTCAGAAGATAATCACTATGATCAATGCCTTTTCACCAGGAAGCATGTCACAAGTTCAGCTGCAACATATCATGCCCCAGAGTTCTTTGAAGTTTATCCTAAACAAATCCAAGTAAACAATGATTAGTTGTGGATGGGTGTTTTTTTGTTTGTTTGTTTGTTTTGTTGTTGTTCTGTTGTTGTTGTTGTTGTTTTTATTATTAGAAGTCATAATGGACTCATATTTATTAATCCTCTAGTAGCAGGCAAGTTTATCTCCCAGGTAGAAAACCGTTAGGACCTTCACTGGCTTTCTTAAAAATATCTCACAAGACTCTCAAGGATTTTACATGTTTCAAACTGCTCTAGAAAAGGCAGTCTGCTTTGTCAGATTGAATAAGGCATAAGTAGCTTCTAAAGTAAACCTTGAGCTGTTGATGATATGCTTTGGACACTTCACTCAGTTTCTTCACATCTCCCCTTATTTATCAAACAATGACAGCAGTGCAAGCCTTTGTCTGTGAGTAGGAGGAAGAAGTTCACATTTTTAACAGCGCTGTGCAAGTAAGAAGATATTTATTCCATAGGACAAATAATCATTTGTTATGTAAGTTTATAATAACTTTCAAAATTGATCAGTTAGTCCTCCCACTTAAAGCCCAGCTGCTGTCCACAACTTAGCTTTTGATGTGTTGGCTGGTTAATTTTTTGCAGTTATACTTTTCTCACTTGTTTCACTTAGACAGCAACCTTAGCTTTCTGCATTATTAATAGCTATATCAACTTCTCTTTATTTTGGTTCTAGAGACTTAGCTTTCGTAGTAAGGAGGTTATAATCCCTGCTATGGATTACTTGGTAAACAATAAGCATGTGCCCTTGGTTATTTCCCTTAGTGGGTAGAGCTGGCTGAACATTGTGGCTATAAAAGTATTGGAAGGAAGAGCTGTCAACATCAGTATAGATGGTCTGATGGTCTTAGAAGTTTTACCTGTTTCTCATGGATATATGCCCCAAATAGTTTACACTGAGATTTTGTAAGGGATCTAGAAGACTTTATGGGATGACGAGTTTGAACTTCAGGAGTAAGTTTGGTAAATAGTTCAGATTTCATCGCTGTATAAGGTAGGTTTGATTCCTTGTATGTGAAAAAAATCACTTTGTAACCTACATAGGAAGAGATGGAGAATATGTTGAAGCGACAGCATCAGCTTCTCTGCCTCCTGCGGTAACAGGTGGTTGTAGCTGCCTGTGCCCAGGCTGCAGGTTCCACAACCTGAGCGTTTTTAAGTGTGAACATGGTGAGCAAGGAGGGTGAAAGTTCCCAGAGGGCTAAAAACTGCAAATAGAGATATTGTGAGTAACATGTCTTAACTGGCTCTCATGTCGTCCACCCTCAAGCCCGCGGCAAAACCTCAGCTGATACAGCCAGAAGCAGACTACATATACAGAGCTTTGATGTATCAGCTGACTGTTTGAACAGAAAAATGTATAGAGATCCACTCCTCCATGTATCCTCTGAAATATTTTTCTCTGCTCAAAAGTGCAAGAACCTCAGATTGAAACCAAAGCTCAGTTTCTTAGTTCTGGTTTCAAGTTGTTAACAGTGAAGCATTTAACGGACTGGCCAAGTTCTGTCATCATTTGCTACTTGGTGGGCATGTGTCCGCTTTGCTTACAAGGTCTGCACGTGTGTGCAACAGGTGGTGTCACCATTTCCCTCTTCAGTGTCACATTGCAGTGGCACTGTCTACATGTTTACAGCTATTAAGCTCTTGGGGAGGAAAAGCTACAGAGCCACTCAGCAACCTGCTGTCATTCAGCAGACAAGAGAAGGGAAGGTTCAATTTTCCAAACCTGCTGATGCAAAAGGTGCTGCATATGAGTGTGTGGGGGAGAGTGACCTGTAAGGGAACAAACACACAGACAGTGATGTGGCTGGATTCGTGCTGTTAATGAGCAGGGTCCTTTAGGTGCTGGTAGGGTGTCATGCTCAATAGGAGTGATTAAGCTGCACTAATTGCAGGAAGAAGAAAAGTGGCTGATGTAATTCAGAGTCACTAAGGTGGAAAAAAAAAAAAGTAAAAATTAGAATTAGTTGAGAAGGAAGCACAATTCAGAGACACTAACCAGGAAATTAGGAGAAGGCTGATGAAATGCCCACTAAGGCTGCAGAGTGGTCTGCATTGCTTCCACTACCTGCTGATGCAGTTCTGCCCCCAGCACAGCCGAGGTGCTCCCCGTGCCCATCCTCAGTGCCGGGTGCATCCTGACTTCAGTGCTGCACCGCCCCAAACCCTCAGCAATGCGCTGAGCAAGGGGTCTCATCATCTTGAAATACGTATTATTCTGTCCTCAGAAAATTTTGAGAAGAGAGGTACAATCAGCCAACTAGCCTAGGCTTCAGGGGACAGAGAAAAAGAAAAGTTCATTGCTGCCTGCCTTTCATGCCCTGTGTCACCTTGGGAAGTTGCTTTGGGTAAATCTGTAAAGGACAGCTATGCTTCTAAGGATGCAAGATATGAAGTGTTTGAAGACAAGAACAATTCTTAAAAAATGCCTTTGCTGGAGTGTTAGATACTCTTTAGGGCTGAGAAATGCATTTTTGTCCATGTGGGACCTATAAATTAGCATCACAGACCTGCTAGTGGTGGTCATTCTGACACTGAGGGAGCTGGTAACCCCCTTGCATTTATTAATTCAGCAGGGAGGAGAACTGCTGGCTCCCAGGATGGGAAGCCATCTGCAATCACCCCTGCTGCCTGGGGAGCTCAAGCCCTGGAAGCTCCACTGCTCCCCTCTGCCCAGTGGCACTCATGCTCTCCCCTGAGGTGCGACACTGCAGAGGAAAAGGTAAGGAAGAGAGCAAAGCAAGAGATCAAAGGGATCATTGCCGCAGGCTCAGAGATTAGCACATATCACCTGAGGGGAGACCTGAGATTCTGCCTTTTCTCAAAGTACTGGTTATACGTTTATGAACCACTATATATATTCATGAACCATTATATATCCATGAACATACATTCATGGTCACAAACAGAGGGGGCTGTAATCCAGTTCCCCACATCTTCATTCTTCTCTTCCACATGAGCATGTTCACCACTGCGCTGCCTCTAGCACGGTGAGGCGTGAAGCCATAAGTCTCCATCTGAGGGAAGAGGAGAGAATATAGCCAAGTTTTTATGGGATGCAGCTGAACCCAGGGCTCCCATGGCCTTGTGATTACTCTACCTGATGGTGTCTGCTAAAAGGCATGGCACCTGTGGCATCTAGAAACCTTCAGAAGCAGACAGCAGCCGAGCAGGAGCTTGCTGCTCTGAATCTGTGCGCTTCATTCTGACAGTGCACTGTTTCATTACCTGTGTCTTTTCAAGATCTCCATCTTCAAGCCCAGTATTGAAGGAGGGAGGAGAATACTCTATTTATGAGGACACAGCAGGCATAAATATACTGAAAGACTGTGGGATTATAGATATTACAATAATGGGCAAAAATACCTGACAGGTCATGCCCTCTGAGTTAGGGATAAAGTATTACCTACATGATTCCTTGCCAACCAAAGCAAGACCAACATTAATCATGTATTACCATATAATTTCAGCTTGTACAGATGCTTTCTGGCTCCCATCCAACATTATAACTGTATTTTGATTATCTGTTGCTTAGAGAATCAGCTTCAGGCTGGATCCCGAAGACACAAAGCAAATATAGATTGGCATCAGTATTCTGATAGGCATCACCTTTTTTTCTAAAACGCGCTTTAAGAACCATCACAGGAGTTTCCATCACACTTAGATGTATTTTTTAAATGCTCCCTTTCTCCTGCAGCAGGCATTTTCTCCAGCTGCTGCTCGTGCTCTGGCCAGTGTTCTGCTAGCCCAGCCGGCTGGAGAGCCTGGGGCTGACGAGATAGTACAATTTGTGCTAAATCCACAACAAAAGCTGTGGATTTGGGAAGAAGAGTCGCTGCTTGGATGCTTGCAGGAGGGGCAGTAAGCTGCTAGAGATTCATGTTTAAGGCTGAGTAACAAATTGTTTGGTGGGCAGGGTGATATTAAGGAGTTAATCAGCAGCAAGGCAGAGATTAATGTCTAATTGTAGCAACTCCAGGCAGCTTAATTTGCTTCCCTTGGCCTGGTGACAGAGTGAAACTGTCAGCTGGAGCTGTGTGAAGCCTGCTCCACCCAAACCGGAGTGGTTTCAACCAGACAGCGCCTGCCAATCTGCCCTTCCTGCCTCCCTGCATGCACGAAAAATCATAAATCATGTAAAACTCTCCAACTGCTAAGCTGTTTTGCACCGAGGGAATTACCCATGACTATATACTTGATGGAAGCTGCTGTCTCCTCAAATTGGTTAGGCACGTTTGTGCACGGAGGAAAAGATAAAGTGGCTGAACAATTTGAGATTAGTTTCTGTCTTCTTTTGTTGAAGCTGTATTCAGCGCACGGCCTCAGCCTACACAGAGGACGAGAACCAGATCAAAGGGATTATTTAAAAAGTTGCAGTTCTGCACTGAGGTACTGTTTGATTACCTCTCTTTTCTGGCAGTTGCACTCCACTGCGGTGACTCTGGAGTTGCACCAGGCCTGGGAAAAGAACAGGCTTGGCCTGCATTCAGCACCGGGGAGATTGCTTTGTACTGGCACATCTCTTGGAAAAGGACTTACAGAAATGTGTCCACTCTAACAGCTGTCTTTCAAAATAATCCAATATCATCACTTTGTACAATACTTAATTTCTCACCTCTCCGCACTCCCCCGTTTCTAATAAAGGAGCTGATTTACAGCATGCCACAGCAGCACATGACTGCTTGGAAAGTACCTGTATGTTGCATTAGCAGCAACCTGAACCTGCAGGGGAACTTCTACTAAGCTGAATTAGATACCCAAAATGGAATTTGGCAAAAAATCTGAATTAGTTCCTTTCCCTTAAGAAACATATGACAGAGAGCCTGAGGGCTTACACTGCGTAAAAAACCTTGGTCTCTGCTACAAACCCACAGTATTCCAGCTAATTCCCTAATAAGGTAAAATCAGTCATTCACCAAAGTCATCTGAATTACTTTTCTCCACGGAAGGCCTTGCCTGCCTTAGTAGAGTGTCTCGGCCAACCTAATACTGATGATTATGTTTACCAGAGAAATAATGACTCTGGGCTCCCAGCGTGGAGCCCTCAGCACTGGTTCTCCAAGCACTGCTGTGCAAGTGGGAAGGCACAGTCACCCCAGGCCGGTGCAGGGAAGCCCTTAACGTGGTGAGCTCATCTTTGAACACCGCAGGCTGAAGTAAGTGCCGCTTTCGGCCGTTGCTGAGGTGGTTACTAAACTGTGAGAGAGATTTTGCCATGCAAAATAACACACTTTTTTCCATGTGAGATAATTGCTCTCATTTTGTGAGCACTTCTTTTTAAGTGATAAGGTCAGGATCCTTCTGGTGAAAGAAGGAGACCCCAGGGATGAAAAAAATCAGGAATGAAAAAAATCAGGAACGGCTGCTCACAAAAAAGAGATGCCTGAGGTGGCCAGATGCGCGTGATACACAACCGTGCCGTGGCAGAGCGACGGCACAGCTCCTTCCTGCCTCCAGACCGAGGCCGTGAGTGCTCGCTCTGGCCAGGAAACCTTTCCTTCAAGGTACAAGAGAGAAGGGCAGGGCCTGCCAGAGGTTCCTGTGAACGAGAGGAAGGAGGCAGGCACAGCACCCCCGGCCCTCCGCGCTGCCCGCGCCCGCCCCCTGGCGGCGGCCGGAGCCGGGGCCGGGCGTCACAGGGCCGGGCAGNGCAGAGCAAACGCTGCGCTGGTGGACGCCTCTTAGCTTTCAGCCATCTGAGCTTGAGAACTTCTGCCAGGCTGGAGGGTTCGTACGGGCCAGAAGGCAGCCAGCAGAGCTGTTAATTTCTTTCCGTGAAGTGCTACCCTGCAGAAGGGATCAGGCCAGAAAACTCTTGTCACAGAGCTATGGGGTAGCTGGTGTCTGGTAGCTGTCTCTGGCCAGGCAGTGGTGACCCTCCACATTCCTGGTGGGGTATGATCTGGGCCCATGGTCTAACAAGGGTAGGTAGGGCAGTTGTCTCCCAACATTTCCAGGCAGTGGCTTAGGCCACCTTCTTGCCTCATGCATCCTGGAAAATGCCTTCTCCAATTGCAACATGCCACACAGCTAAAAGAAGCTGTCTGATGCCTGGGACAGGTTCCCCTTCCCTCAGTGCCGAGGGGAAGGGGCGGCCTCCATCTGTCCTTGGAACAGGCTGATGCTTTGCCTTGTTGACCCACCATCTTTTGACTCTCTGCTTTACTTCTTAGGATTTTATACTGTTTTATATTAGCATTTGTCTCTTGCGTTCTCTTATTAGGAGCTAATCCTGCCTCAACAGCTGTACTCCTGTCTTGGCTTTCATCTTTCTTAAATACTTAGCTTAAGTACTCTCTCACAGCTCATCACGATGCCCTGGGCTGTGAGGTGATGGGTGGCAGAAACATGCCTGATCCGTGTGTGTGTGCTCGGAGGGGGAGCTCAGCAGGACCAGCCCATTGCCTTCCTGCAAGACTCAGTAATACCCTCAAATACAACCGAAGCAAAGGCTGCTGGTGAAATACATTGCTGGTGTGATACCGGAGGCTAAACCAGGGAAGTGGAATGCTTCCTCTGGCCTTAGATTTCTACATTCTTCTCACAAACCTGTATAAATTCATGTGTTCTCCCCTGTTAATAATGCATGCCTGAAGGGTTTGTCTTCATGATGTGGCTATAACCTACTAACATAAGATTTGGCTCATTTGTGCATAGTTCATATTAAAGTGATCATTTGCTTCTGCAAGCAGGTTGCCACACAAGGTAGGGCAAGCTGTATCAGTATAATTATATGAACACAGATGCTTATGTATGTATTCTCAGAGAATTATACTGTTTTATTTTTAATTTGACAATGTAAGGGCTAGACTGCAGTGTGTGTCCATGGTTAAGGCAAGCACCATTAAGCAAAGGAAGGGGGAGTCCTGCCTCCTGTCACATATTGCTCTGTGGTGCTACAGCTACACCGGACCCCTAAATAGCTCACACAGCACACAGGCAGTGTAGCACTGGGGGACCTATGGTTGAGTGAACAAAACTGCTTTTTCTGTTTTCCTGCTGCAATAAACCCATTCCTCACTCCATCGCGCTCTGCATTGTGCATGGACTACTGTTTCCTGAGAGCAGGGGAAGAGAGAGCAATGTCTGTCGCAGACCGTGGATCAGCTGGCATCCTCCTGGTAGGAGAAGATACAACAGAAATGGGAAACTAGCTGGATTCTGTTACCTTGTAATTGTAATTTGTCAGGAAATAGTAGCTGCTACTGAGATCTACTGCACAGACCAACAAGCTTTTCTAGTATTCAGCTGGTGATATGAATTAGATCAATGTTTAGACATTTTTGCAGTTTCTTGTGCAACTCCTTTTTATTATTTTATCATTTGACTATTAGCTAAATATTAAGTAAGTATTCCCACACATCCTGTTTAGGGATGTGCGAACCAATTTGTATAAAATAAAACCTTACATATATGTACTCTTCCTTTTTGTTTCAGTTTTCATGCATTTCTTTAAGACTCTTGATTCAGCATTTCTCTGACCCGGGGAAGAAATGCTAAAATAACCTAAGTGTTTTTTTATAAAATGTGTAGCAAAATATTTTATTTAGGAAATAAACCCATGTACTGTTATGTGTAAATAGATTTCACAGAATCATAGAATATCCCAAGTTGGAAGGGACCCACAAGGATCATCGAGTCCAACTCCTGGCTCCACACAGGTCTACCCAAAAATCAAAATTCAGACCACGTGACTGAGAGCATAGTCCAAACGCTTCTTAAACTCCGACAGGCTTGGTGCCGTGACTACATCCCTGGGGAGCCTGTTCCAGTGCGTGACCACCCTCGTGGTGAAGAACCTTTTCCTGATACCCAACCTGAACCTCCCCTGTCGCAGCTTGACTCCATTCCCTCGGGTCCTATTTCTACAGAAAAAGAGGCCAAAAGTACACCAGGAAGTTATTTGGGTATGGGATTTCTGTAGGTACATAAGCACATAAACACTGGATTAATACAAGGAGCAATATAACCGTTGCCATTTGTGACAGGAATTACTCATCTGGTAGTGGTGGGAGTTCAGTGCCCATACCTTACCATGCTTACTTTTTAGAAAGACTACCCATAGCCAAAAGTTGAGGTGGCTAAGTGGCCTCTCCATGTCACACCTCAAGGCTAATGCTTATGCACTGGACAAAGAGGAAGGGAATTTTCTTGCCTGTGCATCCTCTTTCTCTCTGTCTCTTGTCAGCAGTAAAGAACAGCAGCACTGTTCTTTTTTTGAAAATTGTAGGCAACAAACAAGAAGTAACCACTAGATGGCCGTATTTAGTAACAAAAGGCGACTCATGCATTCATGCTGATATAATCCATACCAACAGGTTATTATTTTTACGCAATCGATCAGTTGTTTCATGCACAAATTCATGTGGACAGGCCAGTGAGTCAGGACAACCTGCCTTGACAGGGTTATTGGCTATAAAAGGAATCTTGATTGTTCTGTGTACTGGTAGTGGGGATACCCCAGATGATGAGGGCTGTGGGGTGCGGTGCAGAGCAGAGTTTTGCACAGCAGCTCTTCACAAAACCGGCCTGAACAGGATAGCTCAGTCAGCACTGAGCCTGAGCTAGTAAGTCCTCATCTGCTCTCTTGTACTAGACCCATCCTAATTATAACGAAGGCTGAGGAGGACATTCCCTGCCTGAGGGGAGGCGTTCTTGGCTCAGCTGGAGGAGATGCTGATGTCCCAGATGTGGAGTACCGGTCAGTCTGTGGCTGTGCCCGGCCATGCTGTTGGCTGGGAGAGAAAGGGTAAAGCAAAAGGAACATCTCTCTGCCCCTTTCCCCAAAAGAGAAGTCCACAGATACCAAAAGAGGACTGTGCTGAGTTAACCTTGGCTAACAGCTAAATGCCCACCCATCGGCTCACTCACAGCCTTCTCCTCTCCCTCCCTGCCATTGCCTTTCCCCAGCAGGCCAGAGGGAGAAAATAGGATGAGAAAGCTCATGGGCTGAGATAAAGACAGGGAGATTGCTTACCAGTTACTGTTGCAGGCAAAACAGACTCAATTTAGGGAAAATCAGTTTAACTTACTGCCAATTAAAATAGATCTGAGTAATGAGAAACAAAAAGAAAAACATTAAAACAACACATTTCCTCCCCCCTTTCCTAGGCTCAACTTTACTCCTTCACTCCAGACTCTTCTACCCCTTCCAAGTGGTGCAAGGGGCCAGGGGGACACGGTCAGTACATGGAGTGCTCTCTGCTGCTCCTTCCTCCTCACACTTTTCCTCTGCTCCACTGTGAGTTTACCCACAGGCTGCAGTTCCTGTCAGGAAAATTCTGTTCTGGTGTGGACTCTCCACAGGCTGCAGTCCTTCAGGAATATCCCCCTGCTCCACTGTGAGCCCTGCATGGACTGCAGTGTAGATCTGCTCCACCACAGAGCACGTCCTCCCACTTTTTTCTCTGACTTTGGTGTTCCCTCTGCTGCTTCCCACTCTTTTTTCCCTCCTCATTCTCAGCGGACCCTCTAGAAAATCACAGAAATGGAATATTTAGCATATCTGCCTGGGTTTGAGCTTTCTTTCAATGATCCATTGGGAAGGGCTTGCCCTTGGATGCACTGGGAAGGGCACCAAGTGGGCTGTTAGCCCCAGCATTTCTGCTACCCTGGGAGTAGCCTGGCCACATCTGACCTCTCTTCAGCATCTCTGAAAGGACATGTGGAAGTAGTGGACTGGCAGTTCTAGATGGTTGTGAAAGCCTGGCAAGGCCATGGTACACAGAGCAAGAGCTCCAAGCCTCATGCCAGCAGAAGCTAGCTGTGGAGCTCATGGGAGACACAGTTCGGGCCACTGGGGAGGTTTGCCACAGCTGCTGGTTGACCATACTTGCTGGTGATAGTCCTGAATTGAGGGGGAGTTCATCCAGCATGGCCAACAGGGCAAAGGAGCTGCTGGACATGGCATCTGTTAGTGAGGCCCCACTGAACAGCTGATGGCTATGAGGTGCCTCTTTTTTTGTCTTTCATGGGATGCCCTGTGTTGTTTGCTTTAGCAAACAGTGACCAAAGACACTTCTGCATGGCTTCACAATGCAAAAAGTGGACTTGTGTCCTGAAAGGTAGGTCAAAGAGGGCTAGTTGTCCATATGTTTGTTTATTGTTCTTCTGTAGACACGAGTAAACCAAAAAGTAGCCTTTTTTTTTTTTTTTTTTTTTTTAGTATTTTATTTCACTTAGTAATCCCATATTGACCTTTGTCAGCTTTATCAATCTGCCATGTTTCAAGGTGTGGCTGACTTACATCTGTTGGGACATCCAGACATGGATTCATAGCCCTAGTGATAAAATGGCAGGCCAACTTTGTGATGGGTGGCATCTCTATGTGCTGGTAGGTCTCTCTACCTGTATAGTGAGCTCTGTAGGCTGAGCTGTTTCTTTGCTCCATGTTCCTTGGTTTTGCACACCACCACAACAGAAAAGGCAGCAGGTGGGCTTCATGAGCCACAGGGTACATGTGATGAGGACGTTATGGCGTTAGTGTGATGGAGGGGTCTTTTCAAAGGTGACACAAGGGAATTTGGGTACATTTTACTGGCCATGTCAGCATTGCTGTATCTTGAAACACTTCTTCCCTGAGACTGGCCATGGATTTGTCTCACTATTGCCAAATCAAGGTAAAGATAGCTTAGAGGTGCTTCTGCGTATTACAGTAATATCTCTTCTCCACAGAAAATCCAGTGACTCATGCCTAGAGAATCACAGCAAACTTGTGTTCTCAGAAAAAACGAGAAATAGGTACTGTCAACAGAAAAGTTAGTGCTGTGGAGATCTCTGGTCACTGCAACCTAGAAAATCAAACTTTAATTAATTTGTATTGTCTGTACTTAACAAGCCTTTGAAATGCTTTTGAATATTACTTATACTGTGACAATCCTGTCAGGCCCTCAGTTCTAGGTATTGTCTGAACTAGGACCTTAGTAAACCTACAATATCTGCAATGAAACTTGAAATGATGCAGTGATTTCAGTGAATTGGGCAAATAGGAAGTTAAGACCAATACAAATGAAACCCTATGCCCACTACATAAGCAAGTCACCTACAGGTGAGTTATTTCAATGGTTCCCAAAGACTTGGCAGCATGTCCACACCACTTCGAGCCGATGACAACCACAGTGCAGTGCACAGCAGCCTGGAACACAGGAGGTGACTGCTGGGTAGGGATCACCCCACCAAGGCAGGGTCATAATTTACAACGGTCCCATTCATCTGTAACACAGGCCAAGCAGAATAGTCACGCCATGGCCCTGGACAACAGGGTGAAGATAAAAAACCCCATATGCTACTTGACTGCAACAAGGTGTTGCCATTTAGCATTCTCTGAAAGTGTTTTCCTCTACCATTTCTCTACTCAGGAATTAACTAAAATTGTACTCCTTTCTTTTAAGGGATTTTCTGGATCCTGATACCTTCGGCAGGTGTGGGAAAGTACAGGTGCCCATGTCTTAGCCAATGTGCCTTTTACAACCACTTTTACCCTTTTACATAAATGCAGTCATCTTCTTTAAGGGATATAAATGCTAATGTTGCATTTTCAGAGGTGATTAGCTGCAGATGCATAGGTATAGGTCCTTAGCTTTAGTTTCCCATAGTTGAAAATGTTGACTTGATCTGTAAAGGAAATCTAATACTCACATACTAAGAAACATTGTATAGTAAATATTGTTTTGTTTCTTTTGACATTTAGAAATCAAAATGTTATGTTAAAAATCTTCAAGAAGGGAAATTGAAAATCATTAAAAGGGGCTTCTTTCATAAAAGATCTTATCATTTTTGAAACCTGAATGCTTAACTTGTCACCAAGAACTCTAGACAAGAAATAGGAATTCAACAAAAGAAATCTAAACCTGTAATTAGCCTAACTTGGACTTGCACAGGTATTTCACTTTAACAATAACCTGTAGTTTCAGTGGTTTTTTTTCTTTTTTAATGAGAAATTTAAAGAGATCATCTGATAATGTCAGGAATTTCTCTTCCTCTTTTCATCTGAAATAGTATTTTGGCAAAATTGATGTGGTATTGTGAAACATTGCTTTGATAGCACTGCTTTTTTAATTCAGAAATATTCTGACAGTTTTATTTTTCAACGACTCTGGATGTGACTAACATTTATAATGCATTTTCATCATGACTACCTGCTTTTTCTAATCGTTACAATATCCAAGCTGATTTCACAGGCAGAAAGTGGAAACCTGGCCTCACAAACAGATGAAGAAAATTCTGGCTTTGTCTTCGGTATGGCAAGTTTTTCCACCTACAGTTCCTGGTGATATCTCATTCTTGGCTAGGCAATTAAATTACTTGTTTTAAGGATTTTTTTTCCGTATAGCAGCTTATTTGTTTCTACATAGACTAGATAGAGCAGAGGTTTTCTTTGTTGTTTGCTTTTGTTTTTGTTTGTTTGCTTGCTGTTTTTTGTGTTTTTTGTTTGTTTGTTTTTAATAGTAAGCTTTTAACAGTTTCTTGTGCATTTAGAATGTGAAAATTGTGGGTTTATCTGAAGAGAGGAGCAGAAGTTCAAGGCACTTCTGTCTTGATCTGAAGCACTGCTTCATCCCAGTTACCGATCATTATTATCAGTATCCAACAACACAAAATCTTTGCTTCTGTATCCATATCTGATAAAATATTTTAAACAGATTCCTATTTCTTGACATAAAACAATGAAATGTAAACACTTGGTAGAGCACGGGGTTAGAACACTGGGGTATTCTGTAACAGTACTGTGGCACCAAAAAACCTCTCTGCCCAATTAGGCTGGGTTTCTGATTACTGGCACTTGTGGGGACTCTGTTATGTGCTACCAGGGATTAAGAAAAAACAGTGATGGAGAATGGCAGGCAGGCTAGGCACTAGCTACCAAAATAACTGGCTCACAGTGTGGGAATTGGTGCACCTTGTTGACCATGACAACTGTTTTCAAAATCTTGTAGCAAATTCCCACACAAACAGTCTAGGTATTTTTCTATACCTTTTCACTGCTCCAGCAGTGAGATTTGAATTTAGATTATTAGATAATACATTCAAAATGAAACTACTGCAGTCAGCTGAGAGGACGTGAGATGAGACTTAGCTGAAGCTGAAGTAGTTTAACCAAATTTTTACCTTCATCTTAATCTTTCAGTAAAAGCAAGGCTCTTCTTCCAGGGAATATCATGTGAAACTGGTGACTGCACATTTATATACAAGACTTCATAAAAATTGTGCAAAACTTTTTTTTTTCTTTTTTGCTTAATGTCATGGCAATAGAAATCAGTATAATTCTCATGGGATGCAAATAAAGAGTTACACAGGCATACTCTATAGGCTTCTATGCTGAACGGTGATTTATTTATTAACTTTTCGTCCATTTTTGTCGATTGCCAGTAAGCCTCAGTTTTGTCTGTTGTTTCTAATAACATGACCGGGACTCATGCAAATTCAGAGAAAATACATGGTTGCAGCTTTCTAAAATGGGTAAATGAGGGATTTCTTAAGAGACCATCAAGGTAATCTTGCATCCCTGTTTAGTCAGTCCTTGATGAAACTGCCTGTTGTGATGCCAAATAGAAAGTGAGTTGTGATTATGAACCTCTTTTTAGAGCTTGCTGATCATAAGCCTAGCCCTGACCATCATTTTTTTCTTACAGAAACACCATACCTTCAAGAGATGAGGGTGTCTTTTGTTCACTGCACCAGCACTAGGAGGCACAATTAGGTATGTGTGCTTCTATATGACATTTCAGACACCTGATCTAATATATGAAAGTTTTATACAGAGCAGTGTCACTAGGAACGCTATTAAAACAAACAAACAAACAAACAAACAAACAAAACAAAAAACAAAATTGAGGCATTGATAGGTTGAATGATTTGTCTAAGTTATATGGGAAATTTGTGGGAGACTCAAGAACTGAATTCATCTGGCTGGAATCCCCAAATAACACACAAAATTCAGAGACGGGTGTCTAGAAAGGTTCACAGTCTACCTGAACAGTAGGTAGTGGAAATTGAACTCCAGTGCCCTTGTTTCCTGTCTCCATGTAATGAACACTTTGTTCACCTTTTCCTTCTTTGTCTGCGTGGCTGTAAGTAGTACACATTCAATCACTACATCAGACCTACCTTATTCCTCATGGATACAGACTGTTGTGCATGCCTTTAGCAACTGTCACAAATTCCCATAAGCAAATATTTATATGAAGTTATAAATGTATTTTTTTTATAAATGTGACACGTAATGTCAAGGATGAACACTGACTAAAAAGCAAGCTGTCGGACACTGATTCAACAGGCTCAGGACTGCTCATCTGGAACCCAGGGCACCACGAGGTCAAGTACTTCCCCTTATTCAACCACACACAATACCCCTGCTTACTCTGTATTTTTAGTCTCAAGCATTTTCTATCTTTGGTATTGGTTTTTGTTCCACCAACAATCCCAATATAAGAAAAGTTTTGAAGTGAAGAGCTGCCAGGAAGCTTTGCTGGAAGGCCTGTGGTGTTAACCCAGACGTTGGCGTACCTCCTGCCCTCAGGTTTGCAGGGGTGGGTGGCAATGAGAGATTTCAAGCTGCTGGCACAAGGCACCCCTGCGGTCCTCTGGCAGACAAGCAAAGCCATGTAAATCTATACAGTTTTCTACAAGTAGGTGGAGGTGACACATCCCTCAGGGAAGCAGCAGAAATACAGCACATAACAAAGGGATTTTCAGGGGCCTTTTTTTAAGGGAGAGTTGCAGTATATTGATAACCAGCATCCTGCCTGTCTCATGGTGCCCCTGGGGGTGGTAAGAATTTTAATGACTGCTCAGGTCGGTTTCAGTCACAGCACTGAAATTTGTATGAAGTTTGAGAATAGATTTTTCTTGGATCTTTTCTTTTTGCAGTTATAATCAATGAATGAGTATGCTTAGATAGACAGACCCACCTCTGCTGTGCTAGTAACCCAGCCTTCAGAGCAGTGGGTTTGAACCTCAGAACCTCCAAGGGACACTGGTCACTGAGAAAACTGTCACTGACTGCCTCCAGTACTCAGGCAAGTATGGGTTGTTCACCTGGTTCATCTAAAGTGCATCATCCCTCTTTTTTGCTTGTAGAAGGAAACATGGGTCAAATCTCTCATGAAGCTCTGGAGAGTGAGCTGTATTTTGCTCATTGCTGGGGTATTTGTATAATGCATGAAAGTCAGCTACTGAAGCTTGTGTTTTTGAGAAAATTATTGAAGAGGGAGGAAACATTTACAAATGGTAGCTATGTTTCTTCTCAAGCCAAAAAAAAAAAAAAAAAGTATAACGTAATGGCAGGAAGTGGTTCTTGAGGGAACAATTCTCCCAGGCTCTTGTGCCATTTTTAGCTGTGATCACCTAAGCAGAACATAGCAGGACTTGAAGGACCCGCATGGGCTGCTGGCTCCGTGGGACAGCATAGGGGCATGTTGCCAATCCGTCCAAGGTGTGGAAGAGAGAAAGGGCACGTGTGCCTCTGAGGAGGTGCCTCCTCAGCAAAGGCAGATATCAAAGAAGTCTATAGAGGACTACAGGTGACTGGATTGTTTCTCTGGAATGTCTAAGGAGTATCTTTTCTTTCATTGACCATTAGGTAGTGTTCTTTAGTTACAGTTAGAAATGAAACAGCCTTGTGCCAGGGTGGCTGCAGGGTTGGTTGCTCTGGCTGGCAGGAGATAAGTTAAGGCTGTACACCCACGTTGCATCCTCCAAAATGCAGACAGTGCATGAGGCAACCCTGCCTTACCCAGCTGAGGTGTTCTGGCTGTGTGGGGCAGGGGACGGCCGCAGCTCACCTGGGTCAGCTGTTCCTGAGGCCTTCCTGTGGCTCTTCCCAAAGGACAAGCGGTTTCAGCTCTTTCCACTGAAAACAGCTGCAGAAAAAAAGTGAACATAGCTCGGTATAACGCACAAAGCCTGGGTGTGCTCCCAAGCGCAAGGTGAATGAAAGATGCTCACGGTTGGGTAGGCTGCTAATCACTTGGTGGAAACATTTCTTAATTATGCAACAGGCAGCCCTAAATAGCCTCCTAGAAAAAATCGAACACTTCTTCCCTCTTGATGTGATAGTTTCTTAAAGAGGCAGAGAAGCACTACAAGACAGCAGAGGCTGGCAGCCACATCCAGGCCATCATTTTTCTAGCTAGAGGTGGCTTGTCCACATCAGTGTATTAACAGGAATGTGGACTTCTGCAACATTTTATCCTTTGTCCTTTGCCTGGTACAGAATAATGGTCAGTTGGGGACAAAATGCTGTGGTTGCTCTACAGCCATGTTTATAAATACTTCCACCAAGCACCACAGCAAATTACTTATAAATTAAGAAAAAAAAAAAAAGTATGTGGCACAAAAAATGTCTCTGCTAGCTATTTTCAAATATTTTATGTCATTACATGGGAGCTGTGAAGTCCTGCGGGCTTCACAAAGCAATTGTGGTGCTTGTTTGCTTCGGGGACAACAGCACGTGGGCAGCAGGCGGGCAGGCTGCTGGCCAAGCAGATAGAAGGAGGCTGTGATGAGCAAGGGGGAGGCAAAAAATGGCTAAAAGAGGAACTGGGAAGGGGAATCTGCCCACAAGGAAACTTTTCTCAGTCAGCTATGTCACAGCACTCTCACTGCACGACAGCAGCTGTGCTGACCACAGGCACTGCCCCGATGACTCGGGGTCCTCAGCACATGCAGAGGCTTGCCAGCACAGGCAGGCAGCAACGAGCCTCTGCCAGAAGAAAGCACAGAGATGAAGATATCAGGACACCAAAACAGATGGTAGACCACGCACACAGCAAAGCTGTGGAGGTCTGCCAGCCCCTGGATGACAGCAGAGTGGTGGGAACTGAAGGCATCCTTTGGGGATATCAGACGGGTGTGTGTGATGTGCTGGCTCCAGCCACAGGCTTGCTTCCCATCTGAAGTTTTCTAGCAGTGATTTCTTTTGAAATGGATGGAAGTACCCTGTGACATTCTGGAAAAATATGACAATATTTTCACGTTGCTTGGAGAGATGTGGCTGGAAATACAAGCTATGTCTGAAACAACGGACCCTGAACTGAAATAAAGAACAATTGAGACTTATCTACAAGCATTTGAGCCTTAGGTACATGGACATGTGTGAGAAACTCCTAGATAAGTGTCTGAGGAACAAGAATTATTTTCACGTGGGAAAGGAAGAGGTTGCATGAATCATGGTATACTTCCAACTTAGATTTTACGGTAGTGAGGGTTTAGAGAGAAGAGATACCATCTAGAAGTTGGTAGAATTTGTTTTTGAAACACATATCTGTGGAAATGCTATACTTTGGAGAAAAAAAAACAAACAACAAAAAAAAGTGAACAAAGTCAGAATAAACCACTCCGTTTAGCAAAACAGCTGCATTATCTGCCAAACCCGGTCTTGTGATGACAAGCCACATGAAATCTGTGCAGATAAGTCATCACCAGAGGATAGTTTCCCCTCTGTCTCACTGACAAGGGGTGGGTAGGAGGAGTTTGTGTAATTAATAGGTAGGGGACATTTTTTAAAGTCATCCCTGCTTACTCTCAAGTGGGTATTGATCAAATGACATGAAATATGCTTTTGTATTCATATTCCTCTGGTTAGAGGAATCTGGACAGGGTCCAAGCAGAAGAAGTAGAGGAGCTGCTAGGTGGCCCGGTGGTACAGCATCCTACCCACCGCAGCATCCTTAGCAGGGTGGAGGAGGTGAGACAGAGGGAGACCCTCCGCTGAGATGAGCCCCTGCACTGCCAGTGGGCATAGAGGACAGACTTGTCCAGCCTGGGTGAGTATTTAACGGTGGATTTTCACATATGGTTTTTGATTAAGCCAGAAGTAGGAGGACAAAAATGACTATCTGAAGGTTGGAAAAAATCACCTGTCATTTGTTCAGGAAACTCAGGTTATTCTGTGACTATGCAAGCGTGGTTTCTGGGTGTGGTGTGACTTATCTTTTCCTGTTTCTCACTGTTATTCAGTGAGATGATGTCTTTTAATTGCAGTTATTAACTTTACTTGATAAACTTAATTCTGGTGACAAAATAAATAATGCTGCAAGCAAGATCTCATTTTCCTCTCACTATTTGCTTTGATTCAGTAACTTATGTTATTTATAGAATAAAGCAAGGTACAATGTAAATATACACTGTCCTTTTTTATCCAGCCTTTTAGTAATATTATTTTGTGCCTGGTAACAATGACATGTTAAGCTTCTGACATTATGTACAATGATATTGCAAAAAGCTTATGTTGTTTTGACTGAGATAATTTTACAATGGTGAGCTGCAGTCTTAGTTTAAAAAAAGAAAATCAGCAAAACCTTCTGCTTTCTCTTTCTTCACCCTGATCACAGTTTTTCAGGGAAAATCAGTTACAGATTTTTTTTGTAATTCCAGTTTCATTGAAATTAAACAGCCTGAAAATATTTAGCACACAGATGCTCTGGCTCACTGCTGTGAGCAAGGGTAGGCACAGTGTTGCACACCGGTCTGTCCCATGCGACTGGTACAGCACAAATATGTTTATCCAGGCTCGCACCTCTAGCTCTCTGTAGAATCATTTTGAGAACGGATGAAATGGATGAGCCAGAGTTAAAAGGCAAAAAGTTGCGTCCTTGTGGGCGAACAGGGTGCTGTCAGCGGTTAGAAACTTGCATCTAGCTCACGCTTCGCCGCACAGCTTGGGCACGAGTGAGCAGCCTGGCTGGGCAGGACAGGCAACGCTGAGCTTCTTCCTCCCATGCTGGAAACGTGCTTGCCTGGGGACTTTCTGAGACTTTTCAAAATTCACAGCAAATGAGACAAAATCTAAACAAACAAACAAACAAACAAAAAACCATCAAATAAACAACAACATACACAGATTCTGCTAGCCTGTATGAGTGGAAGCAACACAGAGCTTTCAAGAGGTTTTGCCATGCATCCTAAAGATGCTGGGCTGTATTTTAGGTCATGCTGGGGCCGAACCAAGCTGCGCATGGCTGCCTTGGCGGGCTGCCCCTGCTCCCCAGCAGCAGGAGGTACGCCAGCTCTGACCTGGCACCAGTGCGTCCTGCTGCACTGGCCCGCAGGGCACAGGGGCTTGCTGGCATATGAAGTACATGGAAAGAAGCAGACAAATCAGAAGATGGAAGTAACTAGTTAAATGCATGAAAGGGACATACATGATGACCAGATTCACCCATTCCTGGCGCTGTCCAAGAGCCCTTGCCTCGCTCGCTTGCCTTGCTCCACCTCCCCAGCCCCACAAGAGGCCCAGTCCCACCAGGTGACAGGGAGGCAAGATGGCTCCCCCAGAGCAAGATGGCTGGCCTCCTCTGTGGGCATGGCCTGGCGGGGAGGATCAGGCGTCACAAGGCAGGGGGGAAGGCCCTCTCCTAGACGTGCTGCACCACAGGAGCTGTAGCTGGTTCACCAGGATGGTGCCCGACAGCCGAACATGGGAGTCAGCTTGCGTGGTTCTTCTTGGCAATTAATGCTTTTTGAAGAGGCAACATGGTAATCTCCTGTAGTCACAAATAGGCAGTCTCTTGTTTGCAAGTGTCCCTGTAAAAGGGCCATTTACACTCTTGCCAGATGGAGCATCCAGAGAGAAAAAATCCTTTTCGGACCTACCAGACCCAAATCTTTTGGAGAAAAATGGTCCTGAGGTGTCTTCAGTCCTGGGAGCTGCAACATGGAGTCATTGGAGCCAAGAGGGACAGGGAAATCAGAGCTAATGGACGTTGCTCTTGAGAAAAGGCCTTCACAGGCTTCCCTTGGGTTATCTCCAAAACTATCTCTGACACAAGCCCACCACTGAGCAGGGCCAGGACCCCCAGAGAAGGAAATATCCACTGTACAAGAAGGATATAAGGTGGGTGTGGATATAAGCTCTTTCATTTCTCCTTTGGGGATGGGCTACCTGTGGTTTATTCAGGTGAGTTGCTTGAGTGTGGAAGCAGAAACCCCTCATTCCTTTGCTTATACTATGTAAATCTCAGTACAAATAACTGAATGACTCCTGAAAGTTTTTGGTGACCCGATGGAGGAAACCCATAACACATTGTTTTCTCTCAACACAGGAAAAGAATCAATTGTTTTTTTATTCAATTGAGTTTGAAGTTTGTTTAGCCCTTGTACAACACAACAGTTGAGTGGAACTACAAATAAAGGCCATCACATTTTCCAGGCTGAGAGACCGAAGGATCCTTTTCTCTCTTGTCCTGGAACAGCTCAGCAGCAAGAATATGGCAGTGGAGCTTGATGAATTGTGCAGACATGTAGGAGGAGGGAACTTTTTTGCATTACCACATAATGCCAAAACCTGAAGGTTGAACTGTAACCCAGTACACACTGTGTGTCATCCATTTGTTCACTTGACATCTGAGTTGTTGTTTATAGCATGAACATTTCTCTCCTACATACAGGGATTGAAATTCCCTGAAGTCTAGCACCAGATGGCAGAAGATACAGTGGTTTACATGTTTTGGACAGAGTAAAAAATTTGCCTGGTATGAAGACTTTTCTAAGGGCTTGACTTTGTTTATTTTTTTGTGCAGTTTAGATTGGTACACAGGGACTACAAAAGGTTTATGACATTGAAGACCTTTTATACTGTAGGTCATTTTTGGCCTGTGTAAAATGATTGGATCTTTTAAATATAATTTAACTTTACAAAAACAGAACATGAAAGTTTGTAGAAGGATGAACTTTGGAATACTTTGGACATCTTCCCTAGTCCAAGTTGCACTCACATCAAGAGAAAATCAAAGGTTAGCAAAGCTAAAGGCAATAAAGAATTTTTTTATCATTAAATTCATCTCAGCAGTAGTAAATATCTCCTCTGGAGATAAACAATACTAAACATAGAGGGAAAAAGTGTTCAGTAAACATCCTGGTTCTGTATTTAATATTTTCCTTAAATATTAATGTAATGGAAAGTACTGTTCTTATGTGATGCAAGTAAATAACATTATGTCTTCCTGAATGCAACTTACACCCACAAATCCTACAACAGTTGCTTGAAGAAGAAGGAAAATAGCTTATGTCATTCTATGTTAATTGATAGAAAAGAGTGCTTTTTTTTTTT
>VXAA01003142.1:836889-862562 GCA_013399115.1 Anseranas semipalmata
TTTTTTTTTTTTAAATCGATTCCATGCTTTGCTGACATCAGTAAGTACTATGGTTGATAAAAGTAATTATGTAGACTTTTGTGAGGTACTTAATTCAATGTTACACAGTGTTCTGATAGAAAAATATAGCAACTCTCACTGCCAAAACAAGCATGCACATTAAACTGAGAACTGACATCCTGGTAAAATTATTAATAGGTTGGCAATAAGAAATTTTCAGCACATGACTTCTCTGGTTATTTTCTGCAGAGATCAGTGCCAGATTTGATTTAACTCAACATTTTCGTCTGTGGCCAGGAAGAAAATATTAAGCCATTACTGATAAAAACCAAAATGACAGAAAGATTGGTAAAACAGTAAAAATGGGGGAGACAGAAGAGTCTGTAAAACAGTGTAAAATAGGATTAGCACTCTAGACCCACTGAAACAAATGCATTTTAATACAGGCAAATATAAAAGGAGTATTATATCCTGAAAACAACAAAGGGGGTAGGGGGGCATAATGGGCAAATATCTCAATATGAGTTCACCGTTCTTTGCAGGAGTAAAAAGGAATTATGCAATTCATGGATGTATTAAGCAAGCTAGGAGAAGAGGTGGTTTTGCCCCTGTATTTCTCATTGCTGATACTTTTTTTCCATGCTAACAAGTCTTTACTGGTACTTCCCAGTTCTCACTGAGATCACAATTTTATCTTTATTAGGAACATTTTTCCACTGCAACGAGGGTGTTTATTCATTGATTATGGCAATAAATCACTGCAAAAATAGATAACAGCCAGCTAGAGAGGAGATGAACTTCTCACTTAACTTCCTTGTTCATGCCACAGTGGTTTATTCTCATCTCCCTTGATAACCTTGAAAACCTCAGAGTAAACAAATGGGTCTTCCATTTCCCCCTCAGTTTATAACATTAATCATTGTGCAAGCTGGATACAAATTCCCTGGTAAGTCTCGATCTTTATGATTCAAAGAGGCTAAACATAAAGATCTGCAGCCAACTGCAAGTGGTATGCGGAGAATTGTGGCCCAGTACTTTTTCTTGTAATTTGACAACATTTCAGATCTTTTGCTCTGTTAGAAAGAGAAATTGATGATGGAGCAAGGTAGTTCTTTGATGCAACTCCATCTACTGCAAAGGAAAATCCTGTTTTCCTGAATGCGTTACTGATGCAAGTGGGGCATATATGGTTTATTTTAGGTTGGATATTAGGAAAAATTTCTTTACTGAAAGGGTTGTTAGACATTGGAACAGGCTGCCCAGGGAAGTGGTTGAGTCACCATCGCTGGATGTATTTAAAAGACGTTTAGATGTAGAGCTTAGTGACATGGTCTAGTGGAGGGCTTGTTAGTGTTAGGTCATAGGTTGGACTAGGTGATCTTGAAGGTCTCTTCCAACCTAAAGGATTCTGTGATTCTGTGATTGTCCATGATAACAGTGCCAAGTATCTTGCAGTTGACACTTATTCCAAACAGCCCTGCCTGATATTAGTGCACTTTCACTGATTTTCTACACTGGAAACATAACATGCCTGAGCTAGGAATTATTTGGGAATTCAACTACATTTCTGTAACAGTGATAAGCTAACTGTGGAAAGGGTAACAGAGTGGGCTAATGATTTAGCTGATTGTTTAGTGCAAACATGTATCTCATTCTACATGCTTCCTTTGGGCAAGTTTCATCTTGGTTCCTCAATATACCATGGAGTACCTGAAAGAAAACAAGACAAAGTAACTTCAGAAAAATGCAAAATTCTCTAAAGTTGAGACTCAGTCGATCCCAAAATTACATTGTTGGTGGGGAGCAAGTACATCATCAATACAGACAGAAATATTAAGTATAATTATTTAAGTCTTGGACCTTTCACCTGAGGATGTCAGTGCATATTATAATCATTAATGAATTTAATCTCATAACTATTGAGGTGAGTTATGTGAATGTTATTTCTTCAATTTCTTGTAGAACAAATATATACATGGAAGAAGTGAGAGGTTAATTCCCCCAGCTATGCAAGGCATTTAAATGTCTAACACCCATTGATTTCAGGAGGCACTAGTTGCCATCAGTTTTAAGTCTCTTTGTGGTTTGCCCAGCATCAAAATCTGATTAGTCAGTAAGCTACAAAGTAAAAGGTAATCTGTGTATTGCCCTGATCTTCTAAGATTCTTTGAGAGGAAACATCAGCTTAGAAATGGTGTGTGGGATACATCTTGTCAAACATGTCACCTTTACAGTGTAAACATCTACATCTGAACTAGTCGTCTGGATGCTCTGTGTAGTCAAGGGAGGGAACGACAACTGAGTTGAATTCCACCCTGGGTGTCTTCACCGCAAAAGCGGGATGCCAAAGTGCAGCCTACACCAGCTGTGGTCATCCACTTACCCTTGCCTCTCATATTTGCTATCCTGAGATTCACCGGAAAAAATTACAAAGTGTATCCAGGGGATTTCCACGCAGTCCTTGATGCTATCTTTAGAGTGCTCTAATGCAGTTTCAGAATAAAGAACTTGTTTGTACTTTTTCTTGTGTCTACTTGTCTCTGCTTCACCCAGCTCAAAACAAGAGAGTTTACAGATTAAACGCTTACTGGTTCCACATTCCTATAAAGTTATCATCTCCTCTTCTTGCTGTCCTCTCTGATGTCCTGCAATTATTTTCCATTTATTATAGGCTTTGCCAGATTAATTTTATATACAGATGATATTTTCCTCATTGCAATATTAAAACAGATTTATTTGGTCTTTTATAAATCAGCATGTATTTTAAAACATCTTGTTCCTTTTAAACTGTGCAAAAATAAGTCATGAGCAATATGATTTAGCTACACCTTCCCTAGCGTGGAAAATATTTAGTTACACCCTCAAATATAACAGAAAAAGCATGCTAATAAAAAGAGGTTAGAAACAATCACTGTTCTGGCAGCTATACTGCATATGTTACTATTACCGGCTGAAACTTCATTGTAGAGAAGGAACAAAAAAGAGATAAAACCTACCTATATTTACTATATTTGCTGCTGGGGTTTGATGAGTGCTTAATTCAAAGTTATTTCCAAATAGGAAGTGTTGTTAACTCAAAAAAAGGTAAAAACTGTGAAATATAGAAGGTCAGCCCTTTGCAGAGCTTGGCCAGACTTCTGCATTTCTACAGATGTAGCCATCTGCAAGATGAAGAAGGCAAGCACAAGGAGGAGCATTAGGGGCTGGACATTTTTAGCAAGCTGCACTTGTGGCCCTCCCCTTCTCCAAAGCCCACGGAGCAGAGGAACGTGTCCTCCCTGGGAACTGACCAAGGAACACCCTGGCCCAGTGTGAGGGTGGGGGAACAGCGAGACAGAAGCCATCAGGGGACAGAGGGAAACCGCCGGTACCTTGGGGAGTTGAAGCTGGAAGCGCTGTGCCACCTACAGCATGTGTAGATGCTTCTATAAATGCACATACAGCTGTGCAGTGGAAAGTATCATGAAGCTCTGCACAATAAAGATCAGCTCATTCTTGGTCACAGCTGCTGGTGGGTTGCTATTCTGGGAGAGGAAAGCCAGCTTGGATCAAAGAACGCGTGACAGTGAGGTAACTCAACGTGGTGGATGATGTCGCTGTTGTAGTCACCTTATGATGTGCAGACACATGGACAACCAAAACCCTGAGGAGAACTGAGTGCACAGTGTAGCCCAGTGTAGATGTCTGACTTAACCCCAGTGCAAGGGGAGAGGAGCAAAGCTCAAAGGTCTGAAGTAATGGCAAACCGAACTGAAAGTTGGTTAATTAAATAATGAAACCCCAGCGATATGAAATTCTGCCTTAATAGGTCTTCCCTGCTGAGCGCCCAAAAGAAAGAGCGAGAGGAAAAAAATTCTGGTGATGAATATGTTAAATTTGACATTCATGCAGACTCGGGTTTGGCTGAGCCTGATGGGGCCTGAGCTACATGCCTGGTCTGAGTAATGCATTTTGAACTTTCGTGGTGCACACTACTGGTATGACTCAAACGCACAGGAGCTCTGGCAAGCACCGGAGGCTTTCCTGCCTCCAAGCACCTAACCCAGCACCAGCCTTCAAAGAGAGCAGCTCTGCCAGGGGTCATCATTCATTGCTCTATCACCATCACCCAAACTTCCCTTTTTTAAAAAAAGTCTCTGGAAACGATGACTTTTTTCTCTTTTAGGCAAACATAGGCTGGTCTAGACACGCACGTGACTGTGAAAAAGCCATGCAGCAACATCTTTTTCTGTTAGGCTGTGCATTAATAATACGTAAATGAAAAATAATGTGATCTCTTCCCTCAAGTAGAAATAAGTTTTGTCCTTATTGCAGGTAGTAAGTTACAGGCTGAATAAGCTATAACCTATCATGCTGAAATATCAGTCTGGCTACTTTTCTTGCTCTTTAAGTGGTTGTGCATTAAGGACCACAGAAAAGGCTGAGATGCCTGATTCCCATTAAATTGTAACCAGCAACCAGTGCAAGATGTGCCAATATTTAAAAGAGGACTTAACAATGAGGTGTGCTTAGATAGGCATGTCTTTGTGGCATGCGGATTGCAACAGCAGCAATTTAATGTGCTTTTTTTCCCTCCAGAACATATAAAAGGAAGTAGTAGACTATTTTCATAAGGCACCTGGCTAAATTCCCATCGTAGTTATCCTACAGAATATCTGGAGTAAAGTTGCTGAAGTCAATCAAATTATTAAAGGCTTATACCAGTATAAATGTTATCAGAGGTGGAAGTAAAATGTTTACCAGGCATCACTTCAGTGCGCACTCTTCTGTCATGAATGTCAGACGACAGGAAATGAAACGACTCCTGCAGTCATTAACGTTAGTAAGTAGGAATTCTGGCCGTGTGATCTCAGGCTACACAGCACTTAATGCCATGAGCAAATTCTGTCTCACAGTGCTCAGCGGTGCACCTCAGAGTGACAGAAGCATTTGTTTCAAAGTGCAAAACACTGCACAGAGCTGCCTTTCTTGGAGCAGATCCCCAGCTCACTGGCTTTGCTTTACATTGTAAGTGAGAAGGGAATTTTGACCCCTTCTTGTGACATGGTACTGAACAGTGGCTTTAAAAAATAAAAGAACCGGGTGGGAATTGGACTAACTCACAATGTGCACTCATGTTAGATCATATGAATCCCTTCAAATGAAGCCATGAGCAGAGAACAAATCCCCCCCCATGGTAATTCACCAGGGGAAATCTGACTTCCTGCCTCAGCAACATGTACTAGGGCTTAACCAAAAAAAAAGGGTGAGGGGGGGAGAAAAAAAAACGAATCAATAACAAAAAGAATCATCGCTGTCAGAGGTTAGAGGGTGGTGGGAGGGGGGGAGATTACGTACGTAGCATTTGGTTTAGTGAGGCTGGAGGAGGGGGTAGTCTGGATAACATGCCGTAGGTTGTCTTTCAATATTAGACACAGGGAGTTTTTGAAAATTAACATTAGTACAAAAAGAAGTCATCATAAAACTCCCAAGCAAAATTACCTGCTCTTATTTTAGGTTTCTGTTTGACAGACATTAAAGATGTTTATATATAAAAAAATATAAAGGCTTTTTTTCAATGACCACCTCTCATGACAGCCCGGGATGCCACCACACCGGGTTCACCCCAGCAGCCGCTCAGTGCCGCGCAGCGGGCCGGGCAGGCTGGTGGCCGAGGGAGGACAGCCGCAGCTCCGGGCGGGCAGGGCCAGCTGGGCCGCAGGGGGACTCACCGGCCCGGCCCGGCTTGGCCCGGCTCGGCTCGGCCGCTCCGCTCATGCGGGAGCAGGGGACTCGTGCGTTGTACTCAGTGTAGCAGCCCTACAAGGGGGATAAGCCTTGTAAGGGCTAGCGGCAGTCTCCTCCAAAACAACCATGGATGGCCAAGGAAAGGGGAGTTGACGAAGCAGCAGCTCAGTTAAACCACTTCCAAGTATTTTGTCTTTCCTCCCGCACAGCCAGCACGACCCTTCCGAACCGGGCAAGGGTTGGTGTTATCAGTATTTATCACCAGCATGGCAGAAGGCATCAGTGCAGAGGTTACCGAACAAGCTCTGGTTAGGGCACCGGGTCTGCTCCGGTCAGCAAGAGGTTTGCTACACTGCTCGTTAAATATGGGCAGCTGAGAAACTGAGCACTTGGATGTAAAGACACCTGTACCGCTAACTCCTTATTTTAAGGGGCCTTGCCTGTTTAATATAAACTGAAATTGTAACTGCTCAGTGTTGTGGTTTTCTATTTCAGTGCTGTACATATTACACTATTGTGTCCTACTCAAGTATGCTGGATTAAATTATGCAATTGCTGCTCCCCTGTGGCTCTCAGCTAAACAAAACTTGCATCATATCACCATGTTAAACCACTCGTTTTGCAAAGATTGAATGCAGAAACATTTTTACTTTTTTCAGTAAAGTAGACTACCTCCTTTACATAGCAACTTAAAAGTCCCTGTGGTGCCTGTTTGGAAGAGGAGTTGAGAGACAAGCATCCCAGTCCCAGGTGAGAAAGACACCTTAGAGTATCCAGAGAGCTTGGGTCTCACACTGGGGTCTTTTTTCTGTGTGTATCCTAATCACTGAACTGCCTTTTCTCCCATTCCTGTCACTGTCAGTGTAAAGGCCATAGCTCCCAGTTACGGATGATTTAACGAACTTTTGGTCCAAAAAGTTGCCAGACTACAGCTCCAGGACTAGGCCTAGCTTTTGTAAAAAAAAGATATATTTTTTTCCTCCTTGAAGTAACTTTAGACACGTCTGAGGAATGGGGTGGTATAGATTAGGACAGTCTGCAGCACGTGCAGGGACACCAGGAGGAGACAGCTGGCAAAAGAGTAACCACTTGCCATTCAGTCAAGAACATAAAGGGCAGATATGAGGCCACTCCTACATTTGCAGTAACTCAAATAAATGTTTTTCATTTCCATTTATTGCATTCCTAATTGCTTCAGGCTACCTGTGGGTCAGCTGGCAGCTGTACACCAAGTTGCATGGCAAGCAACTCGTAATAGGCTAATCAGATAAAACATCCTGACTTAAATAAACACAACTGTTTTCTGCTCTGCAGGCTGAGCTGGAGTCTGTACAGGATGGAGATGAGTCCGACCAGGAGCAGGAGGAAAGGATGGGTACCTGGCTCACAGGCTGTGAATACAATGTCTTGCGCTTCTGTGTGAAAGCAGAGCATCACAGCTGGCACTAAGAGCGGAACAACAGGACCCCTCTGTTCTTGCTTTACCTGAAAAGCCCACCATGCTAGGTCCTGCCTGGGGCTCCTGGAATACATGCGTAGACCACTAACTTGATTTAAGTGTTTTCATCTAACCGATGACATGCTGTTTAGTGCTCCAATCCCTGCCCGTATGGCTGGTACTTCACAGCACACCAAAGACTTGCCTAGCAGAGCACTGACATATCAAAAGATAAATTTATGTTCTCTCTACACTAAACATTTAGTAAGTGCTTTCTTCTTTTCTGTGCCATGATACCTATTAATACAGAGGTTATATCCCTGAGAAATCCAGAAACATAGATAATATTCAGATTCCAGTCAGGAAGAATTACTGAAAACATCTAAAAGTATCCTTTCCGTAAACAAAATGAATATGTAAGCACAGCCTGCACAGTAATCCTTTGCTGCACCATATTATAAGGTATTTCAGAGCAACAAAAGTAGTTAAGCCAATTATTTCATATTAGTTTTAACTTTATGATCAGAAAAGAACCTATCTATGAAAGATTTGCATCTCAGCAAAGAGACTTCCATAAGTGGTCACAAAAAAGGGAGAATCCAAATAAAAGTTCTCTCTTGCAGAACAGGAAGGAAAAAAATACTTGAACTTGGGGAGGTGTCTGGCTGGGCAGACAGCAGAAAGCATCAGAGGGTCAAAATCCCCTAAGGCCATTAGGGAAATACCAGAGTATTAAAAAAAAAAAGGCACGATTAGCTTTAACGTTCCCACAGAAGTCAGTCACAAGAGACAGGCTAGGCACTCATTTACATACGAGCTTCAGAATGAGACAAGCCTCATGTGACTTCAAAGTTATGAGTAATAGGCCCAGAAAGCATCAGAGAAAAACAGTGGGATTAGGGGCATTTCAGCTGAAACCCTTCCTCTGCGGAGAAGTTGCACTCAACAGCGACCGGAGTTAACCAACATCCTCTTCCTCCCTGCTGCCTCCCCCGATGGAGGCTCTGCCTTTTCAGGCAGCAGGGGCTGAGGACTGCCCTGGCTGGATGCTGTGAGCTGCCTTCATCGCCTGGAGCCTCGCCGCAGGCATCCCTCCCAGCCTTCGCTTGCTCTTTCAGCACCGAGGTTTCTGCCTGGTGCAGGAGTTCGATGAATTGGGCGGGCATGCAAGTTGCATGAGTCATAAAGAAAGGGGAAGGAGGGAATGGATAAACAGAGTCACAATTTGAAAAATAGGAATATGCTCTCAAGATGGGTTTGGTAGATCCAACATGCCCTGCTCTGGGGCAGCAGGCTTACTTCTAGCTTGTCTGCTCTGAAAGAATGGGGCACACAGGTTCAGAGGGAGGTGGGCTAATGTGTGAGGGAGCGGTATGTGTGAGGAAGGTGGACAGGAACCCAGGAAAGCGGGCTGGGGAGCTGTAGGAATTACAAACACTTGCTGACCTATCACAGAAGTACTCAGGAATGTAACATCTGTGTGGTTTCAAATCGGAAAGCACTGAAGCGTGTGCTGAAGTGTGCTCCTGACCAAACAGAAAGGATGAAAGGGTTAACTAGGACAGAGAGCAGCTGACCAGGAGAGGGGGAGCGGGCAGGGTCACCTCTTGGGAAGGGGCCCGCTGTCCTGACTGCCCTGGGAGGCTTGCAGCCCCACCTCGTTTTTCCTTCAGATCATGGGCAACACCTAGAAATCATGGCGGTGTGCAGCTGTGCCTGTCTAGACAGAGGTCTGAAAAATCCTCATGCCGTGCTGAGGGAGCATTACAGCCCAGAAAGCCCCTGGCAGCATGGCTGGGTTCAGAAGAGTCTGTGATGAGAAGAAAATGCTACTTTCAAGTACCATTGAGCCAAGCAGTTAGCAACTTGCTTTTCAGGAGCTATGGAGCAAGCCAGATGCCAAGACCAAAAGGCAAGGGGCTTCCCTGCTGCTCCTGGTGAGAGGAGGTGGTAGGGCTGGCCTGGGCCTTTGCTGCAGCATGCATGGGGATCACTCGTGGCCACCACTACCTCCCGAGGTGGCACTCGATCAACGTCAGCTGGGACCCCCTGGCGTAACCGGTGGGTGAATGGAGCAAGCAAAGTCAAGTCAGTCTGGCTTAGCATCCCTCGCAGCCTGATTCGGCCCCATCCATATTCTGCCATGCTCATCTCTGGGGACTGAAGACTGAGTACCCACAGGAGCCAAGTCCTGATGCATACTGACTGCATGGGTGTCCCACAGGGCACCAAGAGCTCTTCCTGAGAGGACACGGAGGTAAGGAGAGACTATGCAGAGACACACAGCAAGTTATCACCTCAAAGCGCTTGGCCACATGACCCAAACCAGGGCGCATCAGTGACATGCTGAATGGTGGTCCGGGACAGAAATCCTTTTGGCAGTGGGTGTCCCATGCTCAACTGTACTCCCTCTCATCAATACAAAATAGAGAATTCAATCCTTCAATAATTTATTTCTTTATATCAGAGAATGTTTTTCAATCATAGATTAAGTTTGCAAATTTCAACACAAGAGTAAATATAAGTAAAAAATCCTAGATGTGCAAATTTCAAGTTGCATTGTCTGAAATAATATAAATATTTTAATAAAACATATGTTCACATTAACGTTCACAAAATATATAAAAATTTAACAGAAATAAGTCATGAGTTATTTTAACTTTGTTTCTTTTTTTTAAAACCTGTTTTTTTAATAACTAGAAAAAGATTCTAAACTTGAGAAGCAAATTAGAGGAGATATCACCTCCGAAACAGTAGCAGCAAAATGGATGCTGAAAACTTAAGTATGAAAGGAGAGAAGCAGGCATAAGGCACAATAGCAAAGGCAAGTTTGCTTAAGTATGGCAGATTGAGAAGTGAACGCATGAACTCCAGGAGTAAAATCTTGACCCTAAAGTACCCTAGTACCAAGCTCCAAGCTGTTAGCATGATAACAGAATCACATTAAGGATAACAGAAAAAAAAAAAGAGAGAGAGAGAGATGGGGAGTGGGGGTATGAGCAGCAGCATATGTATTTCTGACAATTATAATGGAAGAGAAGAAAGTTATTTTGGCTTCAGAACTGAAGCCTAAGATGAAGAGCTCTGGGGGGTTTTCAATGTGTTGGAGGCAATTCCTTCTATATTAGAGGGGAATTGCAGGATTCAGTTTCCCATCACATACACATATACTCATAAAAGGTGCTTCTGTAATCACGTTATCTTTCCAGCTATCTTTGGATTTGTGAAAGGATCTAAATGCTGGTTAAGTGTGTTGAAGGAGCAGACCACTACTGGTCTCATTTAAGATTGCAGTTTAGTTTGCCAGGGGCTCTGCAAACCCAGGACCATTCACTGTTACCATCCTAAATGCCTGCAGGAGCTCCAGTCATGTTGAGCTCTGCCAGAACAGAAGCAAGGAAGCGAGCGAACCAAAGCAAGTTTCGTCAGACATACTCACTCTGTTCAACGGCAAGTTGCATCAGCCTGTCCTGGAGGATCTCTCTCAGGAAGGACTTGCCTGTGACCAATGTACATCAATGCAGAGTTCCCACACCTCCAAGAGCAGCTGTGGCTCCTTGCCTGGGAGCAGGGGAGGTATAGAGAGAGGCAGAACCAGGAAGCTCTTTGGACTCAAAATGCTTCAAACTTCCTACTGGGAAGTCCAAGAATTAAATACAGCATGATAGGAGCTTATTCATGAAAGACAGCTCTGTGCAGAAAGCAACCTGCCCTTCTCAGCAGTCTTTGTATGCAGTGTTTAGAGGAATTAGATACTTATTCCCAAGAATGGGAATAAACAGGAACAAGAGCAGACAGCTTATATTCCCCACCCCCCACCCCCAACCTCCCACTCCCAGGACTGGTAAGTGTTTTGGACATAGCACCATTTCAGTTAAGGAAGTAGCTGGTATCACTTTCTTGTTCTTTGCCAACTCTTCCTCTCTGCTAGCCATAGATCTGTTTGAACTGGTAGCATTCATTGCAGTAACCGTTGCACTTGGTATTGCCATAGTGGTCGCAAGCAGGGGCTCGGCAGCGTTGCTTCGGGGTCTCGTCTGCAGCCGGCTCCCTGGGACTCCCCAGCTGCGCAGCCTGGCCGAGGCGCTGGCACTCCTGGCACAGCTCATCACTTCTGCAGGCCAGGTTGTTCCGACACGAAGCCACGGCACACTGTCTCTTCTGGCTAGTCAGTGCTGCTCGCTGTAAATCTCTGCGGTGTCCTGTTCTCTAGAAACACATTAAAAACATTGTCAATTATCATGCTGGCAGCACAAGCGGCGTTTCATTTACTTTCAACTGTGCTAATGCGTTGTATATGCAACCACTAGGGGCTGTTAGCAAACACAGACAGCACACCGTTGCAAACACTGCAAGGTCTTCGGGAGACTGCTTTGCAGAGCGGAAAATTCAAATTGAAGCTAGCAATCTTTTCAGCTCCTCGGAAGACACGCTTCTTCTGAAGAGTACGATACCAAGAGCTGAGCTGGGCTTTACCAAAGAACATCACAAATACTGTCATTTCTTAGAAAAATTGTTTTCTATCTTTGGTAACTCAATTTTAAAGCCAAAACAAACCAAATGAAAAAGCTTGGAACAGGAAATCTGTAATGTGCTCAATGAAAAAAGCAACATGAAGCAGACTAAATTTCTTGACACAGTTCCATAGCTCTAAAGGTAAGAATGAAAATCTCTCTCCAACCAGCAAACAAACAAAGCAACCGTGGGTCCAATTGCTTCCACTGAAATTGCTAGTGAAATTCCAGCTAGGTAAAACTGAACGCAGCCACGATAACCCCAAACTGAGAATGACCTTTAGGGGTGCTGTTCAGTTGTAGCAGGTGGAAATCATGAGATAACTTGCACTTGTCTTCCCATGACACTTAGAAAATTCGGATGTTGCTTCATTCTGTTACATGCTTTGAATCGTTCCCACGAGAGAAAAACATGCTAAACAAGAGGAAGATTTTCAAAGTTCATACTTACTTCGGGCTGTCTCACTAGCTGTTCTTCTGTCCTTCTGGCTTCCTGAAATCGCTGGCTTTGGGCTTTAATAAAACAGTTCTGGCAGTACCCTTCCAGCATGGTGCTACTCAGGGTGCCACAGTTGCGCTGCTGGCAGGACATGTTTTTGTGGAAGGCTGCAGCAGAGCTCCCCTGCTGACCAGCTGCTGAGGAATTCCTCTGAGATCTCCTCTGATGGCGTAGTAAAGCACTGTCTGTAATGTGAAGTAAGGACAGGAGGAGTTTGAATAAGCCCAACAGATCTGATGACCCAAAGTGACTATGAAAAGCTCCTCAGTTTACAAAGAAAAAAAACTCTCTAGCCTCTACCATGGATTTTTGACAATACAGAGACCCCTCAGTCAATGCACTTTCCTTCAATTTACAAAAATAAGAGGGCTAATACAGACTGATCTTTACATCAGAAGTTGCTCAAACAGCTGATTTGAGAAAAACTTGCCCTCAGCATGGAAACTGGCTCCCACTGAAATCAAGAGGAATTTCACCATCAGTTTCAGAATGCCATCTGCGATACATCCTAACTCTTCCCTTTCGTCCTTCACTGTTTCAATCACATTGGGTAATGGAAGTACAGTGGCACAGAGCTTAATGGGTTAACATGCCTCACACTTTTTAATCTCATGAGGCAATCTTATATATTGCACAATCATTAGGAAAATATTTTTCCTTGTGAACAACACTGCAAAATAAGCTTTTAAAAGCCAGAATAAAAGTTCCTAATTTGAAAGTATGTGAAAAGGGCAGTATTGGCAGGCTTGGCAGCAAGGAAATAGTCTTAAGAGATGAGCATTATTTCTCTCGCACGCGTGCCTTCTGCCCTCCGTACCCAAGAGCACTTTGCCTGTGTAACCAAGCAGAAGCATGAAAGTTGAAGATTTCATGACATGATTTATTGACAATTACTTTTTTTATGGGCATGAATTTAAGCACATGTGCATGTGTGCACGTGATACTACCAAGAAAGATTTCAAGGTATATTATAGCAATATACCTTCCTGGGCTGCATCAAAAGAGATGTGACCAGCAGGTCGAGGGAGGTGATTGTCCCCCTCTGCTTTGCCCTCATGCAGCCCCACCTGCAGTGCTGCGTCCAGGTCTGGGGCCCCCAGCACAAGAAAGACATGGACCCGTTAGAATGGGTCCAGAGGAGGGCCACAAAGATGATCCGAGGGCCGGAGCACCTCTCCTGTGAAGAAAGGCTGAGAGAGCTGGGGATGTTCAGCCTGGAGAAGAGAAGGCTCCGGGGAGACCTCACTGAGGCCTTACAATACTTAAAGGGGGCTTATAAAAAGGATGGAGAGGGACTCTTTACTCGCGTAGATAATGATAGGACAAGGGGCAATGGTTTTAAACTAAAAGAGGGGAGATTTAGACTAGATGTTAGGAGGAAATTCTTCACTGTGAGGGCAGTGAGGCACTGGAACAGGTTGCCCAGGGAAGCTGTGGATGCCCCATCCCTGGAGGTGTTCAAGGCCAGGTTGGATGGGGCCCTGGGCAACCTGATCTAGTGGGTGGCATCCCTGCCCATGGCAGGGGGGTTGGAACCAGATGATCTTTAAGGTCCCTTCCAACCCAAGCCATTCTATGATTCTGTGAATATACTCCTCCATTACTACAAAATATTTATTTTCTATTATCTTACACATACATTGTATTTGCACATTATCTACGGGCAAATTTTGCATGCTGTTTATTGAGACGATTTCAGTAGTAACTCCAGAGTATTATACCAGTTACATCCAGAATGGATATAGATCTTCAAATTCATGCCAAGCTTTTTAAAAGCCTTACAAACACAACTGCTTTTCAGTAGCATCAATACAATAGCATTTCCCTCACCAATTCCTACAACTTGTCTAGCTATTATGAAGTTTAATTAGAGAAAATTCATACCAAAACATTATTGCTGTGGATGGTGGGAAGGCATCAAAAAACCCTCCATTAACTAAGTTTTGCTTCCATGAAAGCCGATGGGAAGTTTTACAACAGATTTCACAGATGTCCCACACTGTTACTGCATGCCTCTTTCTGGGATAATAATGTCCAAAACTGCGCATTTTCCTCACACTGCTGCTTCTGCTCCACACTGTTTCTGTCAACCCTTGCTCTTTTAGAGCACAATGTGTGTAGAACTTCAGTTTTACAATCTGTACCACATCTGACAAAGCTCACATCTCCACTTACCATGGTTTTCCCTGTATTCAAAGAAACACAGTGTGCAAAATCCCTCATTCTGAGCTGTTCCAAAAAATTTGCAGCCAGGTTTCCTGCAGAGGTTACTTCCCCTCTTCTCCTCCGGACCATGTGGGGCATGAGGCAGTGCTGCCGGTGGTGGCTCATCACAGTTGTTGTTGGGAGCCTGATGGCAGGAATGCTGAAGGAGGCTCTGTGATATCTGGGATGGGTCAGATGTAGATCTCTGATGGCATGTGGGCAGAAAACCAGGGCTGCCATTCGAGGAGCGCTCTGTAGTCCTTTTGAAACAAGTGCTGCATGTGCCATTAAAGGTCCTATTGGCCTTCTGAAGGCACACCTTACACGTGGCATAGTCTACATGTCTCTGGTCATCCACATTGTTACAAGGAGCAAGCTGTCTGGAATTGTAGCAGCGTTCGCAAAGTCCATTGTGTTGCACGTTCAACGTGAAGGGACAATCTGGAGTCCTGCATTTCATGGCAGTGGTTTCACTATAGAGGAAAAGGCTTGGAGCAGTTGGAGGTGCAGAGCGAGGCCCTGTTACAGACTCTTCAGACATCCATCCCCCAGGTTCACAAACTTCTCCACGGGAGGAGCCCGACCCAGCTACCTTTAGTTTCTCTGGTGCTGCTTTAGAGGTCTGCTTTCTTCCTTTGCTTCCCTGGGACCTCCGCTCAAAGCACTCATGGCAGTAGGGCTGGGTGTTCACAGACATATAGAAAGGGCAGTTTGGAGTTTCACATTTCACCTGTAAGAGGGAGAGCTGGGAAAAAGACAGTTCCTGTCTAGTCCTGGAGCAGGTCTCCCTTCTAGCTGGTTCAGCATTCTCCTGCCATTTCTTGTACTCATGCTGCACCAGTTGAAAGTAATCCTCCACAAGGTTTATTTCTTTGGGTAGGTTGCCTTCATCCAACCTGACAGACCAAAAAAAAATATATATATATATCATTGGTTGAAAAGGGCAGATGGTAGGGATGGAGGCAAATACGAAGTATGTGGGGAGGAAATGTAGATTTAATACACATCCATATTACTCAGCTAGAAGATCCAGGATGTTAATTGTTGCCGTAAATGGAAATAGTTTTAAAAGCAGGTGTTCGGTGATGTCAAATGGAGACTTTCGCATCTAAAGAAATGGTCTCACACAGTGCTAAAGAGACATATTCTTGGAAGGATTTTCAAGGTAAGGGTTTTCTGTCTGTGAAAGCTGTTTGCAGGAAGAATACAGATAATCTCTCACAAACAAAAAGAAAAATCACCCAAATTCTAAATTCCTCTGAAGACCAATGCTCAGATTAAAGTGTAAGACCTCCCTCTTCACCAGCCCATGCTAAGAACAAACATTTCCTCTTGTGGACTCAGTATTTCATGATACGCTTCATCATGAAATGTGTTCCTTTTTTTTGCCCTGTGGGTTCTGTATATACCAGTCAAAATTCTTCAAATACACTAGGTGGCTTCAGTTCGGTTTGTGCAATGCTAGCACCCATAATAGAATCCTTATGCTGACCCTAACCGCAGGGAAAACCTCACATCACAGCTCCATCATGCAATAGTATGGAGAATGAGGAGCTAGCATTGCTGGCGATACTCAAGAACCCATTGTAGAAGTGGGACTGGGGAAGCTTGATTACTACTGCATATACCCTTTGGGTATGAGGATTTCAATCTTCGAGGTCCCCAAACCAGAACCACGTGACAGCATAGAGGTATCTCCATCAGCTGTAATGGAAGTAGTGACAGAAGATACAGGGAGTTGTGAAGGGATGGGCAGACGTTGCTGCCAGCGGTCCCCAGTGCAAGAAGCTGGTGAGTGCAGTCAGCTGCTCTGAGCGTTACTGACTGCTAACTGCCAGGGGGACAAGGGCAGGTGCCAGCTCCTCCACTGGCTACAGCTTCCTGTCTGCTGCGACGCTTTCTCAACCTTTCAAGGCATTTGCACTTTGAAAATACTGCCAAATACTTTCCCTAGTGCAGACAAAATTACACCACATCCACCTTGTGCAATTTACCCTTACATGAAGTGCAGCAGTTCTGTGTAACTAGTTCCTGGTTTTAACTACTTTTCAGCCACTCCCTGAGCAATCTAAAAGTCAATGAAACTTATCTGTTGGCTTTACTCTTCTAAAATACTAGGCTCAAGCTGCTAAGTCTGAAGACATTTTTGCCTTTGAATTTGAGACCAGTTTGAGCTCACACCACTTAAAACCATGTCAACGGTAATGCCAATATTTTATACTGCGGAGGGTAAACGTGCATTACCGCGGAAGGAAGGAAAGACCAAAGGCACACACACAGGGCTCTGTGGCTTCTACCACCACTTTAAACAACATAACTGAGGAAACAGGAATGACACTCACTTTGCAGCGTTAATTAAATGAGTTGTACCATGATCCCAGCCTTGCACTGGAATTTCTATGACTATCAAATAGTCTTTTAGCAGCTGCTCTTTCTCCCTCTCCTCCGTGTCCGTCAGAAAGTGCACGCTCAAATCCTCAAATCTGCCGCGTTCACTGGTGACCAGAGGGACAGCCCGGATTTCTGTGTGGAAACACAATGGATTAGTAAAGATATTTTACCAGACAGGAATAGCCACAAGATACAACACAATGGAGATGTCAACACGGCTACTGAATTTTGGAGAGACAAGAGAATGGCTGGCAAGACCAACTGGTTTCTAACCAGTGCAATTGAGAGAGGATGCAGACACATCTGTACCACAAATCTAGTCCCATCCTACTGCAATTTTTAATGTCCCCATAGCAATTGTCTTCTTGCTGTGGGCAGTATTACAGAGCTCAGTTTATTACACCTTGCATGAGATGATGCCATTTGTAATGTATCTCTTCTGAATGGATAACAGTTCTCTAGGTTCGGGCATCATCTCATGCAAGATGGCAAAGTATGTATCTTATTACCCCTGTTAGGCAGCTGGACGCAGCCGTGAGACCATGTCCTTTGAAGCTTCTTTTATGGTGGGGCATGGAAAGGAGGCCAGAACACAGCAAAGCAGAGGACACCCTTTGATCCCAGCCTGGAAGCAGGTGATCTGCACTCCACTGTCAACCGGCATTTTGAAGACAATCTTTAGTTTCTATTCAGATTTACAAGACACAGCTGTTTCTGCTTACATTTTAAGAACATATACCAAAAGAATCTTTTATATTAATTTTAACTTCCAAAATGCCAGATTCTATTTTAAATGGTTTATCAGCATAACAATATTGAAGAGACCATGCAAACACCAGACAAGGTACTTGAAAAATACCTGGCCCACTGTCCTTCAGGGTCACTAGTGGTGTAAAATGCATATTGTCGTAGCCGAGCACAATTGGATATCTGTAGCATTCTTCAGCTGGCCAAAGGAGTGGCAGGTAAACACCACCAACGTTCAGAGGAGCAAAACTGGAGCCCGATTCTAAACTTCTCACTACTTTATCTGCATAAGGAAGAAGAAAAAGATCTGTTAAGCACAAATATGTATGTGCTATAGGCAAGAGAAAAACATAGTAGGGGTGTTTTAGCACAATTGCTGAAACTCCCAGTTCTGAAACACATCTACCTGAAAACAACAATTAGCAAAATCAGATTTCTAATACAGCACAGACTAAGGCAATCCTTCATGTGAGACGACTTGCTGGGCAACTCACCTGCAAGGACAATGATTGGTCTTCTGAGGATATTAGCAAGGATGAAGATGTGGATTTCTTCCAGTGCATTATAAGGAAGCCTGTTTCGAGCCCCAGATGTTTCTGGGGAGGTCATTTCAATGAGGTATTCCCACTCCTCCTCCCAGTTCTGAGAAAAGAAACATCCATCAGCAACGGTTTAAAGACATGGAAGTCAGGAACCAACTGCAGTGCTCAAAATACTCATGTTTTCCCATTTCCTCCAAAGGAACAATACTTCTTCTCTCCACTAACAGTGGGATCCGTGAAGCCAAAAATCAAAGAAAATCAGCAAGGCAACAGGGACAAGCATTCAGGAAACAGCACGATTCCCTTAGGCCACCTTACCCGGGTGTCATAGTGGAGTCCTGTTTCTACAAACTCCTGGGATTTAATAGCCTCCCGCTGCCAGCGCAGCTTGAAGTTCCGTGTGTCAATCTCCCTGAGCGCGCTAAACAATGTTTTTCTTAAGACAAGGTCAATATCTTCAATACCCCACATGTACTGCGATGCAGCATGCATAAGGCAATTTCCATCACCTGCAAAAAAAAAACAAAAAGTACATTGTTTTTAGATGGCTACTTAAATAAAACCCCACCAACACGCGGGATATGGAATTACGCAGCACACACACAGATCCCATGTGCACTTCTCTCTACGCCTCTGCCAGAAGGCTTTTCACAAGAAGATCACAGCTATGAGTGCTCTGCTCAGGGGAGGAAAGCAAGTTCTCCCCTCTCTGCTGTTTGTCCATTCACTGCTTGGTGAACTGTACTCAGCAGTGGTAGGAATCCCGCTCCTTATCTATCTTATTTAACTTGGACTGATATCATGAACTAAGTTTTGGGGTTGCCTGCAGATGTCAAACAGTTGAAACAGCTTTTAAACACAACCAAGTCATCTTAAAAGTTTAAAAGAATATGTAAATCTCCCTCACCAGTGTTTAAACAAGTGTACACCTGATGGCAGAGTTGAGATAATGGAAAACACTGAGAATATCCTACTGTAACACCAAGTCCCACTTCCCCTGATAAGCACTGCATATAAACGCTTGGCACTTGGCTGTGCTTGATGGAGGAATTATAATGAAAGAGATACAGAAAGGGAAAAATATGTGATTTATGTAAAGCAACTGAAGGAACACCTCTTGCCTTCATCTCAGAACCGACAGCTGTATGCTGTGCTGTTGAAAACTTCATTTAGAGGTTTGCTTTTCTAAAGCACAGAATTCAAATTAGCTAAATGAAAAACATAATGATTTGCTTTTCATTTAGATGACTCCTTCCATTGAAAGAGTCCTCCTCACTCTACATGTAGGAAGGAAAGCAGTGTTCTGCAATTTCAGGGGGAGGAAACTGAGAATCAGAGTAGTTAATTAACTTAATTGAAAGGTGTGACAAAGTATGTCTATGGCTCAGTTCCAAATTCTACCTCTACCACCCTCTTTAAAAGCCTTTTTGAAAGGGAAGTATCAAGAATCATTACTGTCATGTCCTCAGATTCAGAACTACGCCTGGTGTTTACTACAGGGGTAAACAGATTCACCAAAACTTAAGAAACCACATTAATTTCCTTGGAATAGAGGACATCAACCGTGGTAAAGCTACCAGATTTTTCTTGTGCAGGGGAGAGAGGGGGCAAAAAAAAAAAAAAAGACCCCCAGCCCCCAAGACTTAAAACCATGCATTATGTTACGTGCATCATGAGCTCAACAAAATCACTTGTGAACACTTCTGCTACTTTTTCTATGAAACTGCAGAGAAAAACCTACAATAGACTCCTGATCAAGATATCCTTTGAAATGTACTTAACATTCTATAAATTGTTATGGACTCACTGCATATCAGGTTCCTGCCACTGACTTCTGGTTTCTGAATGGTGTCTCGCAAAGCTTACTTAATATCTGCAGACTGCATGCTTGAGCTCAAAAAATCAGGGACCAACATATAATATAGAAAAACTGACTGGGTTTCCTTCTGAACAAGAGAGGTGACATATTAATCCCATTAAAATTTTCCCTTTGCAAAATCTAGAGCAAAGATAAGATTTTTTTTTCTTTCAGAGCTGACTTTCAGTTCTTTATTGAGAAGCACTGCACAAAATTCCTTACACAGCACTTGGAATTCCCCAGCGCTATTTGACTAGCAGTTGAGCAACAGTTGTACTTTTTGTTCTGCTGTGCGCACGGCTGAACAGCGAAGCCTCCCTCGGACTTTCCCGGGGGGTGTGGCTGGGCGAGCTGGAATGAATGCCTATTCATTATACAAGTGAAATCGCTACAGCCAATAGATGCTGGAATTTTAATTTTTTTTTTTTTTCTAAAAAGTTTCAGTTTTTATACCTCCTACTGCCTTCCTTCTTTCCTCCATTCACATATCTGCAAGTAAACGTGCAGTGATTCTTTTTTTAAGAAGAGAAAATATGCCATAAACTCACGTACATATTAGGTAAAATATACATTAAAACATCCCGTAGGAATCACTTTGTTTTGAACAATTTGAACAATTAAAACCTTCATTAAAAAAAAACAGATTTTTCTGAAGAATGCCCATCTTTGACTGAAGGAACTAATATTCCTCCCACATCTATGGGTTAAGCAGTTAAATGCTTTTAAAATACTCTTCATGCCTTGTGGGAGAAAAAAAAAAAACCAACACCACATTGTTTCCACTTATCCAAATACCATTATTTTCTGGGCTAGTACAGGGCTTCTCCAGGCTTCTTCCAAGGATCCTCTCCTTCAGTCCAGTTTCCCTTCTCTCTCCTGGAAAGCTGTAGCTACTGTGCATACACCACTGATTCCCAAAGCCACTCCTCCTATACATGCATTTAATGACCTCAAAGCACCAAACCAAAGCCAAGCGCGTTGCACCAGCTGCATGGTGAATCGGAGGAACACAAACCAACCCCTTGCTTTGCCATCCCTAAGCCAGCCCTAATATTTCAGCATTCTAAATATTGGTACGCCTACTCATGGATGGGACCCACGTCCATAAATTGTTCCCATTTATAACACCGGTCTACAGTCACAACACAAGGGAATAGACCCCATTCATTGAATATTGTGTTAGCAACAGTGAGGGCCTGTCCAGGCAGTATTGGTCCCTGCAGAACTCCTGCTAACGTCAGATGTGGGATTCCAAAGCTTATGCACTTTGCTGTGGGCAAAAAATACGTACATTGTCCATTTTCATAGTAGATCTGTTAGAATGCAGCTCTTGCAGTGAATTTTTGAAGACACAACACTTGCAGCAATGTTACCCTCCCGGTACCTGCAAAGAGCTGCCTGCCCTAGCCGAAACTCTGGTCCTCTGGGAAGTTCAAGATTACCCAGTCTTCAGGGACAGCCTGATTACAGCCATGGGAATTTTATGCAAGTACAGAGGCTGCCCACAAAAGCTCTCCAAAAGGTCAGTGCCTCAATTACAGTGACAGAGATGCACATTTGGATCAGGCTCTCCAAGGGCACAGCAGTTGCATCTACGCGGTGGCTCTGTTTTCATGGGTTTTGTAAAACACAGTTGTGTGCAATCAGACAGGGAAGAAAAGACTGTGGTCTAGGAAGACAAGGTCAATGTGTATATAAACAGAAAGGAAAATAAGGATTCAAAGAGCGTAATGTACAGACTTGAACTAGGCTGAAGGTCCACCACACCCAGTGTTTTTATAACCAGTGTCATCTGCTCCTTGAGCAAAGAATATATATTTCCCATATTCTCGGAGTCCTCACTGTCCCAGTCTACGTTCCCAGTTTGGGGCACTCTGTGCTGTAGGGAATCCTGAGTCCAAGTTGCAGCCGCATGATCGCAAGTCATAGCCATTACCAAGTCTTTCCTGTGCTGAACGTGAAATGCCCAGCAATTCTCACAGTCATGTGCAAAATTTTCCTGCTCAACAACATGGACTGTTGTACCCTATTAAGAAATCTCTGCACTTCCGTTATTTCATTTATAGCGCCTGACACAAGCCACATAAACAAAGTAACCCTAAGGTGATGTTCTGCCACCAGCACTGACCCTTAAAACAAAAGGGCATGGAGTGCTTCTTGCCACGCAAAAGCGGCTGCCCTGCACGCAGAGAGGAACGACCGTCGTGCCCCGCGGGAAGGCAAAAGCTTGCAGACCCTGGCAGGCGGCCGAGCAGCCAGGCATGGTGCCGAGCCCACTGACCAGCGAGGTCAGCTTGCTGGAGCCCCCGCGGGCACCGACGTTAAAGCTGGGTCAGGCACCGAACCTCGCCTGCCGGTTACATCGGCACGGCTTCTGACCGGGTACTAACTTCTGCCCTATGCGCAAGGGGACGGCTTGCTGCCACTTGGAGCACCCGAAGCCTCCTCTCGCCGGGCGTTAAGGGCCGTTCACCACTCCATGGAACAGCGATGGATAGACAGCAGGACAAGGCTCTCACACGGCATCTACTCTGACCTGCCACTGTTTACCGATGTTATGAAAACACCTGTGAAGTTTTCATCATGCCATGAGAAGGGCAGGGGACCGCTACAGACTCAGGACAGCACACCACATGGAGAGAATAATAGTTTACACAGCTAAGTTAAAAAGGCACTTTTTTTTTTTAAAAGCAGCATGCTTCTGTTTCAGTAATGTTAACTCAGATGCCACTAATAAAGGTGGCACATTCATATTGCCCATTTTAAAATGAGTGCGAAGACCTGCTCATAACTTACCATTAGTCTTCAAAGGCACAAGTCTCCTGACTTCCATGCACCAGTTCAGCTTCCTCTGGCGCTCCAGTGAAGTCTGGGTGGCCTGGTCAGTCAGGGCCTTCTGAAGTGTTTCCCGAAACTGAGGACAAAACTGGCACATTCTGAACATTTCTATGGTGTATCTGTGCATAGTCCTGAAGTGGTGAATTATTCCAGTGGGGGGTTTGACCAGATCTTCAGGTGTTCTCTCTCTAATCTTCACAGCTTTCAGCATATTGCTCTGATATAAAGCTTGAGGAAGGACGTGTTGGCCAGCCATGTTCCTAGACAAAATCTGAAATGGAAAAGAAAAGGATTCTCTTACTGACGTATTAGTGTCCTTGTATTACAGTGCTATCACTTCTGCAGAGATTGAGAATGCACTTCCAGACGCTGGATTCTGCCCAAAAAGTACACAGTGTGGACGCAGTCCACTTGCGCTTATATAGCTGATCATTTTTAAAAGTTCGTATCATTACTCAGATATAGCCACTGAACAGCTTATTCCACTCATTTATTATGATCATTTACTGAAATATTGTGGAGAATTTATTCATAATGAAGGAAATTACATCATTGTTCAAAAAAAGGCATTTAAATGAAAGCAAGGATAAAAAAGGCAAGATCAAGGGAAGGGAAAATTATCTTGGAAACTTGACTAATTGATAATTGCACAGTGTAATGCCATATGAACCTGCTGAACTTTCAGCACGTTTCAAGCTCTTGTTTTGATGACATGCCAAAAAAAGCAGATAATGACCATTTCAGCTTTCCGCAGCCCGTGCATTCTGAAGTGATGCTTGGTATAGTACAAAGAACCTGAATAATTAAACACCGTGCTAGTATCTGTCTCATACTTACGGTGGCTGGAGATGGCAAGTGAGGTATTAGTAGCAGAGCAAGTACTCAAGGACAGACTTATGCTACTCTTCTCGAGGCCCCTTGTATTTTGTGAGCAGCAGAGCTGCTGCACAGAGGCGCTTGAGCAGCGTGTGGGGGTGCAAACTGCAGTGCCAGTATTACTCAGCGGTAAGTCAACATAGCTGAAAAAGCATTTCCATTTGGCTCAAAACCCCCAATATTTTTCCACAGTGGGACAAGTAATGTTTACTGCCCTGCATCCCTTTCTTCAGTATCTCTGGCCTCAGGGGCTACAGCAGGAAGAACAAAAAAAACCCATAACCTCAAAATACCTACAGTCTGAAATACTTATTCAGAGCACCCTAACTTTGCGGCTAGCTACAGCCAAACATAGGGACCACATTCACACATCCCTCATGATTCCCGTGCACTACAGCAAGTGATGCTACGAGCAGTTATTTTTACTTTCCATCCTGCCCATGTAGATTACTGCTCTGTTTACAAACAAAGCAAAATTCTGTTAAGAAAAATAAAGGTTTGTGTACCTAACGTTTAGAATTCAGCTGGTCACAATAGGAGAGGCTACCGCTGTGGTTATGAATTTAGGGACAAATACCAAGATGCAGGTATGTATCAGGACCTTGACATACACCATGCCAAGTACGGGGAGGCCAGAAGCAACTGAAAACCAAGCTGTTGCAACTACTGGGAAGTTTCCTCACCGCAGTATGAGTCTGAAGAGCCAGCGGGAGGAAGGGGGACCGCAACCTGAGGGTCTGACCGCAAACCTGCGGGGGCAGAAGACCCCTCTTGCACTGAAGGGCTTCAGCACGTCCTGCCATGCAGGGAGCGAGCCGCGACATCCAGCTCCAGCTGCCCGGCTGGAGCGCTGGGAAGGGCTCTCCGGGCAAGAGGGACCTCCAGCTCCTGCTGCCAAGGCCAGCTGACCGACAGAGCTGGTGGACGTCCCGTCAAGCCCTAAATAGAGGCAGGTGGAACATGCTGCAAAGGCAGTACAATCTTTGCTCAACCAGGGCAATGTCATTCACGCTGTATTATTTCCTCTGCTTGTGTAAGCGCACCAGGGACAGTGCTCAGAGCTGTCATGTCTTGCAACACGTGGGAAAGCTTTCCTTTCTCTTATAAAGATGGTATATTATAAACATTTTCCCTAGGAATATACAGCCTTAAAATGGAAGCAACTTTCTCATCCATGCCTCCCTCCAAACCAGTATAGTTTTATACATGCCACTTTCATAATCCTGTTTAAATGTATGGATGATTTAAGAAATGAAATATAAACAACCATGTATTAATGTGCTTAATGACCACAGCTATACTTTGGTCGGGGATGACCAGAATATTGAATTCCTTAGTTACGTAAGTAGAGTCATTGAGTCAATGGGATTTTTTTTTTTACCCAAATAAAGACTTATCACATGATTAAGCACTACTGACATGGACCCTTGAAATGGTTATTTCCAGCTTTAAGTAACAAAAAGTACTGAGTTTACAGAAGCATTCACTGAAACTATATTATTCAATATTCTACTCTACGGGTACATTTTCCCCTCCACACATGGAAACTACTGTCTATGACATTTACGGTCATCAAACATCAATCAAGGCAAAAGCTGAATGACCCCTACTTTAAAAAAATAGTGTGATGAAACAAACGGAACTCAACAGCCACATAAGCTAGCGATTCAAGGAGCAGAAAATTCAGCTACAATTATATTAGTTTATACTACACTATGCTTTACTGTATGCTACTCTAGCCTTTTAACATGCAACTGCTCAGTTCTCAGAAAAAAAAAAAAAAAAGCTGCGACTGATTAAGCAGCTCTTTTACGCAGCATATCATTTCCTAATTTATATTCCCAAGGATGCTGGGCTTGGGGGAATCTGATTTCTGTTCTGAGAACCGCTCAGGTTATTTTAATTCCCTGCCCTCTACCCGAAAAACGGCGAAGACGAACTCCCTGCGGTGGGACGCGGCGGCAGCGCCGGGGCCGGAGCGCTTCAGGCGCCCTCACCCGCCGCTGCGTCCCCGCTCCGGCACCGCGCCGCCAAGGGC
>VXAA01003142.1:866910-918302 GCA_013399115.1 Anseranas semipalmata
GTCTTTTCTTCTTGTTAGAAGAAAATGATAGGAATGTCAGAAGTAAAGGGCTGGTATTGCAGTGGGTTCCAAAGAAGTAGAAAGTTCCTATCTTGCCTTAGCTACTTTTGTTAAGATGCAGGTTAAAGATCATTAAGGCTGGTGACACATTCCAGTAAATTACCTGTGGAGGCAAACGTTGGATGTTTCTAAGAACAGGTTATGGAAGTAGCTGACGCGTGGCTGGTCCTGCCTCGTGGCATGGAGGTAGTGGGCAAGATAGAATCTCGGAGTGCTCTTCCAGCAGTGTTATATGAGATTCTGTGAAAAGTGTGAAAATTTTGCAGTGGTAATGGTAATATCTTTCCAACCTGATTTTTGTCTATCATACATTCCTCTGATGTCTGTCGATACTGGATCAAGCCTCAGGGCCTCTGAGAACTGCAGAGACACATGGCTATGTATGTGTATGTTTGAGACAGCAGCAAAGCCCGGTGTTACCGACCCTCTGCGGTGTATAATATAGACAATTCTAATAAGTCCCCAGCGAGAAGTAAGCAGAAGACCAAAAGTATTTTTGCCTAGGAGAGCACAGTGCTTTCACTGGATATTGAACTGTGCTGAGGCAGGGCTTGTGGCTAAATTGAAGACAATTAGGACGGGCAAATCAAAGGCCTGTCTAGCTCGGTGCACTGTTTCTCACGGTGGTTGAGAAGATGCTTAGGAAAGAGGGTAGTAATGGGGTGGGTTGTTCCTGATAACTTTCCAGCCTGCGCTTTGCCACAGTTTTCCTGTGGGATTTTGGGCTGTGGCTTGGTGTTCTAGTACCTCACTTTCTCAGTTGTACAGTAAGTATAAGAATGTTTCTTTTCTCACACTTTTCTGTATCTTACTTGTTTAATTTTGACCGTAAACTGTTCAGGATAGAGTCTTTTGGATTTTGTATTTGCCATATCTTAATACCAAGACACATGGATACTATACATGTTTATAAAGTATGGTCTCTGCTTCAAGAAAGTTACTGTTTGAGTGTAGCAGACTGAACTGTGAACCATTAATATCGTAATGGCCTTTGACTCAGGTTGAGGGTTGTAAGCATAAAGCCCTGTGTAGATAATGCTCTGAAGGGATGGGCTCTGCACAGAGATGGCCTTCTCTTTCTAAAATGGTAGTAGTCAGCATGCCTTAATGCACATGGCTGTCTTTAGGTAGTGCAAGCCCACCCATTATATAAGCAGCTATTCTAACTTCAAGTGTAAAGTAAGCATTTAACACAGAGCTATACCCTCTGGGAGTGAATGGGAATGGTTGGGAAATGGAACTAATGCCTCTTCACCAAATTAAAGCCCTTACTCCTGTGTCCTTTATTCCCCGAGCAGTTTCAACATATAATTGCAGTCAGTCATAGATCAGCCTGCAGTTCAGCAGACTTGCCAATATTACAGGTCTTTAAAATGTCATACTATCTTAGCTCCTTTCCCAGTGAAATCTGGTCTCACTGGAAGTTTTCATTTTCTCTCAAGAATATATGCAGTTTGTATAAACCAAATGGTAAAAATTCAGTGCAACCTTTTCTCATTTGTCCTGGATATTTTCAATAATGTATTTGCTTATGTTTGTTTCCACTTATTAAGTCAGCCTTACACTCTTTAAACAGTAAAGCTATTTTAAATTCTGGTTAATTTCCATGTGCTTGGTGAATACGTGAATGAATGACTCTGTATCATTCCTTACTAATATGGGAGAACTGTAGACACCAGTTGCTGTTGAGATGGAAATATCTCTACTCCTCAACAGCTCTTAGCAATGGAATTATGTAGGGACTGCTAAGTGAATAAAAAGTGATCATGTGAAGGTAATCTTTAGTCATGAATCATACAGCATGAAGCTTGTTAGTCTTTTCTCTGTGTAATTTTTGTAACTGACCCCGGTTCATCAGAATGTGGAGGAAAGACAAGAACTATGTAAGAAATATCCATTTCTATGGTATATGATGAATGTTTCTGATGGGCATCTCCTGTTCTTAATTATCTAGTCTGACCTTCTCAATAACACAGGCCATTGAGCTTCATCAGTTGTTTCTGTATCAGCCTTATAACTTTTAGATGTACAGCATCTCTTTCATGAACACTTTATTTTATTTTCATCAAAGAGACTAGAATTGTGTGAGGGGTCTGGTAAATCTTACTGTAAATCTTGTTTTAGAGTAATTAGTGTAGGTGTCAGATTTAATCTCATTTGTCATAACACCAGCAAAACAATTTAGGTGGGGTTTTACCTCAAAAGTGTTAAGTATTGAACAGGTTTCAGTACCTTGTATTTTAAGAGGTTAACAGTTTTGGATACGTTCAAAGCTTACAGCCGTTTTCAATGACAATGAGGAAGTGAATTCATTCCTGGACTTTCAAAAGCAGAGGAAAGGCATTTCCTTTGCGTAGTGCAAATTCTGTGCATGGGGAATAACATGAGTGTTATATGAGTGGCCAGAAATTCAATCTCGTTTTCCAAGTGGAGAGAAAATCAGTTTGGCCTGTACTAACAGCAGCAGAATTTCCCCAAGAAAAATTCCTCCAAAGAAGGAGGTTTATGCCTGGGAATTTACCAACATTTACTAAATTAAAGAGTCCGTAGATTGTTAGTGTTTGGGAAACAACTAGCTCCCACCAGGAAAAGGGTAACGTGCTTTGTAAACATGGATTTAATCTGTGTCCATGGGATGACTCTGATCATGTGTTTTAGCTCAAAAACTATATCGTTTTCCATGGAATTTCTTCTGATTCATTCTGATTTCATGGAGAAGGAACTCCCCATTTTTGCAATGACAGCACTTATTGGTAACACTAACGTAACCATTTATTCCTATCTCAACAGAGAGAGCTTTGTAAGATTTCTGCTGTGTACATAACAGGGAATGTGTTTTCATGTCACATGCCCCCACTTCTGTAATTTTTGCAGCTGCAGAACACAGCCCACAGACTGCTTATTATAAATTACTGTTGACGACTGATTCAGATGGAGAGAAGTAAAAGTAGTCCTAGGTAGATTTGGGAATAGTAGAGAAAGGAGTAGCATATCGCACCTAGGAGATGCTAGAGCAATCTTTCCATCTCTAGTCTGTATGGAGCACCCCAAGTAACTGTGTTTCATCCTCATGGTCCTAGAACATGAAAATTGAGGTCTCTCGGACTTGGATCACCTGCACCAAGTAACTGCACCTCTGTGTGTGTATTGACCTGCTTCATAAGGAGCAGGAGTTCCTTTTCATGGTGGAGTCGCATACTCCAGAATGTGTGGGACAGGGAACTTCTTAGGGGTTGTAGATTTCTGATTTTTGGTGTGTTCTTGTAATTGTTGTCCAAAAGTGCCTTGTGTGCTTTCTAATTCATACTCTTTAGAGGAGAATTTGCCATACTCTTTACAGGAGATGTTTCTTGGTTTGGTAGACCAGATTTACAGAATGCTGTTTTTTCCATTTCAAAACCTTTATTTATTTATTTATTTATTTATTTATTTATTTATTCAAATGGGAATGCTGCTGAAATGCTAATCAGCTCCTCTTCTTGGTGATCACAATATGTTTACCTTTCAAGTCTTCTCTGTACAGAAGAATAGATGTTATGTGTAAGAAAACTAAGCAGATGCTTTCACATCATAACTGAAGATGGATTGAAGGAAATATCTCACAGTAGGCAAGGTGAAGACTGAAAGTCCAACACCAGAAATTTGAGTTCAGCATGTACAGCTTTATCCTAGCAGGGTCACGTCTGGCTTGTGGAGCAGTAGTCAAACAAACTAAAAAGACCAGTGCCCAGCTGATCCGGATATCCTTGCCCTCCTCATTCTATGCCATTTTTCCCTGTTATGGTTATATACATTGCATGAATGCATTCTTTTTGAAAATAGATGAAAGGGAAACACTAACTATATGGCTAATTCGTACTAGCACGTCATGAAATTTAATGAAAACACAAGGAGCTCGTAGTCCATGGAATTTGTTACCGCAGTGAAGGTCAGTAGCTGCACCGGCTTGACTTGTTTTGATGAGGCCAATTACATCTGCCTACCTAGATTTCCCCTTGCAATTTCAGTGGGTTTATGGCATCCTGTCATTTCCTGGCCTAAATAAAGTCATTTAGGTGTGCACCGAGGAGCAGCTCTCATATTCTCATGAAGAAATGGCTGCATTTCAGGGGTGGTTTCAGTTTACAAGAAGAAAAAGAGAGAATGAGTATCAAAGAGATTGCCTTGTGTCACATCATCTGCTGAGAAACATAGAACAGCGTGTGCAATTCAAGCGTCAAAGGGTTTAGAAGGGCCTGATGGAGGGAAAAAAACTATTAGGCATGATATATGTTAACAAAAACAAGGCTCTTGGCAATGTACAGATCTGCAGGGCAGTAGGGAATGGAGTGACAAGAAATGGAAAACTGAGAGGTCAGCATGCAGTTTCCTGCATGCAGTGACTCTGACTGAATCATTATCAACATAGAGTGCAGAACTAGATTTCTCTGCCTTTGAATAATAGTTCTTCTATCATGAAAGTAATACATGGACTGTATGCTCCAGTAAGCTTATACACCTGTGTACACGTGCACAGATGATGGAGAAGTGGAACAGAAGGCTAAATGTTGAGATGACAGAGACAGCAGAATGCAAACAGGGCTAAAGACACTGGAGTGGTATCTACAGAGTATAGAGTGGGTGGTTTTTGCAGGCTACCCATGAGTTTCTTCTCTTTGACACTCTCAGCAATAGCTTTTCAGCTTTTATCATGAGTCCTCTGAACCTTTATGCCTTTCTGTTCTTATAGGTGCAGTTCCAGGCTACCATCCAGCCAGTCTGCAGGGTGTACCCATGAGGGCACCGTCCATTCTGCTCAGCTCTGCCTGCATTACGCTCTCTTGAGCTCCTGGCTGTGGGGGTAGGCAGGGCAGGTAGACCCAAGTCTGCCTGCCCCAACAGTGCCCTTAACCAGTCATCCTACCTGAGCAGGAAAGCATCTCCCCTGGAGTACCATGTGGGCCTAGCAGCACAGTGACCAGCTATAACCATGATTCAGAATCCACATCCTGAGAGGGGCATAATACACTTCAGTGTGATGGAAAGTGAAATTGAGAGAGAGAAGCTTCAATCTGTTCATGTGGTCCTTCAAGATCATCAGTAGGGATTGTATCTTAGTGTCTATGTAGCTTGCTAGGTACGCTGTGACATGGTCACAGCATCTAGCCTGTGCAAGTACACTTAGCCTGAACAATTCTGTCTTGTAAATTCCTGCATCTGGAATAGCAGTCTTTAGTAATCCCTGGTTACAGACCAGGGCCTAACTCCTGGAATGATGTTTGCTTAGAGTCCCTGTACTCCTGTGACTGTTTACACAGGTACATTACACTGACTGTTGGTGCAGGTATCTGACTGGTCTCTCTCTTTTCTCTTTCTATGGTAAACTGAATCCCCAGAGGTGCAGGGAGGAAGTAATCTCTACACCCTCTGCTATTGTGGTAGATCCTTGTGGAGATTGCAGAAGCAAGATCTGTTCTGCTACCTTGGTTGCTTGGCATGTATATCGTAATTGGGGATTAATGAAGCTAGGATTACCTCTGGCCTCCTGTTTTGCAGAGAGAGTAGTTCCTTTATCGATAGGACAGGTGGCAGGGCACTAGGATGGGAATGGTTTACAAGAGGCCAAAGTAGAGCAACACTTACTTCAAAGTTCAACCTGGGAGTTTGCAAACTCTGGAGAAACTTCTGGAGTCAAAGCTATCCCTGGCAGAGAGGGTGACTCCTGATGAAGTCCTGCATGATTCTAACGAAGCCCTGCAGTAGTTTACCTAGTTCCAGTGAACTGTGCCTAAAAAAACCACAATGCTGTTCTACTCCATAGCTAATTTAACATGTGAATTGCTCATCAAAGGTAAATCCCCTAATTGAACATTCACCATTTCATGAGCGTTTTTACAGATTAGAGGCACCTACGCACACTTACCCATTTCTTGCTTTGGTTCAGTACTTAGCATATCTGTTCAATGTTAAGCCGTCATGATTATTATTTAGAGAAAACTGATACAATGTCTCTCTAATGAAATTAGAGCATGTGTTTCAGCCTTATGTCTTAAGTATAAGATCGGGCAAAACCAGTTTAGTAAATTGCTCAGCATCACTGGTGTTAAAACCCAGTTTCTCGTTTTTTCCATGTTTGTTAAACCACATATTTTTTTGGATGACGTCTGGTGTCTGCCTCCACGATGAATTTGGGGAGGGGGGTAAGAAAGAGGGAAAGCCTAACTTAAAATATTTCATTCTTTCCTAGGGAGAAAGCTGTGGAAAAAAAAAATCATTTTGCCTTTTTTAAAAAAAAATCCAGCTATTTCTTTAAATTGCTCTGATGCCCCATTCTTTGGAGCAGAAACATATGGCAACAGAAATGTGTCAGGGATGTGCTATTTGCAGCTCAAAGAAATGTCAGTCCAAACCTCTTGCTAGTCAACTGCTATTTGCACTTGTGGGTAAAGACTTTTTAAGATCAAACTCCAGGTGGTTCTGTAATGAGGGACCACACGTACATTCCCCTTAGCTTCTCATGGTGGCTGTCCCACACAGTGCTCAAGTTGCAGGTGGGCTTGCCTTTCCCTGAACGTGAGCTGCTGGCTGTGTGATGCAGGAACCCCTGAACAGGTCCCCGGTGCCTCCCTCTCTCCTGGCTGGATCTGTCTCTGGACCACACACTGTAGAGGTCACCCCATGCTTTGGCTTGTCCATGTTGCTTTCTGTGAACAACGTGCTTGCCTGCTGTCCAAGAAATGTCTTCTGGTTGACCTGAAACCACCAGAAGTCAGATCAAATACTTGCACCTGGAAAGTATTTCAGGGTGAACACACGTTGAAGTGGCAATTCCCCCTGTTGCCCAGTGGCCCAGGGGAGGGGACATGTACAAAATGTGTTTGGCACTATTTAATTTCTGTCTCTGCCGCAGAAAGCTAGATGAGGACAGAGGAAAACCTAGATTTCCTTTACCCTGCTTGGTGAAGTAAGGAAATCTCTGAGCTATGCTGAGGCACAGAGTATACAGGAGGAGTTTCTCAGTCACTCTTGCTTGAACTGTGGCACTCAAATAATTATGTATTTTCTGGGTAGGAGAGAAAGCAGCAAGGAGCTAGGTTTAATCACAGAGTAACAATGAGGAATCTTACTGAGGTTACTCCAACTAATAGTTAAATATTTCTAAGTAGAGTAGGGTAACCTCAGCGTGCAAGGTTGGGAGCAGCTTACCCAGGACTGTACCATCTGGTGGTCTGTGAAAGAAGAGCCCAGGTCTCCTCACATACCAAAAAGGTTAACCAAAAGTTAAAAGGCAGGAAGCTGTAGCTCTGCTTCCTTGTTCTTCACTCTGTGCCCTTTGTTTTTATGTTCTCCATGCTGTAAATATAAATGGAAGGTTTTATAATGAGTAAAAATGCAGGTAAATATTTTTCAGGTAAATATAAATGTTCAGGTTCATAAAAGGAACAGAAATATCATCATTTTCCTCTGGATCAAGCCACTTTTTATTGATTTTTTTTTTCTATTGATTTTCCACCATACCAAACCAGCTTTGCTCAGACCTCGAGTAAGCAAACATCCTGCAAGTGTGTGCTCCCCACAGCGTGACAGAGCACACGCCATCTCCTCACGGGTCCCATGTCGCACTAGGGGTGGTCCAGAGAGGGTTTGCTGAAGCCCAGACCACTAGGGCAAGGCTGGACCTCCTACAGTTACTGCCCCCAACTAGTCCAAATCACGGTGGGAGGAAATGTAAGAGACAAGGGAGCTTCTCTCTTGCATGCTTTTAGTGGCTTTCATCTTGCTAGCCCACATGGTAGAAGAGGGAAATACTTGTCTGTGACTTGGGAAGAGCCTGGTGTTATTTGAGCGGTGGCTGGTATCTGAAGCTGAAGACTGAATTTCAGAGCTGGGGAAGGTGAACTGGGGACACTGAATGGTTTCTGTGGGAGATGGGGAATCTGGAGCTCAGAAGCTGCATATGGGAAGAGATTCAGTCAAGAAACTCGTCAGTGGTACTAGAACAAAAATGAGTTCTGGGCAAATTGGTGATGGAAAAAGAGTCAACTCTTACTAGGAGCTAAAACACGGGATAAGGAAGGGAAACGACGGGAGAGAAAAGATCAAGTAAAGCAAGGAACTGAGTGAGACAGTGATAGGAAGAGGAGAGGCTAAGATGAGGAGTCAGAAAACAGAGAACGGGGAAGGTGAAGGCTATTGGCAAAATGGCTGATACTATTAATTTTGAAGAGATGAAGACTGAGCGAGGAGGGCTAGAAAAGAGGACCATAACTTGGTAAAGCGAGGAGATCGGAGCTCAGTGGAGAAGCTTGAGGAATAGAGACTGAAAGCTGAAGAGAACAAAATCAGAGGGATGAGAAAGAAATAGGTGGAACTTGAATAGGGAGGAATGAGGAATGAAAAGGAGAAAATGGGAGGGAGGGGGCAGAAATGTGTGTGTGCCACTGCACAATCTGTGTTTGAGCCTGGACTGGTGTTCAAGCCCCTTGAGTTTTGCCATCCCTACAACAGAGATTATCCATGATGCTGGCTGGCCAGTGACATCTCTGATGGAGGCGGGTGGTCTGGTCCACTAGCCCGAGGGACAGGGATCTGTGAAGTGGGCTGATGGTCGCAGTCCTGTAAATGAACCACCTGGAGCAGAGGGGGCAATTAATATGATGTTGCACGATGGAATTCTTTTTCTTCTCTGTGTCCAGCACTTCCCATCACTCTCCCCAAGGTTAAAGAACACTAAAGTCACGAAGCGTAATCTGTGAGAGTGCTTGTCTCCTTCACCGTGCATAACACATTTGTTGGGGGGAGCCCGGGATGTGAGGCAGAGCGAACGGGACATCCCTGCGTGTCCAGGACCTCTCTCTTGCTCGCTGTGTCGTTCCCAAGGTGCACGCTGAAGGTGCACTGGGAGCAAGCGCAGCCTTGGGGTAAAGGCGGCTGTATGCTGGCCCGCGAAACTGCACTTCATCCTCTTCTTTGCCACAAAATTTCTGTGCGGTGCCGGGCAAATTTTTGAAATCCACCTTGTCAGAGGTGGTGACTGACTGGGTGTTCCTTGTATTACGCGTGTGTGGGTGGAGATTTCGGGTCCGACGTGGAGGAGCGCTGCGTTCTCACAGCTGTAGCTGAGGTAATGCGTACTGTGCTTTTAAGACAGAAAGTATAGTACCAGATAAACTGAGAAATCAGGTCCTAGGGAATACACAGAAGCAATGGAAACTTTTGACCTTAATCACTTTGTGCTTCAGTTCCCTATGTGTAAAATGTGGATTGTCCCACCCCCTCACGTCGCAGGACTTACGAACAAAGATTAGCTAATGTGCAGAAATACTCAGATGCTTTAGTGATGAGGCCAGACCAGAGTCTCTGAGTAATTTTATTTTCAGAGCCAATTTTCAGTAGTAGGTAAAGTGTGAGGCTAGGCGCTGAGCAAAGGGGAGGACACGAAAGACCAAATAGCTGCTCACCAAATGACTGGCTTTGCAGCCTCTGCATGCAGAGATGGCGGTGGGTTGGAAAAAGTTATTACGAGATCATGAAAGGACTTTGTTCTAAGGCACAGAGCAACTAAAATAGACCTGCAAAGGTGACAAATTCTGGGATTTCCTACCTTGAGTGTTGGGTTTGTAAATGTCTGGTGAACATTTTTGTGTACAACGTAAACTTGTGTTAGCAAGCACTGGTGACATGGACGTTTCTCTCTGACTATAATGCAAGATGAGTGAGGCTTGGTTCATAATATATTATATTATACTGTGTTGGTGAATAATAATGTTATTAATGAAGTAATTTTAATATCTTGGCATTAATAGTCTCATGGCAGGATTTCAGAAAAGTGGCGAGTATCACAACTATTTTACAGAACTATCAAGATAGTTAAATAAGCAAATAAGCATCGAAAAGCTGGGGATAAACCACAGATCCTTACATCTTGCTCTTTCCCCTGAAGATCAAGCAAGATATGCGTTTTTGTTCCAGTCACATTGGGTTAGAAACACTGCTTAAATAAACACAGGTCTTCATTTTACCTCAGAGTCTGGTGGTTGTATTACTATTTAACATAATTAGGGGCAGGTCTGGGATGAATAGTTGTTTGTGAACACCAAGCATGTTAGAGGAGAAATCCAGGCTTGATGCTGAGGGAAATCATCACAAATCTGTATTTTACAAAAATCTGTGGAGTTTGTATGGGTCTGATCTGATGTAATCTAAAGAATTTCTGGTGTCAATATGACAGCTCCAAGTCAGGGACACAGATTAGGAGTCTAGCTTTGAACTGAAAGAAAATTTCCTAGAATTGACATTTACCTGTGCCTTAATGAGCAAAGGGGTACTCTTTTCCATTGCACTGAGAGTATGTGGAATCCCCTCTCATAACTGATAATGAAACTGTAACTGATACTTCTAAAATCACACATTTGGTGGTTTGTTTTTTAAAAATTTCTGTGAGTCACAGGAATCTGTGAGGCCAGTTGGGAGCAGGGGGAGTAAAAGAAACCCTCTGCAAATGTGGGTCGCTAATTATCAAAAAGTCAGTGGAGAAAAAATAAAAGCCCCAAACCAAGTATAGGTCTCTAATCCAGTCACTCTTTTGGGTACAAAAACATATAATTTCTGAAGGAAAAAGAACGCACAGTTTTGAATGAATTCTCCACCATGAAAATTTTTTTCTAAATGTCATTAGCCTGTAGATTCAGAGCAGTGAGTTTGACATCATGTGGAACATTCATCAATAACATTTTAAAACAGTGTACATAACTTACCTGGTGTCTCTCTTCAACAGGGGCTTCTCTTGGTCTCACCCATGAGTTTTCTTTAACATACTCTATTCAGAGCAGGGAGGACAATGTTTTACCCCCCTTCTTAAAAACTTTATTTATTTATATTTATTTTATATTATATTTTTATATATTATATATTTAACAATGTGGCTTCAAACTAAGACTGGAGCTTTCTTTAACTATACTGTGGAATTATTACATAAAAGGGTAATACAAAAGTATCTTCAGCCTTTCTAACGCAAATCCAAGAAAGCGGAGTCATTAAATAAAGCAATTGTGCTGATTCTTGCCTTCTCTTTTGATGCAGTTCTAATGACAGCTGAAGTTGTGGCACTGAAACCAACTACTTGAAAATGTTTAGTATTAGCTGTGAGCAGAAAATGCTGCAGGCCTTGACATACGGTTTTTCTTCACTACAACCCCAGCAGGTATGTCATTTAGACAACTAATTCTCTGCTGTATTTGCTGTGGTGGTTTAGTAGTCTTTGCTCACAACAACCACTGCCGGTCAGGGTTGGGACCCATGGCATGGAGGAGGCAAGGGGTATGAGCAGCTCCTGAGCTGGGCAGGAAAGTGAGAAGCCTGGGTATGTTGAGATGTTGAAGAGAACGTAGAAACAATAATACAGTTCAAGATCTGTTAACCTTTAAGTTCTAAGATTCATCTTAAGCTGTTAAAGACCCTATTAATGAGGTTTTGCTGCAGACGTGCTGCAGGGGACCTTTTAGCTTATCTGGTTGAACTTCTGGAAAGTGATCTTTCTGACATACCTCTTCTTCTGCAGTAAGATTTTTTTTTGGAGAAGGATTCAACAGCAGGATTGCCGATTGTAATTCTTTGTGGTGTTGTCTCTATAGTCTAGTCCATTTGAACATCTTGATTATTATCTGGAAGAACATATCAGTTTTTCATAGTAGCACGAGACATGCAAATGCACAAACTTATGCCCTGAATTTTCTACTCTATTTTTTAACGAATAGTGAAAAAATGAAGAGACAGATCAGTGTAGGTGGAGTTCATATCGTACCTGACTAGTGGATATTAGTTGGATACTAGTTGGAAAAATTAGACAAAAATTTGGGTGCACAAGCCTTTCTTCCAGTTTGAAATAGAAGATTCAGATTTCAAAAATAAAGGACCATATTTGTGCGTTGGAGAAAACATCTATCAGTGGTGGATTTAAAGGGCACAAAACTTTGGGCTGAAAGAAGGTAAACTTGTTTTTTGATAAGCATTTTCTAAAGGAGACAGTACTGGGTGGTAATGTTAGAAAAAGGCAAACAAAACCCAGTGGCTGGAAGCCAAAGTTATACCTAGGTTATGGATATTCATTATTGGAATAAATACAAGGTGGAGTCAGAATCTCTCGATATCTTCAAATCAAAACAGGACACCTTTCTGGATGATAAGCATCAGCCAAACACCGCTGAATACATCTAACTGTTCAGTCCAGGGGTGACTAGGAGATGTTAACACTGAGTTATGCAAATGATCTGGTTGCTCCTCTTGGCCTGTGACTTTGAGATTGTAGGTGCTCACTTTGTTTAAGAGCACAGAAACCTCCCATTGCTTAGATAAATGGATCACAAACCCAACCATAGACCACCTTTTTTTGTGTAAGAAGGCCTAGAAGAGATTTTCAGAAATATCAAAATGAGTTGGAAGTCCAAGTCCCACCTTCAGAAGTGGCCTTTGCCTCATCTGTGCTGAAAAGTCAATGGTGTATTGCTAATATGAGCTAGCAATGTGCCCTCATGGCAAAGGAGACCAGAGGCCAGTGTTAGCAGGGGTGTTGCCAGCAGGTTCAGAGAGGTGAGCCTTACCCTTTGCTCAGCAGTTTTGAGACACACCTGGAGTGCTGGGTCCAGTGCCAGGTTCCCTGGTACGAGTGACTTGCTAGACCGAGACCAATGAAAAGCCATAAATAAGGGATTGGAGCACCAGACATATGAGGAGAGCTGGAGAGATCTGGGACTGCTCAGCCTGGAGAAGGGGAAGCTCTGGGTGGAATTTCATCAGTGTGTACAAATACCCAGTTGGGAGAGAGTAAAGAAGAGGGACCCAGACTCTGCGCAGCGGTGCCCAGTGACAGGACAGGAGGTAATGGGCACAAACTGAAATTCAGGAAATTCCACTTAAACATAAGAAAAAACTTTTTTTTACTGTGGGGGTGATCAAACACAGGGAGATGTTGCCCGGAGAGGTTGTAGAGTCTCCATCCTCGGAGATGCTCAAAACCTGACTGGACACAGTGCTGAGCACCCTGCTGAAGCTGACCCTTCCCTGAAGTGAGGTGGGTGCCTTCCCACCTCAGTGACTCTGGGATTCTGTGAACATGGTAAAGAGGCAAATTCAGCCAATATATTACAGTCTGACAGGTTTCTTTGTTTTAATTAACCTTGGTTTATGATAATCACACACAAATATCACTCTCCATACTGGTCTTGCTTGATGTGGGCACTGTCAAATAAGTATATTGGTTTATACTAAAATACTATTGGTATTTATTGAGCAGTGTGTTTGTATTGATACATAAACAAACACAAAGATATTTATAAATAAATATATCAAAATAAATACAAAAAATTGTTTCATACCAATTTAACTTGCTTCAATTCAACAGCTGATAATTAGTAAAAGGTATTTACTGTAGCTACATACCAGAACTTTCACCAGCACAACTATGTTGTCAGAAAATCACCTCTGTCATCCGCATCCGCATGATTATACTGATAAAAAAGGAAATGGAAACTGAATCCTGAGTATTTATGGTAAAAATGTGGCATAAGCTTTAAAATCATGTAGGTATTTTTGAACAATCCCATCTGCATATATAAGTAGGAGTACAGCTAAGGACAGGCAGCTGTCTACTTCCAGAGTAGGCACATTTACACAGGGGTGAAGTTGCTCTGTGCTTCTATAGCCCAGGAAAAAATAAAAATTATATTGTCAGAAGTTATATTTTTCATGGCAAGCTGTGTCTGAAGCAAGAATTGTACTATTTCAGGAAAAAAAATCACACCCCTCATTTATGGAGTTACTGGCCAAAAATCTGTGGTTGTATGGTGACCGAAGTGCCTCTTTTTGCCTTTGTTTTTATTACAGTTGGGATGCTGACTCTAGTCGGACAGAGGGCTGTTGGAGTGTGGAAATTTCAAATGCATCCTGAAATCCAATCAGCTGAGGTGGAGTAGACCTGTGTGTATAGACATCGCATATAAAGTCTCTTTACCAACATACACAGTCTCTTAAATGCATGTAGAGTGAAGCATCATCCTGTTAACCCACTCAAAAAGGGAGGTATAGGTCTTTCCTGTAGGGCATGTATCCACAAAACAGCTGTGGATCATAAGAAAACTGCACTCAGTTTCAAGAACACCCAAAATGGCCAAATCAGGTAATAAACATCTTAGAATAGCTATGTGTCATGGTTTTGTGTGCGATAGAGTTAATTTTCTTTACAGAGGCTTGTATGGTGCTGTGTTTTGGATTTTTAATGAAAACGGTGGTGATAACACAGGGATGTTTAGTAGTTGCAGAGCAGCGCTTGCACAGAGCCCAGGACTTTCTGCTCCTCGTGCTGCCCTGCCAGCGGGGAGGCTGGGGGTGCACCAGGAGCTGGGAGGGGACACAGCCAGGGCAGCTGGACCAGGCTGACCAGAGAGATATTCCCTACCGTATGGCATCATGCTCAGCAATAGCGGCTGGGGGAAAGGAGGAGGAAGGGGGAATGTTCGGGGTGATGGTGTTTGCCTTCCCAAGAAACCGCTACGCGTGATGAGCCCTGCTTTCCTGGACATGGCTGAACACCCGCCTGCCGGTGGGAAGCAGCGAGTGGATTCCTTGGTTTGCTTTGCTTGTGCATGCGGTTTTTGCTTTACCTAGCAAACTGTCCTCATCTCAGCCCGTGAGTTCTCACACTTTCATCTTTCCGATTCTCTGCCCCATCCCACCTGGGGAGAGTGAGAGAGCAGCTGGGTGGTGCTGAGCTGCCTGCTGGGGTTAAACCACAACACTATGTTTTAACTGAATTTGGCATACACAAAAATAACAGTATCCCCCTTAGGGAAGTATACAGAAGCATACTTTTTAATATAATGTAACTAGTAATTGTTTTGAAATGGCTGCCTTTGCCACTCAGATTTTCAGACATTACCGGTTATTTCAGAGTGTCTTATTTTATGTGTATCATACATTAAACACCCAAAAGAAACTCAAGGCTGAGGCTTCAGAAGAAACTCATGCAGCATTGTAGAAGAATCTGGTCTGTGTAAGTACCTCTCAAAAACACACTGCCAAATGAAGGCCAGTGAGATGACTAGTCATTTTGAATGTTTTGCCCCGTGTAGACAAGCATGTGCTTCTGAGTGTGCATGGGCAAGCATTACATCTGGGTTGCTGAAGCACTGAGCTCCATGGTTTATGAACAGAAGTGTTTAGCGATGCTGCTACCCTTGGCATTTGCCTGCCTCGCAGTCATGACAGAGAGTAGTTTCACATTGTGATGGTTGCTTCTGGCCCATAGTACAAGGCTGCCATGGTTGGAGGAAGAACATGCACGACTATCCTGCTATTATTTTATTAGCGGGGGAGAGCCTGCTGTTGTTACATGCTGCTGAAGTATCTTGAAAAGTTGCACAGCAACTCAAGTCAGTGATGCTGCATCCAGGTAATACGGGCTGGGTTGCGAAGTGACTATCATTGTGGCTTTAAGCAACAGTGCTTTTCTTCTGGCAGGTGTGTGTTTACAAAATTAAAATAGTTAAGTAAGAGATGCTGATCTAAGAAAGAAGGTCAAGCCACTTTCATCCTTTCCTATTGTCTCCCTTTGTTTCCACAGCATGCTGGCGTGATAACGTTTGTGACTGACTTTCTCCACAAATAACAAATCTGCCGCTGCAAATGTTACATCTCTTACCCTTGTCTGTTCTTCTCGTACCTGATAGTTGCCACAACAGATCGGTTGTTGCTTAGGAACGGCTGTTGACATCCAACCCATTTTCTTCACCTTAGTTACATGATCAGTATCACCCCAAAAGGGACTTCTCTGGTTCACTTGCTGGCGTAGCTGTTTAAAGATTGAAGTCATTAGTACGTTGTGCTTCTGTCTTCTGCTACGCACTCAGGGGAAAGGCCCATCCTTACTGTGCTGGTCTGGAGTAAAACTGTGCTGCAGATACATGCATGTGGGAATGAAAAGCCCCTGTGGGAATGAAAAGCCGCTATATTCTTAGAAATGGATGGCCTCTGGAAGTGGTGAGTGTTAGCGGTCAGTCATCTCAGCCCACTTTGTATACCAGATGTGGGAGGATACACCCACGCTGGTTAGCTGCTATATAGGTATAGGCTAATTTAGCATTGCTTGACTGCTTTCTTTTAAGCACTATCTTCTTTTCTTTTTTTTTTCCTTNTGCCAGACTTGACTAACAAAGACAAGAGCAGACTAAATGTTTCCTTAACAGGAAGCCACTAGCTCTCCGCTTAGCAAGTGGGGAGGGAAAGCCTTTAAAACTGTTCAAACTTTCTTATGCAAATTTCAGTTACACACAAGTAAAACTTTTGGGAGAATGTCCCTGGGCAAACCTATTCAATTGGAAATGGAGCCCCTCAGTTGCTTCCAAAAGGTGATTGTGGTCAGTAATTATAATTGCGCTATACACAAAACTCTGTGCAGCAACACACAAAAATATAAGGGGGGAGGGGGGCAGGATTTCAAATCTCCCAAGAATTCAAGGTGTTGTTCCACATTTATTACATTTGCATTTATTACAGTTGTAGCCAGAAAACCAATATTTGATTGGCTGCTTGGAACATCTGCATGTATAAATATTGTTACTAGAAAATTTCCCAGAGTCCTGGGATCAAGGATGCTTTCTAACTGCTTGCTCTTCTCACATACACTAGGAAGACCAGTTCTATCATCAGACTTTTGTGTCTTGGACTTGGGACCCATATGTCTGCTTTCTTCATGATCTTGGTCGTGCTAATTACATCATGTAAAGATAAGCACATGTGAAAGGGCTGAGTCCTTAGTCAGTGGCAAGATATAATCAGAGGGTGAAGCAGAAAGAGTAATAAGTGAGAGATGGGCTGTTGTTTACAGGTTGTGTTCTCTAGCCCTCGTGGTAAAAAGAAGTCTTAACAGATGTGAAGCAGTTCAGGTGAATTAAGAGGCACTGCAACTACTGTAATGGTTTTCCTAGAAAAATGAGTGTTGCTACCAAGCGCTCTTCCCTGGACCACTGCCTCTCTCTCAGTGAGAGGCACAGAAAATGGTTGCGATGGCTTCCATTGGACTTTGTGGGACAGTCTGCAGAGGGACAAGAGTCTTGGTGTGTGTGTGAGGTTGTCTTAAAACTGCACTGACTGGCACATACAGCCCGAGCTGAAGATTGTCTGTGCCTGGTCTGGTGGCTGCCAGAGACCAGCCTGAGGCTGTGCTTTTATATCGGACAGCATCTAGTGGTCCTAAGGAGGGGATAGCACAGCTGAGTATCAGGACAGCAGAGCTGTTCAGGCATGTGCCCTCCCTTCACCTCCTCCCCCCCTGCTGTCAGGAAAGCAGGTAGCAGCTTATGCTGCCAGAGGATGCCTTTAGCATCTGAGTGAGCTACCTGGGGCTGAACACACCAGCCTGCTTGGAGCAGGCACAGAGCCCCAGGAGGGTGTTGCTGCTTCAACAGCAGTAGTTTGTCTTGAGCTCTGGGCCTGTTTCCTCAGCTCAACCCCTTCACCAAGGTGGGACAGCGTTTTATCTCGGTGACCTGGCCATGCATCTTCATGAGGACTACCTGCCTACTAGCCAGCTCTTGGTGTACAAGACCTGGGTTGTAGTCTTGGTTCTGCTGTGGCATATCTCTAGCTCAGCTTCCTCCTCTGTTGAATGAAAATAAAGACGCTACTCTCCTTTGCCAAGCCTTCTGAGCACTGTGAATGACAGCGGTACACAAGTAAGAGGAATTGGCTGGCAGCTTGAGGGCAGAATGCAACACTGGCACGCCACGATCTGCAGTATGCTGATATGTTATGTTGTGTTGTGTTACTATGCACTGAGGCTAGGATCAAGCTGCATACATGTAGTGACAGCTGTAATCCTTCTCAGATAAGGAGAGAGTTACCTTAGCAACACTTGCTTTTCTTGTCTTCTTGAGGAAACAACAACTTTTATCCATGTGGCTGACGTCTGAGAGAAGTGACCACTGTTTACAGAACTGAAAGTGCTTTTTGACATGCGGAGATTTTATTCCCTAGCAATTAAGCACAACACTTGTCACTGAGAAACAACCCTAAAGCCTTAGGTCATCATACTGCCACACATCAGCAGATAAACTGCTTTGGGCCTGCTGAAGGGTGGGAGATGGTGAAGGAAATTCCAGGGTGCTGCAGATGGTAGCATGGCAGCAGTGGCAGCAGTGATTCAGGAGGCAGCATTGTTTTCTCTGAGTCATTGCCGATCCTTTACTTCTGCCTGATGTTAGAGAAACTGCATTGCTGCATAGTTACTATCCTTCTCATGATATTTAAAACTGAGGTTTTGACTCTTCTTAGCATCAGTGGAGGCTACAGCGCTCTCTACAGTAGCAGGTTACTGTGAGTTTTTATTGAGTCATGAGAAGCAAGGTAAGAAGCCCAGCACTCAGAGGCTGTCTGTCTGGTCCCTGCCCAGAGGCAGCACCCATCACACCTCAGGTGTTCCTCACAGATGCCCATATTACCTGTTCTTAAACACCTGCAGTGGTAAAGGTTTCTCACTCTCTCTTGGTGACCATTTCCAGTGTCTCCTTAGTTTCACTAGCTGGAGGTGTTTCCTCATGCTTAACCTATAGCTCCTTAACTTGTGCGCTCTGCAGTTGGAGCCAAGTAGTGCTAGTATATCAGCATCGTTTTGCACCAAGCACTTCCAATATTTAGGAAGGAAGTGAAGGATTCTCTTTCCAGTTAAAGAAATGTGGAGAAATTAGGTATTTATAATGCAAATACCTAGTTTCAGACTTTGCTCTCTGCCTTTATAATGAATAGCCAACCTAGAAAAACCACCCGTGTGGGTGGGATGTCACAAGTGTCCCTGTGCACCTGCTCTGCAGTTACCACCAGTGGCAGCACCAAGCCATAAGCCCCCCCGCACTGGCTCACTCTGTCACTGCTGCTGGCTCCAGCCATGGCAGTCAGCAGGGCTGCAAGCCCAGGCACCACCTCGCTTTTACATTTCATGTGTCTGCAATGAAGCCGGAGGCCATCGTGACGAACACAGTTCAGAGCACACGCAGGTGACTGAGTCACTGTGAGGGTGGTGGCAGGGCAACGGTCCCATTCGGTGACCTTGTCCTCATCCACCCATCCCCGAATGCTGCTGCTGTCATGCCCTGAGTGACGAGCACTGGAGAAGTCTGGCATATTTCTTACTTTGACTGCGTGCCAAACAACTGAAAGAGTAATTCCTAATGGACGTCATTGGTTTCACTCCAGCTGTGCGGTGATATTCAAGCACGCCCCATGGCACGCGGGCTCGGTGATCACCATGCGGTGGTGGCACCAGGCGGGGTTTGGGGCATAGCTGAGGCAGCGCAGTGAGGCTGGGAGTGGTGTGAGGGAACCTGGGAAGTCACATCTGTGTTACGGCGATGCCAGCAAAACATTTTAGGGCTCAGCTTGCCACAGAAACAAGCACAAATGAGGTTAGTGTCTATTTGAAAGCCTTCAAAGAACTTCAGATCAGGTCCCATACACCTTCTTGTCCTATAGACTTATCTTTTATTTCACCTTATCAGCCACATATTTAAACAAAGAGCTGGATCCTCAATAAATCAGAACTGCTCAACTAAAGTCAATAGCACAGCTATGTTATTTTATTACCAGCATGTGGGTTCTGAGCCCAAATGGAAAATGAATTTATTACCTGCCTGGATATAAATTCCTGGTGCAGGTCTTCATGTACCCACACTGTCCCATCCTACTAAAGATGCCACCAAATTGGTTTGGCTCGTTGCAGTGTGGATATGCCAGTATCTTTTGCTGCTGTGGCTGGTACTCTACAGCCACTGCCTGCATAGCAATTCCCTTATTTATTTTCTCTTTCTAAGGTGGCAACCTTACCTTCTCCTTACCCAGCAAAATTCTGTCCTCAGGTGCCAACTTTGAATATATATATCTATTGCATATCCACTTGTATATTCATTCATTCCTATATCTCTGTGTAATCTATCAGGAATTTTGCATTAGCCAAACTCTTTTTTTTTTTTTTTTTTTTTTTTGTAATTACATAATGGGGGAAGAAAGGAAACAAAACCACTGGAGTTATTCATACTGCATATCTACCAATACCCTTTAGTGCATCTAGATCTCGTGTATCAAGAATGTGGCAATTTCACAAGAATCAACTGCCGCTTTACTGAAAGTGATTTTTAGTTATTTGGCCAGGGAAAGCCACTGTTGCTTTTCATTTCCCAACAACAACCAATTTAGTCTGAAGCTGATATTTTGTAATATCTAAAATGATGATATTTTCTACTAGAGTATCCTGGTGGCTTTACCATAAGACCAGCAACACTGGGCAGATGAATGTGGTCATTTCCACTAAGAAAAGTCATCAGCATTGTTGCAAAAGTGGCTACTGATTGCAGCCAGACAAATAATGACTAATTTCTAATGAACAGTTGCTGCATGTCTGTGGTTTGGTTATTTTTACTTTACATCGACTTTCTACCTTCTCTGCTGTTTTGACAGTTGCTGAATTGCAACCACTTTCTGCAAAGCTCTGCTTCTAGCAGTAACGTAAAAGCACTTCAGCCTTAACAGCGTGTACTTCTGCTTATATAGATATCAGCTCTGAACAGGAAAGAGATTTTTCTCATTTTTGGTTATCACATTTTTACAAACTCGTGTGTGATTTAGGTGATTGCCAGTCACACCAGAGGGCTTGTTTCACTTGCTGCAGCTGATGCCAAGAGCTGATCTCATTTACTTTGTTTTCATAGGAGTGCGAATCCACTGACGTCGTTTGGCTTCCTGTTCGGTGCGGCTGCGCGCAGAGTCCTCTGGTTTAGAAATGATCGGCAACCTGTTAGACTTCACCCTCTGCCTCTCACTTTGTTTCATCAGTCCTTTGCGCATGTGCATAACGTTTGGTCATGGTCATAGTGTGAAGCGTCTGTGGGAAGGGAATGTCCCTCTGCAGCCATTTCGGTCACAGCTGAGTGGGTGAGGTAGGTGTGCGCAGGAGGGAGAGGGAGCAAGTTTCAGGCACTCTGCTACTGTGAAGTACCTGTGGTGGGTGTTTTTTCCACCCACATACTCACCATTAAACCTTTAGGTTTCAAGTGGGTCGAATCCTGTCAGGTCATAGACACATTATAAAAATAAACACAGACCTCTGGAGTGGATAGGTTACCAATGAGGGGGCGGTAGCATGGCTAAATCAGATCATTCCTCTTTTGGGGAAATACGGAGTGTATCATCAACTGTTCCTACTTCCAGGCTGACAGGCTTTGACTCCCTTGCTGCGCTGCTGGAGTTGGCGCTGTATTGCATGTGTTGGACGGCCATGCCAAGGAAAGGTCATGCCCACATGTGCTGTTTTCTGGTGCAAGACCAGAGTAATAACCATGGGCTAGCGAGGAATTTCTCTGAGAATTGCTGAGAGCAGAATCAAGGGGCATGCCTGTCCATCCTTCTATTTTTGAGATATTACTCAGGGAGGTGGTTTCAGGTGTTATTCAGAGAAAGCCAGGGCAGACGGTGCTTCTCCTTGTATTCCAGGTCTGTCCTTGTCTGAACCCTGCTTTAGTAATAAACTCTTGTAGCATTCCCCAAAACAGACATCTCACAATATTTTCAGTTAAGCTAAGAACTGTGCTGCCTGAAGTATCCTGCTGTCTATAACTAAGACGTAGTGCTGTGTTTTGTCAGTGGAAGCAAGAGAAACAAATAAAGCTTCCGTTCTTCTGCAAAAACTTATTTCTTATTTCAGACTCAAGGTGGTCTATTGTTGCACGTACTTTAAAATTGCTAAGCTTCACTGCAAATATAAATGTCATATGTTGTGACTGTTTGCAGTGCTGGCTTAAAGAGAACATTTGCTTTTTCCAGTTGTTTCTAGACTTGCAGAACAACTGAAGAAAGTAAGAAACCTCCAATCCAGTGCAAATGTAAGGACATTAAAAAACAGGGCTGCAATTCAGATGGCCCTAGATAGGCTGGCAGCATGGGTGGACAGGAACCTCATGAAATTCAACAAAAGCAAATGCGAAGTCGTGCACCTGGGAAGGACAAGCTCCTTGCAATGATGTATGGGGGGACTGACTGGCTGAGGAGGACTGGGACAGGCAGCAAACTGAACATGAGCCAGCGACAGGCCCTCACAACAAAGGAGGTCAACAGCATCTTGGGCCATGTTAAAAGGAGAAGAGCCAGTAGATGGAGTGGAGGGATCCACTCAGCGCTCATCAGACCACATCTAGAATACTGTGTCCAGTTTTGTACACCCTTCTCCCCCCTAAATACAGGAAAACTATTGATAAATTGGAACATGTTCAGTGAAGGACCACCAACACGATCAGGGCTGGAGTGCTTGCGCTGTGTGGAGAAGCTGAGGACAGGGTCTGGTTCATCCCGGATCAGAGACATCCTTGGGGGACCTCACAGCAGCCCCCAGCGCCTATGGAGAGGTCAGCAAGAAGACAGTGCCAGGATCTTTACAGCAGTACATGGAGGGGAATATGAGAGACAAGGGGCAGAAACGGAAGCAAGAGGTTCAGACTGGATATAAGGAGAGAATTCAACAAGAGGAGAGTCAGGCAATGGATCAGGCTGCCCAGCAAGGCTGTGCAATCTCTGTGCTTGGAGGTTTTCAAGACTGACTGGACACAGCCCTGAGCGACCTGGTCTGAGCTCACAGGTGAGCCTGCTGTGAGCAGGAGGTTGGAGCAGAGACCTCTTGACATCCCTTCCAGCCTGATACCCCATGATACTATGTCTAGTATTTACCTGGTGTAAGGGTATGTAGAAGGAGAGTGTCTGCTCCTTTAAGGGTACCTGGTAAAGGGCCTTTTACAAGGCAACAAGGGATAGTAAGAAATGGAGAAAGTGATGGGAACCAAACCTGGTCAGTTACACTAGTTTATGAGCATGTGAGACTGTAGGAATGTTTATTCCAGCAGGGTTATCTGATCGAGGACTTCTAAGGTGGGATACAATGAGAGAAACAGAACTCCCAGTCTCACTAATTAGTGGGCTAACAAGCTACAGGTGCCACTTCCAGGAAGGATGAACCTTGCAACTGATCAGATTGTGAACCAGGGGGTCCCCAGCCTGGGAGGGTGCAGAAGCTGGACAGCCCTACAGACCCATGGGGGTGTGCAGGAGAAAAGGGGAGCAGGAGGAACAAAGAGGGGGGATAGGTAGAAAAGGGTATGAAAGGGCTGGTCATGTGTAAAACAGGGCTGGTCAGTACGCTTGTCTGGCTGAGCCCTGCACCTGATCACCACAATCTGTTCTGTCTTCTTATTTTTCTCATTAAAACTTCTCTTAACTCTCTTTCTGCATATTCACACTCTCTTTCCTATGTGTGTGTGTACTGCAAGGCAGGCCTGGGATCCAGGCAAGGGTGCTGGGCGGACAGAGGGGCCGTGCAGGTACTTGGAGGATCTGTGAATGTGTGTGTGCTTGTGAACCTAGAGAGTGCTCTGTGTGTCTGTGTGTATGTGCGTGTATGCCTTCACTAGTGACCTTCTATCTCCACCAGCTGGAGAGGAGGAAGGGGTCTTGCCCATCTGTGTCTGTTTACGTGAGTCCTGAGTGTAAGCGCTGTTGAAGGCAATGCTTGGCTGGGCAGCCTGTGTGACTGGTCGTGTCAGTGTCCTGTCTCTGTGTGTCTCTGAGATACGTGCTCAGCTTTGCTACGAGGTGAGCCTGCAAAGGGAAAGCAGCAGCTGCGTCCCCCAGCCTGGGCAGAGACCCCGGGTCCCTGGGCACCGGGCTGGGCCCCAGCAGCCGAACAGGAGGGGTCCTGGGCCAGGGTGGCTGGAGGAGGCAGCCACGCTCGTATCACTCTTCTTTACCTCACTTAGCATCTGGTATCCCATCCTCTGAGTGCCATGAAAAGACTCAGAAGTGGGTTTGAACAGATAAAAGGAATATACTTTGACCCTTCTCTCCACCTTCAACCCATTGATTTAATTCCAGTCCAGCAGCAGTGATATTCCTCTGATTTGTCTTATTGTGGTCATGCAGTGGGCTTGTATAAGCATTGTCTTATACAAGAGGGAGCACTGGGCAGAGGGGCTGGTGCAGCCCCTGCCTGAGGAGCCGCTGCCCTAATGTGAAAGCAGGGGTCAACCAAGCGGCAGTGCCTGACCCCACGGGCAGAGAAAGAAGAGTAACCCAGTTTTGCCAAGCAAGACATGCCCAGCAGGATAGCCCTGGTAATGGAGACAAAGCAGAAAGCAGGACTGGACAGAATTTGATAGTTTTAGCCTCTCCAGAATACAAAATGAGTATTGCACCACAGCGTTAAATAATTGCAGTTATTTGGCATATTTCAGTTCCCATCCTGAGACCATTTGTGTGCAAATCGTTATACTTTCAGCTCGAAGAGTGGGATGCCATGTTGTCTACAGGACAGTCATTGTGCTGAATGATGCAGTTGTATCATGCTTCTTCCTTGCGACACAGACGCTCTTTGCTGGCCTGTCCCCTCCCCGCAGATCCCAGGGCCCCTGGGAGCCAATAGAAGTCACTGCGTTGTTTTTTTTTTTTTTTTTAAGAATGCAGGAATTACCACAACTGAATGAATAATTCATTCATGAAAACGATGAATTAAAAAGAAAAGTGCTCCTCTGTTATTCTTGGAAATTGTTAAGTCAGTTTCTGTCTATTTTTTTTTTTTTTTCCTGTACTGTGGCGGGGGCCGGCAGTGCCTGTCACCAAGTTTGCCCTCGGTGAAAGTTTGTGACTGGGGGGAGGAAAGGTGCACAGCTTCTCAGGATGAGCCCTGACCCACTGCCAGCGATGGCTTTGGTGGGCGTTCTCAGAAAGTCCTGCCTGTCTGCCCGGGCTGACTCAGCGTCAGCTGACGGAGCGCGCGCAGGAGGCCAACAGCCCCGGCAAAACTGGAAAGTACAGAGCGAATCGAGGGTGCACCGGAAAAAGAAGAAGATGACATGCAGCGACGTGGCTGTCTGTCTGTCTGTCTGTCACAAGGCTAGAAAAACCGGTGACTCTCTGAATTCCTTGTGGGATGCAGGGGTGCTTGATGCCGTGAAGCCACCTTCATTCTTGCAAGAGGGCATGTTAAATGGTTATGTGGCAAAAGACAGGAGCTACCACAGGCTCAAACTCTAAGACAAATGTGATATTAAATCCTTTCACATGCGCAGCGTGCTTTGAGGAAACCTAAGTACTAGGGTCAGCTTGACTTTATCAAACCTACTCTCTTCCCTGTGAAGCTCCTCTTTCTAGCAGGTAAGAGATGGAGACTCAAAGGGATAATGCAGGTGGTCATATAGGGGTAGGAGAGTAAATACAGCCCCCCACATCTCATTTTGTGGCATCTCCTTCCCTGGGAGCTCAGAAGAGCAAGCTAGGGTAGTTAGTTCTGTGCATTAGCACTGTGAAGCCTCCTTGCCTACACCACTGCAGGGTCTTGTGGCCGTAAGCTCTGGCTGGAGCTCATCCTGTGACCGGCTTGTTTGTAATATGCCCCTTCTCCGTGGACGTGCAGGTGCCTGAGGAGGGCCACCCTCCTGCGACAGCTTCCATCCGCCCCCTGGGTCACCCTGACAAACTGCCTCTTCTCACAGATTTATCAGAATTTAATTTTCTTCAAAACTCCTGCCCCTGAAAGCTGTGGTTGGTGTTGGCCAGCAGGCTGCAGGTGAGCTACCAGGATGCTTCTGAGAGGTGAAGGCAGGAGGGGCAGACAGACACACAAACCGGGACTTACTAGAAGTAAGGCAGCTGAGATAAGCGGCTGCTTGGGATGACCCTGGGCAGGAGCTTGTTGCTGCCTCCGCCTCAGGCTGTCCTGACCCTCCAGGACCTTTCCAGCAGGAAAAGGACTGTAGTGGTTTTACCCTGCCGGGCAGCTGAACTCCACCACAGCCGCTCTCTCACTCCCCCTCCTCAAAGAAGAGGAGGAGAAGAAAGTATGATGTAAGGAAACAGGGTCTCTCGCAGGTTGAGATAAGGGTAGTTTTAATTAAAGAGAAAAAAAGGAAAAGAACAAGCGAAGGCCGCGCGGAAGCACAGAGGGGAAAGGGGAAAAAAATATTCTCTACTTCCCCATCAATGAGCGGTGTTCGGCCACGTCTTGGGAAGCAGGGCCTTAATACGCGTAGCGGTTGTTCGGGAGGACGGACGTCTTCACAACGAGAGCCCCCCCCTTCTCCTTCCCTTTCCCAGCTTTTATTGCTGAGTGTGACATCATATGGTATGGAATATCCCTTTGGTTGGTTTAGGTCAGCTGCCCTGGCCATGTCCCCTCTCCACTTCTTGCCCACACCCACCTACTGGCTTTGTGGGGTCTGGAGAGAGTCCTGGTGCTGTGCCAGCACTGCTCGGCAGTAGCCAAAACACTGGTGTGATACCAGCGCTGTTCTAGCTACAAGTGCAGAGTACAATGCTATATGGGCTGCTGCAGGGAAAGTTAACTCTATCCCAGCCAGACCCAGTACACAGTGCCAGCTTTGCCCAGATCAAGGTGACATTGGTAGACCCCCAGCAGCACATTTCTGGGGCTTTCTGTAGGTGGCTCTTCCTAAAGACCATACAGGTGCTGTGTGACCCAGTGCTCCTGCTGGGCACCTGGTGTCAGCCCTGGCACCAAAAGCTGATCTGTTTTTTGGGAAGGGAAGCCAGCGCAGGGTGTGGGACACCCCAATGGTGGTCTGCCAGCGCAGCACCCCTCCCAGCCCTGACATGCAGAGCCAAGCCATGGGATGGTGGTTCAGAAATAAAGGAATATCCTAGGTCTGCTAGTAGCAGGGAGCCCCTTAAATAAAACTCCTGAGTGAGGACAGTAAATGGGCTCGTGTGGAGCAATGGAAAGCAAAATATCATGACAACCACTAACAGGCCTTACCACAGCCCTGCCTGGACATCCTGGGTCCGCATCTGACCCCAATTCCCCCCAGCGGGCCTGGACCTGACCCCCTCACACAGGCCAAAGTCCTAGCTCCAGGGAGATGGGGGGTGCCCAGGGCTGGGGCTGCCCCCATGCCCCTGGCTGCCCTGCTCCTGGCTGGGGTGGGACAGGCCCTGGCTGCCAGGCCCTGGTCTGTCAGCACTGGGACTGGGGAGCCCACTCAGCCAGCCCCGGCCTGCCCAGTACCCTGGCTGGTTCCTTGCTGGCCCCAGGAGGCCCATTAGCTGGGAATGAAGCTTCTCTGGTGTACTGGGGGCTGAAGAAGTGCAGCTTGTCTCTAGCTCCGGGTGAGCCACGGTCTGTCAGAGAGCACAATCCCCCAGCCCTGGCTCCTGCTGACGGGGAGGTTATTCATCAGCTGCAGGAAAAAGCCTTCCTGGTCTCAAACCTCAGGGGAAGCTCTGAGGCACAGCTTCAGCATGATATAATACAAAGCAAACAATGATTCAGTTTTGATTCAAAGCCCCTGCGAAGTGCATGGACAGCTTGCTTTCTCTCTTTTTTTTCCTTGAAAGGGCAGTTCTGCACAAGTGTAGCGCCGTGGGGAGTTTTGAACGCATTTCCCCCTTCCCATAGGGTCTGTAGGGGGAGGCTTTTGTGAGGGGACTTCATTGAAAAGCCCACCAAATCCACTTTGCTTTTCTCCAGCGGACATGCGCTATTCAGCTGGTACAACTCAACTCAGGTTATAGGGGAGACGATTGCCGGTTGCTCCCTGGAGGTCAGGGTGCAGTCATTTCCCCTGACGGGGGCTGGGTAAGGAGGCATGTTGGAGACCCGCAGGTGTTCCTGCCACTGCTGGCACCAACATGCCTACCAGAGCAGGTTTACATCATGACGGTTCAGGCAGGATGGGTTAAATCACCACTTGCGTGTTTGTCCTAATATGGGCAGGACATAAAACTCTGGAGTTTAAAGAGGGAACTGACACTAGTGTTAGGGATGAAAATAATCAAGTGTTCCTTTTTTCAGTGATAGTGACTGATCTGCAAATGTGAAGAGGGAGTTTTTCAGAATTCAGGCATATACTTTCTGTGGTTTGTATTGCATGATAATCATTTAAGCTACAGAAACTGTCAAGTAAGTCTTTTCTGTGAAGAGTGTAAGAGAAAAATTAAAAAACAACCCTCTAAAAACAACTGACTTCCACAGACGTCCAGTACTTCATAAAATCAAGGCTTGGTAATGTTGGTATGGAAGCGAGGCAGCTTGCAGGAGGCACTGTGCAAGCCTCCTGGTGCTGGGTGGTGGAGCTGTTCCTGTTCCTAATCCAAAGCCGTGGGGACTTGGTGGCAGACAGGTCTGTAACACTGAAATTAGCAACATTCAGGAAAAAAACAGTGACCCTAGGGACAAGTCCTGGGGAAGCAGAGAGCCTGATCCTACAAGAGCTACTGGCGTGAACCCTTTAGGGCACAATTTTAGGATTGGTTTGGGCACAGCCCTCCCAAAAGCACTGCTTCCGCTGTGCTGGGTGCTGGCACCCAGTGCAAGGCTGCCGAATGGCCGGCCTGCGGCGGCAGCGGTGCTCTCCGGCTGTGCTACCTGCGGTTCCCATGCCAGCCTGGCTGATGGGTGAAGCCAGCCTGGAGTTTGCTGCGCTACACATCGAAATGCTGAAAAGTTTTGTCTATGGGATGTAGCCCTCTCCCTGCTTTTTGTTCTTCTTGTCCCAGCAGATGCTTTGAATGCTGGGACTGTCCATCAGGGTTTATGCTGGTAAGGGGCTGTATCATCCCCTTGTTTCTATGCCAGAAGTTTTGGGGCAAAGATTGCGAAAATGCAGCTTTTGTTTTCCTTGTAATGTGTTTTCCTGTGAGAGAATGAAGGAAAAATAAATGCAAGAAGAACAAGAAAGAAAAGTTATGAAAGATCTCCATAATTCAAAAAGCCCTGATACTAACTTATATTTGTCAGGCTACTCAGTGGGTAAGATCAGGTAAACAAAAAAATTACATTCAGACTCCTTCCTAATAAGTATACAGCTGATTAAAGGGGAACAGCTAAAACATTTGTGATACAGGATGTGGACTGGAGTTCCTCATCTTCATTGAGTCCTATGGATTGCAAGGGCATGACAGTCTATTAATCCAAAGCAAAACCCTAAGCAGTGAGTGAGGAGAAGCCAAAGGTAGAAACGGAGGAAACTACCTCATGCTGATTCCACAGTTCCCCGTTAAGTGGTGCCTGAACTGCAGGAGGCAGCTTAAATCATCTGCTGTACTACTGCGCTTCTGCTGGGGCTCCGTTTCCTCCCATGGGAGTTGTCCTGTGAAGTAAGTGTAAACCATCGGCCTAAAATATTCTTTCTTGCTCTGCTAGATAGACTGTCAGCAATTCCAGCTGCTTGTTAGGAAATGTACAGTGCTAGCAGATAAGCTGCTGTGGCCTATATGTGCACTGCTAGCAGATAAGCTACTGTGACCTAAATATGGTTTCTTCTTAAGAAAGAAAATATGAAAAATACGTGGGCACGTTAGCTATGGAGAAGTCTTAGTGGGAGGTCAATGTTTTACTTAAGCACGGACATTCTGTTTATAGTTAATACAGTCAGTTTGCGAAAGACCCAAACAAACATAAAGGTGCAAACTGTGGAGAAATATTCTCCTGCTGGGCTGCGAGTGTGCTTTAGTGCTGGAGCAAAGAGGCCAGCAGGAGACAGGAAGACAGTGAAGTCCTATTGTCAGGTCTGTTACCTGTCTTTCCTGACACTGCCAGCAGAACTGTTACGAGATGGCGATTTCCATCTGCATGTCAGTGAGGTACTGCTTGGACACATTTTGCCCTGAAGGGACACCTAGCAAGGTTCCGGGTTTCCATTCCTTTAGCAAAACTATCCTGTTGCCTTGAGGTTCAGTGAAGAAAATCTTTTCATCCTTTTAATTTATTTCCCTCATGTTTGAGAGAGCTGCACCACAAATGACACCACTTTGGCTGGTTTCATTAGCAGTTTATGAGAGTGTTCAAAACACAGTTCAAGCAAAGGTTCATCATATAGCAAGAACTGTAAAAAATTATGAAACAGTCTTGAGTAGTGCTGTCTGCAGACACCTGACTTCTGTGTCCAATTTACACGCTGTTAAGAATGGAAATAATGATGCTCCCCCTGCAAAGCTCCTGGAGATCTACAGACAAAAAAAACCCTCCATCTTTGATGTTGTGATAACTATAATTACTGTTAGCAGTGCCTGGGCTTAATGTGCAGTGAAATGGGATTGCAAGCTGAACCGGCACAAACCACATTTAACCTAGTAAGAGGAGAACAAGAAAGGAGTCTGATTCTAGGTAAGGGGAAGTCACTGGGAGCTGAGCCTTGGTGACATTAGTCATAGCAATTTAAGATGCCAGCACTGGCAGCTCTCTGCGCTGCTTCTCCAGCAGACCTTTCTCTCACTTCACAGAGCCGGCAGATCTGCATCCTACTTGTGCCTTAGGCATCCTAGTTCACTGCTTGATATGCTGGGGTACCCAGTGAATCACCATTTGTCATACCAATGTCCCCAAAATGTAGAGGACAGTAGCTTTGTGCTCAGATTTTGGTGCATGGGCATATGTTGCCTTCTACCCACTCCCCCATGGGAATGGAAACCTCTGACTTCAGTTCTGGGTGGACCAGATGGGTCAGTAGCATCTTCATCTGTCCTGGTTGGATTTTTCCAGAGCTTGCCAAGCTTAAAAAGAATTTTAAAATGGACTTTAGTTAAATCATCACAACTTCCCTGTATAGAAGTGGCCAGAGTTTCTTACAGTACTGACCTAAAAAGGAAGCAGAACCAAGGTCTAGAGTTTTCCCAAGTCCCCATAAAGCCCTGTCCTCTTTATTTATTTATTTATTTGTTTATTTATTAAGTTGAACGGTTAGCTGGAAAATGTCTCTGTTTTTTCTAAAAAGGACACACTATATGTGGAACTCAAACTAGATTTTCCCATCTCTGAGTTCATACAGTCACAATTCTTGAGAGTTCAATACATTCTTTGGCATAGCAGAACAGATGGATGAAAAATCCGGATTGTATTCCTGATAGAGAACGTGGTCTGTGCTGAGTTTTGCAAGGTGATCCCAAGATGCCGAAAGGAGTGCCATGGCTCAGTAATGAAGAGGTATCTAAGTAAATACCTGACTGACAGCAGAGCTCTGCTTGTTGTTTCTGGCATGCTGACCACTGTTACTGTCCCTGTCCAGCCCAGCTCCCAGAGACATGTACGGTATAGGAAAGGCAAACGGCCCGGCTCCAGGAGCGGGGAAGGCAATTTGGGCAGGCAGTCATCAGAGCACCCACAGAGCAGCCCTGCTGGTGGGTGTTGGGGGTGACAGGGTGAGGGGAGCGCGAGGACGGAGGGTGCAAGGTGCAGAGAGCTCTGAGACCTCAGAAGGGATCTGGGAGGAGAACAGTGCAAGGAAGGGGAAACAAATGCAAACAGAGACAGAGCACATAGTAAGATCTGCACAGAATATGGAACAAGAGCTGCGTGGAAGATTCGGAGAGGGGCATGTGGCAAGGGCTCAGCAGCAGAAGAGGAAGATGAGCGTTTGTTTTGGCTGCTTATGCAATGAAGATGTACCTACGAGTGCTGGCAATAGTCACTACCCCCATCAGTCATGGTAACTGACATTGTACAAGTGCTGACAATAGACAAAACACTTATATGTATTCCAAGCTAACTGAACTGGTTAGCCTAATGGTTCACAGCCAGTTGTGGTGGAGTAATCCATCTTTTACCGGTACTGTGGTTACAGCACCTTGCCTTCTACGCATCTCTCAAAAAGTATTCAGGGAAGTTTCATTACCCTCAGTTAACTGTGCTTCCCAAAACAGAAAGATTCCAAGATCACCATGAAAAATCTCAAAATATATCCACTTAAAAATTTCCCTGCTGAGAAATTAGGTGTTAGCAACATCGGTCCTTGCATTTGGGAATTTTTCATTTCAGGAGCAAAAGTCATTTTTTTACATGGGAAACATTGAAGTAAAACTTAAAATATCGTGTGAATTTTATTTTCTTTTTCTTTCTGTTTACGAAAAAATGTCTTCAGAGTTATGATGAATCAAGCAACAATGTGTAGTCAGGGTTTAGAAATGGAAGTAGAGATGCTCATGTCCTTGATCAGTGTTGCTTAAGGGGCTGTAGGGAAAAATGCAGTGCAACAGTGGTGTAAGCAAAACTTTCATTTGTGCACGTTGGTCTTTGATGACTTGCCTGGACTTTGCTGACTGTATTCTGTGGGGGCATCTTCAGTTCATGTTTCATTTTCTTTTTCCTAACGCAGCTTTCAAATCCCCCTCAGCATCAGCAAAGCTACACAGCAGGTAAGAAAGACCAGAAAAAAAAAAAAAAAAGTTGAACGGTTGAACAGTGGCCTTAGGGAAATGTGAAAAGCTGAAGTTTAGCAGGCTTGAATAGGTTGTTGCCTTAAATTTTTCCCCAATGTAGGATAATATGAAAAATCATAATATGAATATGAAAAGTAGATAAAGAAAGAAAAGAATAAAGTGCTTGCTGAAGGATCCTGTATATGAATCCTTTTCACATTCTTCCTGAAAGAAAGAGGAAAAAATGAGCACTGCCACTGTTAATTGAAAATGTAGTTTTAAATGCTTGAAAAATATGTATATAGGCTCACACACACTCTCACATATGTGAAAGCAGTCTCTTACTATCTGCTAGACCAAGTACCTGCCTACCCTCCCAAATAGATTTCAAATTCATAAATGATTTGAGGGTAGCTTACTTGCCAAGGTATAATAGCTGCACATCTTTTCTTGGGCAAAATTGATACTATTTTTTCTGTTTATTTACAAATTTTTTTGAGACTTTGTAGGAAGTAGGAAAGGTTCCATACTGACATGAGAAACACTCAAGTTTTGTGAATATTTGAGTATCTGAATGAGGATTATGGTGAGAGGATTTGTATTAAAATGTCCTTGTTAGGATAGTGTGAAATCCCCAGGGGACCAGTTGTCTAAAAAAAGCAGAGTGGGGCTAGGGATTTGTAAACATTTTCAAGGAAAACATTTTCAATTGAGATAATAGCCTCATCATGAAAGGCAGCGAATACGCATTTTCATTCTCTGCAACCTCAACATTTCTTGGCAGATTGTCACAGCAGAAACAATTTTTGTTTTGCTTTGAGTCTTTTGTCTTTCCTGTAACTCCTTCTGCTTTCTGTTTCCTTCCTCCTCACTTCCTTGTCCTTTGCAGGAAATTTTGGGTGACTGGCTGATAACCTTAATTCTCTATGGGAAGGGACCTACTTCTCTGTGTCATGTAATGGGTGCATTTAAAGGTTAAATCCCCTTTCTGAGTAAGAAATTCTTCATTCTAAACTCCAGTAACTAAAGACTGGAATATATAACTTCCAGTATAACTGGAAGAGATTCTCAAAATAGAAAACAAAAAGAGAAAGAACTGGGAAACGGAAATCACTTACGGTAGCAGTCTTTGTTTTTAGACCTTCCAGGTAAAATCCAGCCCCATGGGGCGGTGAGCTTTAGAATCTCACCCATCCCTTTCATTCTCACATAGCAGCTAGAGCCTGGGGTCGCTACCCGAGGCACTGCTGTCAGACTGGTCCTGGTCCAGTCCATGTGAGTGACTTCGCCGCCCACCCGTGTCTGCCTGGAACTGCCAGGCTTGTNATGAAGAAAGGTTGAGGGAACTGGGCTTGTTTAGCTTGGAGAAGAGAAGGCTCCGGGGAGACCTCATTGTGGCCTTCCAGTACTTGAAGGGAGCGTATAAACAGGAGGGGGAACGCGTGTTCACACACGTTGATAGTGATAGGACAAGGGGAAATGGTTACAAACTAAGACAGGGGAGATTTAGGTTGGATATTAGGAGGAAGTTTTTCACTCAGAGGGTGGTGAGGCACTGGAACAGGTTGCCCAGAGAGGTTGTGGATGCCCCATCCCTGGAGGCATTCAAGGCCAGGCTGGATGTGGCGCTGGGCAGCCTGCTCTAGTAGTTGGCAACCCTGCCCAGAGCAGGGGGGTTGAAACTAGATGATCTTTAAGGTCCTTTTCAACCTATGCCGTTCTATGATTCTATGATTCTATGATTCTATGGTGGCTTGAGTGTAGGACAGAGACAAAAGTTAGTACAAAACCAGTGAATCAGTTGCCTAACATGTTGTGTCACATGGCAGGAATGCCAATGTCTTCAGCACCCTGTCTCTCTACTCCCTGGTGAAAACATTTCTTTAACATGTCACATTGTCATTTTCAGACAGAAGCGGTGCCAGCTTGAGGTGTTATCCCTGCCAGAGCTGCCTCGTGGATCGGTTTTCCTTTTTGGTGACTCCAGCTCACTCACCGGACTGCCAGCCGCCGGTGAGGCTGTCAGCGGGCCTGGCACCGCCAAAGCTGGCATCCTGTGAGCAACGCATGTAACCCACACCATTTATTCTGTGTGCTTTAAATTGGCTCAGGAACGAGCCTCTCCACTTCCACTGCACCGCTCTCTGCTGGTGCCAGGAGCTTGGGAACGTGCGGTTAGCTTCCTTCTCAGTAGTGTTTCCCTCCCGTCCTTTGTGAGGTGCCCCTGGGAGGTGCTCAGCAAGAGCAGGGCACAGCAGGGACAGCAGGCTGCCCTCTCCCATGCAGGAGAGAAATCAGAAAAAATTGGCTTCAAAAGCGGTGTTGGTTCAACCTCACGCCCAAGAGTGGGAAATGCGTTGTCCTTTAGTCAGAGGTGGGGGCAGAGATGTTTCTGTCCCGTTGTGAAACAGGCAGTGTTGAAGTCACCACCCGTATTTCCTGATAACAACAATACTGGGATGTGTTGGGAAAATGAGGTTACAGCCACGTTTATCCCGCTGCCCCAAAGGAGAGGCGGGAGCAGAAGCAGGGCACCCCTCTCGCACTCGCACCAGGGCAGCTCTGGGTCGTGTCCCGGGGCACCAGCAAACCACTGAGCCTCTGCCACCCAAAACCACTCCTTTCCTCTGCCCTGCACCTACCAGGTCCGCCGGGGCTCTGCCACATCATCCTGCGTCTGCAGAGGGTCATTGAGCCTCCTGCCTTGGCACAGCTGCTCTAGGCCTGACGCTGTGCCTAAGCGTCGAGAATTAAGTGGTGGTTGCTGTGAAGGAATGCTTTTTCCAGCTTGGCTTCAGTTTCTGTCACACAGATGTTTATTAAGAAAAGATACACGTGCTCGCTCAGACTTTCTCCCCAGACTGAGCCCTTTTCTACCAGTCACAGCACTGATGAAGTGGTAGGATGTACAAAGTGTGAAGAACATGAAGTAAACATATTTCCTCTGAAATGTTCAAGTGAGCTTGGAGAACTAGACTGTGCTCTTCTGGTTGATCTCCTGGATAAACAGAGGCTATTTGCTTTTGAAAAAAAAAAAAAAGAAAGAGAGAGAAAAAAAAATTAAGAAAATAAAAGTTTTATTTATCAGGGCCCAGAAAAGCTCTAAGCAAACACAATTTTTGTTGGTGTGACAGGAATTCATGCTCCAGCTACTTAGTTTAACTCTAGGATGAGAATGGATTTGTTTGGAGCCCAAAGGCCTTAGCATCAAGGGGGAAATCTGGGGATCTTACTGATAAAGATTAAAAGGTCTCCTGTTGGGCTGAAATGAAGTTCTCCCTAAACCAGGCAGAAGAATTTGGCTGTATGACAGAGTAACAAATGAATTTGCAGTGTCAAATTACTACAGTCCTGAACTTGCTGAGGTGATGCTGGGCTGTTCCTTCTGTCTTTTAAAATTAACATTTCTGTGAGTCACCCAAGATAATTCCTCAGATGCTTTTCTAGCCCTACAGTAGGAAACCTCTCCTTCTTTCTGGTGGGAAATTTCCCTCTGATTTATCAGAGTCTGCTGTGGTTTCATAGAAAGGAAATCCATTTGTCCCTCCCAAATGTAACGCATTATACACAATTATCAGGGCTGTGGTTTAGTTTAGTAGTTATGATATGTTGAGCAGATCATCCATAGAATTTTTCTTCCACTCACTCTGAGCTCTCCGCAGTGGTTTCCAGGTGTCCTGGGCTTTACTGTAGCTCTTACATCCCTGCCACTTGGTTGCTCTGCACCCTCCCAGTGCACACACAAATACGCACTGGGCATAAGAGCTTTAGCACCTTCATCCCAGGCAAACAGGCTGCTTGCATAGAAAATGGCCCCCAAAAGCAGTGGCCTAGGATTCTCCTGACGTAAGGCAGCTGCCAGCTTGCCCTCGGGGCGCATCCCAGCCAGGGTCTGGCCAATACTTCAATGCAGGGTGAAGGCTTTGAATTGGACAAGCCGGGCTGCAGCACAGACACCTCCTGAGCCCCCGGGAGAACTGTGAGCAGACAGCTACACCACACCATGCCCACCACCCTCCGAGCGACCTAAACCACTGGTCCCGCTGCACTGCACCAGTCAAGCAAATGCCACATCGCTACCTGGTTTCACTCAGCCAGCAGCTAGGGCTCCTCTCTGATTATAAGCACTTGCATGGTATTGGTCATTTTTCCTATCCCGCTCGGATAGTGCACGCTTCATGGGAGCATCCCTAGTCATGAAGAGGATATGGAAAAAGTGATGGATATAGCAAGAAGCAAAGAGATCAGAAGGGTATGGCTGGCATATATTATCCTCCTTTTTCTTTCTATTTTCTTTTTTTTTTTTTTTTTCAGTACCTTATTTTGAATCACGTGTGTGCATGCAAATACCTCTGTATAATATATGCAAATACCTTGTTCTTCATGAAGAAGTTCTGCCCACACAGAGAGGAGTTATGTGCTGCACTTTACAATAAGCACCATTAAATGTTGTTTGCAGGGCAGAACATCTTCTTAAAAAGAAAGCATATAAACCCTTGTTTTCATTGCTAGCTCTGCCCTTTTCCATGTGGTGAACATTGGAAGAAGTGAAGGTGTGCCCCTGACAATATTCCTTGGCACAAGTGGTGCTTTACCTTCCAGGCAGTCATCTTGAAAGAGAAAGTTCTCTCTGTTAATGAAGATAGCACTGCGGTAAATTAATTACAGCAAGCAAATGGCTGTGAAAGCAAAGTAAAAACTACCCTTTGTCAGTAGCTAAGTTATCCCAATAACTGCAAATTAATGTTCCTACAGGTAAGAAACATGTAACCAGCAATTATATTTGGAAGGCAGCAGTGTTGCACCTGGTGATGTCATGAAACATTGACAACTCTTGCTCTGTCTCCTAAAGAGAAGTGAAAAGCACCGGGGACACTGTGGGCTGTGATGCTCTGCTAAACATATTTTTGCCAACGCATGTGGGATATCTGCCCCAGCCAGCTGGTGCCACTGGCTGTCCTCATACTGCTCACAGTGACCGCAGGTCACAGCGGGCTTGTCCCTGGCCCTCCTTTGGGCTCCATGTGGTGCAGCTGGGGCTTTTGGACATGATTAATGTTTCTTCTGTGTCTTCTCCGTTCAAAGCGTCTGAAGGAATGAGAGGGTTGCATCGCAGCTGACTGCAGAGGTACTTCTGTAGCGTGAAGCTGAGGATACCCCAGGCTGCTGAGGCCATGCAGAAGCAGGTGCCTGAGGGTGCCGGTGCGGGAGAGTGCTGGAGGACAATGTGGGGACAAGGAAGCCAAACCTGGTGCAGATTGCCCATACCACCTCTTCAGGCTGTCCTGGGGCGAGCCGTTCTCCACACTGTGCCTGGGTTTGTGTCAGAGAGAACCAGCTGTCCTGTTCCTCAGACGACTTGGAAATTAACTGGTGCTTCTCCAGGGTGGATGTACAGGGGCTGGGAGTCATGAGGGGATCTGAGTTAGCTCACAGGCTGGATGAGGGGATGACAGGACAGCCAGAATAGCATCCTATCTCACCGATTCTGTTGTACGTGTCAGTGATCTTATCTCACCATCAAAGGGCAAGAGCTAGAAGGCTTCCTGGAAATGGCACCGTGACCCCAATAATTCTTATTGACTTAGGGATGCAAGAGAGGCTGGCATTTGGCTGAGGCCCAGAAGCAATTTTACACTACTCACAGTGCAACGTATCTGCACGGGACACTGTGAAAGGGGAAGTCTTGCTCCTCCCCATCCCTGGATGACCTTCCTGCTGCTCCCTTGGAGTCCTGTAGCGACTGGGTGGCCAGACACTGGAGCCATCTGCCCAAAAGAGACTACAATAGCGACAGACTGCCAAGTCGGCAAGAGCCGAGCTACCCCATTTAAGAGCAACCCCCAAACCTCAGTCACAGGAGGAAATGAGCCAGCAGGGTTGTCCTGGGACCCAGCTGCATGCCCAGTCCTGCTCTCTCCCACATTGCTCCTGGAATTTCCCCTCCTCTCAGCTCGCTGAGGTGCGGTATGTGGTAGGTGTCTCATAGCCGTCAGGCACGGGGAAGCGTCAGGATGCAGCAGGGGGGACTGGGGAGACTGGACATTCCTGGCCCACCTCCCAAGGACAAGCGGGAATGCTCAGGTGACTCAACTACAACTGCAACCCCAGCCTGCAGAAATGAAAGCAACTTGGCTGCACCCCACCCCTTCATAAGGCATCAAGCATGCTTTTACTTGCAGAAATGGAGATCACACTTTTAGCAGTCGTCTTAACTTTCCCGAGAGTCAGGCTAGCCCTAGCTAGGCAAACCTTCAGTCATTCCAAGATGGAAGGCAGGAAGCCTGGTTAGCATCAGTGTAAATAAGGGCAACACACACCTCATCTATGTGCACAGCAGTCTCCAGCTAAGAAGACTTGCCCTGGGCTACCGACTGAGAGGGGAAATATAGTAGTGTGCCCTTTGACAAAGAAATCTGAACAAATTCAAGTGAAGAGGCACTGAATGGCAGTCACTTGCCTGCGCAGGCACTTCCAGATGCTAGTAGATACTCACAAATAATCATGTGTCTATGAAATGCAGCTTAAGGGTCCCAGCCTTGGTAGCAACTGACAGACAGATTTCTCTTTTGTTTTTTCCTGGAGTGAGTCAGGAATAACAGTGTCCATGGGGATTCACCATGCAATAAGCTTGTCAATAAGAACACTGGCCTACCTGGGCTGTAACAGGAATAAAGGCAAAACAAATAAACAAACAAACAAACAAATAAATAAATGTAGTTTAGAAACTTAGATCTGAGACTTGGACCAGAGGCCTTAGGCCAAGGAGCCCAGGTAGTGACCACAGCTGCTCTTTAGGGCTTTAACCTAAGGTAACTAGATAACCTTATCTAAACTGAACCCACTGCACCATAAACTGGGGAAAAACATACTTACGCAAGGATTTGTACTTTGTGCATACTTTTGCATTTTATTTCTGCTGGAAAAATGATACCTTTCTACCAGCTGATGGAAAGCACCCCAGGAAAACACCAATTACAGCTTCCCCTCTGGCTATCAGCACAGTGCCAGGGTAGAGATGTCATGACTGACTCCTGTCCCAACAGTTGTCCAACCACAATCTTGTCATCCACTTTTTTCATGCAGTAACGACTACTCTGGTCACAGCTGTCACCTATCCTGGCCAAGATACTTCACTGTCCTCTTTAATCCCTCTTTGTAATCTACCAACACTTTTGGAATCCTCTCTGTTTGCTGCCCAACTTCCCAAGAAGGCAGATAAATGGAGTCCACTACTTAAACCTCCTCTCCCTGCCTCAACCAGGAAGGGTGTCCTCAGTCTCCTTAGCATGCAGAAAGAAACAGCTAAGGGAGTCTAGCTACAGGGCAACCACAGGACTCAGTTGTTGAGGCTGGGGACATGAGCCAAGAACAGCAGAGTGCTGAGATGCAGCGCAGGGGATTTAGGGAGCACATATTATAAGTGAGGGTGGGAACAGGGGTGGGGAACTGGCCTCCACTCTTGTTGTCATTGCAAAAACCCAGCATGAACCAAGGGAGCAACCTCTGAAGGCCACAATGAAGAGAAGGAGGGCAGAGATGCTGAGATGAAACAAACACACAAAGCTTGTGGAGACGCAGGATGTCTTTGAAATGCAGCGGGGCTGGCCCTAAGGTTAATGTAAGCAAGGAGGGAGCCAGTTGTAATGCAGTCCTATCTGATTTCTTTTTAAATGTGTGGGCTTTTCTCCTTGTTTTCTTGCGAAGTATCATGTCCAAATGTGCAAAAATACTCCTTTTGTCCTTGTTATCTCTTCATTGTTTTCTGGAAGATGCTCTTAGGTCTTTTCTCCGAGATCCCGAGGAAGTTCATGCTGCTGCTTCTGTCACAATGTGTCTTTATATAATAAGCTCTGTGGGGACCATCCTTGTGAGCTGCTGTGTATCAACAGGTTCTGGAGCCACAGGCAGTGCCTGCCTCCTGTAGGACTTCATCACCTCAAAGAGTGATGCAAGGGTGCTTGAAATTACTACTATATTCCCTTGGTGAGGCCACACCTATAAGCTTCCTTTACTTAAAATGAGGGGATTGCAAGAAACCTTTCTGGTAGCCATTTCTGTAGCTACAGAGCTGTCCCAAATCAAGCTGTCCAGAACGGTGCCCACCATATTGATCAGCCAGTCTATAATTTTTTTTTTCTAGGAAATTCCTACCATGTTCCCTTCGCTGCCTACTGAAACATGAATGACTCTCGGTGTTTCTTCCCAGTGATACTAATGTTCAGGAGAAGGTCAGCCTTCGTAGTCCTGTGATAGGGACCCAAATCAGGGTTCAAAAGAAAGAGGAAATAGATCCTTAGAGCCTCATGCCTCCACAGAAATCTCCATGTACTTCTATCTGAGAGAAAAGATCTCATGCCTACTGAGCCCACTTTGATTCTTTGTTCTAATTACAGGAAAAAGAATCTCTCTCAAGATGAAAAACAAATCTGTGCATTTTGGAATAGATACTAATGCACTGAACAAAATATCCCCTCACCAAAAAAGTCTGAAACAGGAGCTTATACAGTATGTTTATTGTCTTTCCATTCATATATCAAATGGGAAGCACCACAGTGTAGGGCACAGCACTGACTTTGACAGTTCCCCTTAGGTAAACAGCTCTGCAAATGCATTTAGTATCTGTCCTTGCACTCCACGCTGGAGCTCAGCAGGCAGCGTGTCCAGCCCTGGCTGCCGTCTCATTGCCAGGACTTCCCCTGTGCTTCAGGTTGTGGCCCCAATGCCTAGTGCTCTGCAATAACAGGAAGGGGTTTGGTCTCATCTGAGGTTCAGCCCAGCCTTGAGGAATTACTTCTGGTGTTTCAGAAGTACATTTAGCAGTCACCCTGCACCTGCTTACGCAGAAGTGAATCTCTGCTGCTCCCCACATCTCCAGCGAGCCTTTTCCTGAGACGTGCTGTGTCACTCTTCAGTCGTTGCTGCTATTCTGATCCCACCAGTGTGTCTGGAGAGGACTGCCCCTACTTGCGTCCCATGAGATGTCTCAGGTCCCCGAAGATGTGCCTGGCCTAGACCTGCTGCTCCCCGGGGTGCAGCTGGGGAGGGACCGACCAGCTGTCGTGATCTTCCTCGGCTTTGGTGCAAGTCCCTCATGCTTCTCCAGCAGCCTCCATCATCACCACCATCATTTGTCGGTTCACCAGTCGCTGTTACTACAGTGAGGTTTTCCACCTGGTGCGGAAGGATAACGCAGCTGGTCTAAAACAGATACGCAAATTCCAACGATCCAAGCAGGATCTGCAATGATGATGGAGAGAGGAAAAATATAAGGAAATAAAAAGTTTTTTTTTTTAATAGTTCAAAAAGTATGGGAAGAAAATATAGGACAGAAAAAGAGGAAATTTCAGGCCCACACTTGGAACTCTTACAATATTTTGATGCTGTACAGAAATCCTGTGCTTCCCTGCAAAAATGTTGTGCAAGGCATTGCCTCAGGGATTGGCAGAGGGCTGTGGGTTTCCAAACCTGAATTTGCAGATGTGCTGAGGGTGCCCAGCACTGCCTAAAGTACCCAGATGTGCACATAGGCCAGCGATAGAGCAATCTGGCACGCTGTGTACATGACTTGGTGCAATCTACTAAAATAAATAACCAGAACCATAGGTAGAAATGCCTGAGCCAAATAAATCTGCAGAAGCCATTTATATGTAAAATCTTTCCAGCAAAAAAATGTCATTTAGAAATAAGATTTTTTTTTGCTAACATAGTTATGCCACTAAAAGCACTACCATAGATTCAGTTATATCATTATAAGTGGCTTTTTATTCAGATTTGCTTCCCACAATGAAATAAGCTGTTGATCCTCTTCAATACTACAAGATACGGTTCCTCCTGTAGAGCCTTTGAGCATCTTAGTCTACTAGAAGAAATGGTAGCAAAATCTGTGCATTTATAGATGGGAAAATGAGGCTCTCTTTGACTAAGTTACTATGAGTCTGCCATCTGGGTAAACTGACACGTTCCTGGTAAAACTGTGGTGCGAAAGAATTTGTTCAAGTATTCAAGTATTCAACATGCTGTAATCTGTATTTAGCTTGGATGGGAAAACAAGGGGAGAGCTTTCTGGCGATGGTGGCATCTGCGTTACAGGCCTGAATGATACCCATGGTGAACAAGGCTGAGGAGGGGAGGGAAGACTGGGAGAAAAGCACTGGAGAAGGCTGGAGGCGAGGGTGCATGAACACCTCTGGCTGCATGGAGAGGGGTGGGCAGATCAAGGCACCTGTGAATGGGTATTTGGCTGTGAGGTTTAGCTAGGGTGGAAGTGATCTGAAACTCGGCAGAGTTTGGAGGCTCCAGACTGAAGCTAATGTAAGATCCATTTGCCAGTGAGCTTAAAGGGAAAGCAAGCTGGAGGTGTTAGCCGGCAAAGAAAAAGAAATTGAGGCAGCTGTTCTTTGAGAGGGAGGCACACTCGTAACGTGAAGGAAGGAGCCATAGGAAAGTGAGGGTGCAGCTACAGTCGGTGGTTTGAGCCAATCTCATCACTTGTGGCCACTGAAAGAGGAAGGTCCCGCTCCTCCACCCAGTCTCCCCCTTCCCTTCTCAGCCAGATGCTGCCCCTTCCCCTGCCCCACTGGCTTTCAATTCACTATTGTAAATTCAGCCCAATAAATCCCCGCAGGAAAAAGCTGAGCTAAAAGCTTCAGGATGTTTTCTGCAGGGTTAATGAGTTGAACTGGCCCACAGAAAAATCCAGTGAGGTGACAGCTCCCGGGGCTCAACAAGGGGGTGGCACTTGCTGGGAAGGACGGGGCAAGATGAGGCTCCCCCTGCTCGCAGCCCTGAGGGTTGGATGGGTAACGCCAATCTGAGAAGCTGCAAAGCAGTGAGGGCATAAGCGTGTGTCAGGGCAATAAAGAGACAGGCCGGGATCACCAGGGAGAGCAACTATGCTAGAGGGCAAAAAAGGCCATTAAAAACTGCTCTTAAGGGAAAAAGGGTCTTTCATGGCTGAATCTATGCTGGTGGAGAGGCAGGAGCAAGAAGAAATTAAGGCAGAGATGCAGGAATGCCTAGATAAGAATAAGGCAGAAAGGAAGACCAAGAAAATTAATTTGTAATGCAGGAATTCAGCCTTGTCATAAACTCACTGGAAGTTGTCCTCAGCCCAAGGGGACCACTCCTGGATATGAAGTGAAGAGTGAACCACGGGCTGTGGCAAGCCAGGATAGTCTTCACCATGGAAGAAGGGGGGAGTTCCATATGGATTAGGGAGAACTGGTAACTTCAAGAACCATGAAGGAAGAGCTGAGAGCATGTAAGAGCATATAAGTTACCCTCTGTGCTGATGGACTGAAACTTGGGCAAAGCTAGGTGAAAGTTAGAGGGAGGACTCAGGAGGGAGAACAGAATTTCAAGAAACCCAAGTGCCCTAAATGTCAGATGTGGTGTGCGTGGGAAGGCTGGACAGCACTGGAAGGTGCCATGGCAGTGTGAGGACAAGGAAATAAACAGCTGAGCAACTCCAGGTGCTGGCAGCAAATTATTAATGTTACAAGAATGGCAGAGAAAGGACAGTGGCCAAAGTCAGAGGGGAAGGTCATAGTGGAAGGGGGACAGGAGATGACAGACAGAGGAAGGGATGCCATGCAATGGAAGATAAAATGGGAAAGAGAGGCAGATGCAGATTCACTTGACAATTATGTAAAGAGGCTGTAGCACCATAATTAATAGTCTTAGCCTTCAGCAGATGAAAAGTGACAAGCACTGCACATAGTCCCAGCCTGATGTCTGGTCCTGACTCCCAGGCTTTCACCCCTAACTGTTCCACCCACTTCCCTGCCTACTTTTGGTGCTTGGTTCACCTGCATTCAAGTAGGCTTCTGCCTTCTCCATACTGCCCGGGCCTGGCAGAAGGAGCCAGGGCCCTCAGGGGTGTTAGCACCCCTACTCTCAGCTTAAATCTGGTGCCGGTCTGCATCAGCCTTGAGGCCTGGTACTAAGCATGCCCCGTGCAGACAGTCCTTAGGGAACTGAGCTGTGAAGATCCAGTGAGCTTTTTGCTGAAGACACGTGGTCTGAAATTTCTCCAAAAGCTTTTATAACTTGACCAAATTTGGGCAGACTGTTCCAAGAACAGCAAAACTCCTTTCTCTGGAAGCCATCTCCCTGCTAAATGTGAAGCCGTGCTCCAGCACGTTGGTGCATTGCAGCTTTTCCAAAATAAGATGTTTGCCAAAATTCTAGGCTAAACAGTGTTCGTTGACTGCAGTTTCCTCCTTGTTCCTAATAAAACCTCATCCCAAAGCAGTCACTTGGGCATGAAAAGATTGGGCCTGGAAGCTGAAAGTGTTACATCAGGTAGCACTGATCTGCGGACGTCTTCCCACACCACCTCACAGCTGCACTCTGCTTCTGCATGCCAGAAGTCCCTCCTCCCTCCCACCCACCAGGGCTTTCTCCCACTGCATCTTTTCCTTCCCAAACCTGTACCCCGGAGTGCATGCACTTAGGTTTCTACACCTGGGATATGGAAAAGGCAGAGGCCCTGCTGCCCCTGTAACAGCAGCGGCACCGTGTGATTCGGCAGGAGCACTGGCAGAGGTTTGCAAGCCTCCTCAATACACCTTGGGCCTGTGCGTGCTCCTGGCATCAGCTTTCTGTGGTTAGATGGTAGCAGTAATGACTTCTGTCCTGCCTCGTTGCAGGGCGCGGAGGCTCCCACCTTTGGGCAGCCAGGTGCCTGAAAGCAGACGGTATCAGTAACCCTCCATCTTGTCTGCTGCATGGGTGGGAGCGGGGGAGCCGAGCAGGGCGTGTGTGGGTGAGGATGAAATAAACATAAAATAAATACCTTTATTTACATGCTGAGGAGGCCAAGGCGCCCGAGGCCCAGGGGCTCAGCACTGCTCAGGTGAGGAACGGGAGCCCAGTCCCGGCTCTGCCACAGGGCAGCGCTGCCCATCCCGCAGCCCCGCTGCCAGCTTCTCGCCTCCCGTCATCTTCTGATCCTTGCTCTGTGGTGTGCATCGCCTTCCTCTTCAGCTCCTGCCCGGTCCCCGTGCGTGCTTGCTTTTCCCCAGGGAGCAGCGAGGGGGGAACCCCCCCAAGACCTGGCTTCCTCGTGTGCACCCTGGTGTCTGTGGGCAGGGGCAGGTTTGGGGGCAGCGGGAAGGGCTGTTGGGCCAAGAGGCCACCCCTGTGGCCCCAGCTGGGACCATTCGTACCCCCTCTTGTATCTTCATTTCGCTTTTAAATGTTCTCAGAAGTGCCTCGGGTTGGCACCAATCTGATACTGAACCCAGCTCGCAGGGGGGGCTCGCAGCTGGCACCAAAGCAAGGCTGTGAAAGGATGTTTTTTGTTTTGTTTTGTTTTGTTTTGTTTTGTTTTTCTCCTCTCTGCTACAAAACAGCTAGTGTGGATGGCTTCATATGGGACAGCGATCAGATGTCTCTCCCCGGGCTGCTCAGGCCTCCGGAGACCCTGTGTGGTGGCATGGAGCATCGCAGGCTGTGCTTTGATTTATTCTGCAATTCAGAGGCTTGAAAAAAAAATTGCTGCCCCAGGAGCATCACTCCTGCCCTCCCCTCACCTGGCAGCACCGCCACTTCAACTAGATGTACATCTGTGTTTCTGTGCTTTTAAACATCACCTCCGGTCCCGAGCGTTTGAAGGAAGCTGGGCAGCAATTGTCACGGTCCCTTTGCTTGTAGAAGGGAATTAAATCTGCAGAAAGGAAGGGGTTTGAAGGACACATGAAAGCCCTAACATTTGTTCAGCAAGGCCTCAAAACTCCCTGCCTTGCTTAGAGGTGCAAAGGTCATTCATCGCTGTTCCCCAGCACAGCAATAACCAAAGCACAGCCCTGCTCATCTTCCCCTGTTAACTTCCCACATGATCTTTCTCTGCTATAGAAGAAAGAGCAGAAGGAGGCAAGAATGGGGATTAGAAGGGAAGGAGAGCTGGGACACACACACTCCCCTTAGTCTGTGGTGGCTGGAGGTCCTGAGACATGCAGAGATGGGGATGGAGCAAGTGGAGCATGGAAAAGGAGCAGAGAGAGCCAGGGAGGCAGCTGTAACTCCTGGGGGTGGAAAGAAATAGTGGAGGCTGCTGGTGGCCATGTGGGATGGGGACCTGCAGGATGCTGGGGCTGGGGCTGGAGGAGTGTGCATTGCCGGGCTGGGGGGAGATGGGGCTGGGAGGGAGCAGGGGGTGTGCCGAGAGGGGAGATGGGGCACCCCAGTGCTAGAGAAGGGGATGTGAAGTGTCAGGGAGAGGGGTCACTATGGGACCTGGGAAAAGGCAAGGGAGAGAGGAGAGCAGAAGTGGGGACAAGAGGGGCTCCAGGGAGCCTCTGAAAGGGCACCTGGGAAGTGGGCTGTGGGGAGGAGTGAGGAGCCCCATGTCCTTCCCTCGGCGGGTGATGGATCTGCTGGCAGAAACGCCCAGGATGTGGCCACCACCAGCACACTTCCCAGTCTTGTCCTGGGGGCCTGGAAGGTGGAGTGGTCTGCTTTTCTGGAGCCGCGCTGCTTTTTTACCCAAACAGCTTTCCTTCACACAAGGAGCTTGGTGCTGCAGGGCCACCAGTGGCATTCACACCCCAGTGGTTGCTGCTGCAGGCTCCTCCGTGTTTTGGGAAATCCTTCAGCCACACAGGTCAATGGGGAAATGCGAGTTCCCAGCTGTTGGGCAGCTTGGAAACACCCGAGGGTTTTGATCTTGGACACAGCAAAGGCAAAGTTCACCTTGCTTTGCTTTTCCAAACAGCCGGCATGTCAGAATGAGCTGGAAAGCCCACGTGCGTCTTTCCCCCTTTGGCCTGCAACTCAGCACACGCAGGCCTGCCGCCGTGTGAAGTGGAGCAGGGGGAGGTGGAAACGAAGCGGTGATTTCCCCTGGCTCTGTTTGTGATTCCAGCTGTGCTTACTTCCCTTTCTGATGGTCGGAGGGAACTGTGACTTATTTGTTCTGTCAAGAACACGCTGTTCCTCTTCCTTCTTCACCTGCCATTTGATTGCTACAGGGTAGTACTTTAAACATTGGTGGAACAAAAGGGATACCTTAAAGTAAGTGTAAAGAAATGCTTTCTTTCTGGCTAACAAGTGATAGCTAGCTAGGTAGAGTCATTTCTTTGCTCCTCCCAGCTGTGTGAATCACGGTTATTCATCACAGAAGGAGACTTTGATCTTTCTGCATGTACTTATCAGTTATTTAACTGATACACCTCTTGGATGGACCTCATGCTGATATGATTTTCCTTCCTTTGGCTCCTGCAATCATGATTCTAGATTCATAAAAATATTACTCTCCTGCTGACAAGAAACCTTTGCTTCAGTTGCCTGTGTTTTGGAAAAAGAAACGCTTTCTGTAGCACAGGCAGAAAGAGCTTTGCTCAGGGACAGACTCAGACTCAGCACTGAATACCGGTGGATATAACAGGATATATGTGGGATCTGGTAGTGAAATACCATTGCTAGGTGCCAGAGAACCAGCCTGCTCTGCTGCCCCTAAAATCAGGATGTTTTCAAGGACAGCAAGAAGATAATTCATAACAATGAGGACATTTTTTTTTAGGGTTATATTAAGCCACTTCAAAAATAGAAAGTTAGTGTTAAGGCCCATCATGCCTTGCCACATGCTTCCTCCTATGTCCCTTCATGCCCATTTTTCTTTTGTTTGCATTTTCCTTCAGCAGCAAAGAACTCCTTTGCTTACATTAAAAAAAAAAAAAAAAAGCAAAATGGGGAAAAAAAATGAGAACACATCTCCGGTAGTTTTTCAGTCTGACGCGCTGCAGCTGCCTGGCACTGCCCCATCCCGGCGGGTGCCGGCGCTGGAGCTAGGGTTTGCTCCAAGTGCCCGGCTGCAGCTCCCTTGCCCTTTGCAGCAGCGATCCCACAAACCCTTCGAGCTATGAGATCTGGATCTCGCCTCTTGGCTTCCCCATTCAAATGCCTCACCTGGGCCGCTCTGCTCCCTGCTGCCTTCGCAGCAGCGCTGGCAGGGCTCCCCCTGCACTCCCCATCACAAGGGAGGAGTCGCACCCTTGGCACAGGAGGGAATATTTTCTGGTGCCTGCCCTGCCCAGCCCAGGGGCAGACGCCCAGGCCAGGCAAGCCAGGTCCTGAACACCCCCTGTGAGGTGCTGGAGGAGCTGGGGGGCTCTTACTGCCCTGTGGTCCCTGGTGGCACTGCAGCAGGACTCGGGTCATCCGACAGCTCTCTGCTGGGAGATGCTTTATGGATGAGGGGCAATGCTTGGCCAAAGGGCTGCATTCACGGGGCTGTCATCTGCTGGCCCATCGCTCCTGTGCCGTGCATCCCCTCGCCATGGGGGAAGTGGGGGCACGGCTCCCTGTGCACTGTGCTGCACATCTCACTGCCGGATCTGGGGCTCCTGACCAAGGGGTCCCGACCACCCCGCTTGGGGAGCAGCCGCGGCGCGATGTAAATGTGACATCTGGCTCTGAAGGGCTGCCAGCTGGGGAACTGGGAGAGACTGGAAAAAGGAGAAGTCGGTGCGGGATGGAGAGCTAAAAGGAAGAAACAGCCTGGAGGCCCACAGGAAGCGCTCGGAGCGGGAAAGAAAATGAAAAAAAGGAAGAGATGAACAATGAAGACATGATTTAAAGACACAGAGGCTTGGCAAGTTTTTGCAATAAAGAAAGACATTCAAAGAATTTCCCAAGGCATATTTCAGCACCAGCCAACATATCTTTCAGGCGGCGTTTCTGTTGCCCTTGCAGGGGACACAGGAACCGAGCTGGCGAGGACTCCTTTAACCCCGTTCCTGCTGCCTCCATCGCTCACAGCACCCCCGCCCTTGCCAAAGGAACAGCGCCAACGTAAATATATTCCTGACTGTGTTTGAAAGCGTCGATAAGGATTACAGTGCTGCCCCTGCCCCCTGGTACAGCTCTTTCCGCAGCTGGGCTCAGCCTGCTTGGTGAGGAAGGCTTGTGGCCTCGTTTTTGTGTCTGAAGAAACTGAAGCACGAGCGATGAAATGACTCTTTCAAGGTCATCCGGGAAGGCAGGGCCAGAACCGAGACTAGAGCCCAGATGTTGAGAGTCCCCTCTCTGAGCACAGGGGAAGAAAAGCCAAAGCTGCTGCGTGTGGCTTCCTTAATCTCCAGAGTGCATACAAGTGTAGCTGGAGGTGCTTATTACCTGCAGTGCCAGGGTCTTTATTTAAAACATCTGTTTCAAGTTTCCACTTCAAGCCAAAGGAAACATTCCTGTGCTTTGTCAGTACATCATGGCCCAGACATCTGTGTTACTGATACTCAACAAATCCTAATTTAAGTTGACCAGTTCTCAGTAACGTTCTCAAGTGACAGCTACTGTTTTTTCCCAAGCTAACATCCTCCCTCAAGGAAAACAAACAATCAAACAAACAAACAAAAACCACAACAAAACACACACAAAAATGTAATCATTATTATTATTTAGTGTGAGTGTGTCATGAGGACTTCCCCTTCAGCTACCCCAAGGAGTCTGCTGGCACCTGGTTGGGGATCTGAAGATTATTTACATTCCAGAGGAATCTGCTGGGAAAGTCCAGGACTCTCAGCGCTTTGAACATCACACATCTGAGGGGAGATGTGTGATTGCTGTAACCCGAGATGGGGCTCTTTTCTGCAGCGTCTGAAGCCCTTGTCCAGTTGCAGATCAGCTCCCCACAAGTTTGACTGACTCAGGTATATAATAACAACAAAGCAAGCATGCAGGTGCTGGCCAAGCACATCTGGCTGAGCTTGTGAGGCTACATAGCCTGTGGCGAGAAACCTTAGGTTTGCTGTTTGTTTGCCACGTACTCAACATTGCTATTATTATTTTACTGCCTATAGCTGAGATGCTCCACAGCCACAAATATCAAAGGGAAAGATGTTTTGTGGTTCTTCCCTGTGATTCTGTTAACAGAACATATTATCAAAGTGAGCTGTTTCCTTACAGGTATGGCCCCTGTAATGAAGCAAGACAGACCCAAAAGTGAGCACCTTTGGCCACAGGTCACTGCAGACCTAGGAAATGCAAGAGCAGCTTCATTAATGCTCTCACCCACACTAGCACCACAACCGACCTTTGGCTGTGACCTAGAGAAATAACTTTTGTTTTTTCATGAAAAAAAAAGGACAGTAGAAGCCCATCATCCACATGAAATGAATAATGTCAGTCAGTCACCTTCAAAGCTGGCTCAGAGATTCTCAGCAGCGTGGGGAAAACTGAATTTTGGTGCTTCAAAAGCAGGAGCAAAAAGTATCATATGAAGATGAAGAGGAAGAGAAACTCAAGCAGGTGTGAAAGGGAGGATGAAAATCAAAGGGAAAGTTTTAAAGGGCAGGATTTTGCTGCTGGTGGGTGGGTTACAAGGGGAAGAAGACCCGTGCTGGTAGAGGCGCAGTAGTTCCTTGCTATGCACAGGTGAGCCTGGATTCCCACAGCTCTGCCATGAGCAAGGTGGCTGGAGCCAGGGCCCTGACCACATCCAGCAGCGACCCTGTGGTGTTAATGTCAGAGCCAGCCCCAGCCACCTCAAGTCACCCGGCTGGGGCTAGGAAAAGAGTTGTGATCATTTTTAAAACTATTTTACTCTGCAGGTTTCAAACTCAGCCTGGAAGTGTGTCTGCTAGGTGTAACCACAGAGGACGAGAGGTGAAGAGCGGGTGAGGGTGAACTAGGTGCATTTTTGGAAGGTTTGAGGCAAGAGAGATTATGTTGTTCCCACCAATTTGCCAGTCCTGTTGAAAACAAAGGTCCGGGATGGTCGCTGCTCCAAGGCTGCACAAGGAGCAGCCAGCCGCCTTTGGTGCCTCCAGCCAGGACCACAGGCAGGCGAGTGCTGGGGACACTTTTGGAGAGGTCCTGCATCCCCTTCCCAGCTCTGGGTGGCCCTGGCTCATCCCCACGGAGCGAAGCTTCTCCTCCTGCCCCTCCACGCACAGCCTTGCCCAGGCTGTCCAGCACAGAGATGGGCTCAGACCCTGGCCACCGTCCCTGCAGGCACTGGGAAGCAGCAGCATCGAGCAGCCGGTGCCTCCTGCCTCCGAGCGGTGCCTCACCGCCCTCCTCTACCTCTGCTGACAGCACAGCCTGGTGGAGTTTGGGGATCCTCTTCCTACACATAGCATTGACACTTGGCTGGATTTCAGCTGTGAGAAACACCCCAGGAAGGG
>VXAA01003142.1:918314-933230 GCA_013399115.1 Anseranas semipalmata
TTTTTTTTTTTCCGGCTGGGTGTTGTAAAAAAAGAAGCAGAAATAGGGAAAACACTCAGCACACATGAGCCTCCACACCTATTTTAGTACGAGTGTCTAAGCAACAGCACAGTACAGCACCAAAATACACGTGCCATGTGCTCGCTGGAGAAGCTGGGCTATGACAAGGCAATATAACTGGGATTCAGTGCAGAAATAGGAAAGGCGCTTTGCTTTTTATTTTCCAACTGTTTGAGGATAGTGTTTCCTTGCTAGGAAGCGTTTCAGTCTCGGCAATAGCGTGGTCAGGACGAGCACCCCAGGGGGCTGCTGTTACTGCCCTAGCAAGCTCAGTGCCAGCAGCGGGAGGCACCCGCTGGTACGAAGGGCGATCGCCCACATTCCCCACGGTGAGGGCTCCCCGGGCGGGTGCTCAGCCTCCCAGGCTCCACGCTGGTTCCCGATCTGCTTCTGGAGCGAGTTTTGAGCCAAATCCTGGTGTCAAACACCAAGCACAGACTGAGGAGAGGTGAAGATGGCTGTGCTCTCACTGGGTCTCAAAGTGCCTGGCTACAGGGCAAGCCCCCAGACAAGCGCAGGAAAAGCCCAGAGACCCTTCATGAGCTTTCTGAAGCTTTTCTCCCTGACTGTGCCTTCCCAGCATCGTGGGAGATTTGGAAAACTGAAAGTCTTTCAGTTTGCCTCTCACCCCAAAATAAATACAGCTTCTGCACGGAAGCCTACAAGCAGCCCCTCCCAAAGCTGCTGTGGGAGTTAAACAAACCAACCCTCCTGCTTGCTGAACTCTTATCTCCCCAAGCAGCAGAGCCAGCGTGCCTCCCAGCGTGCTGGGGTTTCACCAGCGCCGGCTGCTTTTTCCTAGAAAGCCCAGAACTAAGATGCATGTCATGGGTACAGCATAGCACACAAAGAGCAGCGCTGGGGGCTGAGTGCAGAAGTGCAAAGGGCTGAGCGTGGTTCCTGGGCCAGCGTGTCGTGGTTGGTGTGGTCTGAGCCATGCCGAGCGGTGCTGTGGCTGCTGCACCGTCACTTTTGTCACCTCCGTGCCACAGGCAGAGCGGAGGGCAGCCCCTCCGCCATCTTGTGGCCCCTCTGGGAGGCAGCATGGCTGGGGGAGCTGGGGAGCCCCTGAGGGACGGGTCCCCGGGTCTCCCTGCGAAAGCTGGGCTGTGGCAAACAGTGCTGGGTTCATTTTGGTGACCTGTTTGGTGTGCTGAGGGGAACGGGGCAAAGCAGGCACAAAAAGTGCCCTGTTATCAGATGTCTAAGCACAGCCTTTCGCACAAGCTATCACTGGATTTTTTTGGAGAACAGCTAACTTCCTCTGCTTGCAGATCCACAAGAAGGCTAACGCCCTCATGTGACACTCTCTGATCCCAGCACTGCCCTTTAGCCCGGATTTGGGATTTGCAGATCTGAACCAGAGCCCTCTTTCCATCCTGCAAAGGTGGATGGCTGTCAAGGGCCGCGGGTCTGGCTCACCCGCCCAGCTGTGGTGCTTCAGGACCTGGCCACCACCCTCGCTCCTTCCCTCCCCATGCACAGATGTCTGAGCTGCTCCTCTGCTGGCCCAAACTACCACGCCAGGCCGTAAAAGCTCATAAACCAGCTGCGAGCTGGGACGGCAGGGGAGTGCATACACACTTACCCTGCATGCTGGCAGGGACTGGCTCTCTGGCATTTGCTTGTCAGAGTCCAGTCAATTTTCTGTGCCTGCACTTTGGCTAACTAGATCGACCCTTCTCTTCCCTGAAGGTACAATCGTTTTCTTCCTTTCCCTTTTTAGCCGTCAGCAGGACTGGTGGCAGCCTGAGGAGTGGCTCTTATCTCTCGCTGCCACGGCGGTTGCCCTGTGGTCACAGATAACATCGGCTCACGGCGCTCGGAGTGCCGTGCTGCCTTGCTGCAGTCACTGGAAGTTCTGCTGCGGACGCCAGACGGCACGGGCCTAGCCCCGCGCCTGCCACCGCTCCGGCGAGCGCGTGTGCCGAGCAGGGGAAGGCGGCCGGCCCGAACGCAGGGCGGCAGGGCTGAACCTGCGGAGCGGGAGCAGCAGCTAGCTGTTTATACGATGCAGCTCCAAGTCAGTTACGTCAAATGGCCTCGGCGCGATGTTTTCATTTCAAACACTCTCGTGGTGGAATCAGATCTGGAAAGGGTGAAGGAAGGACTGCGTGTTTCTTAAAGGACAAGCCTCGAGAGCTGAAAGGCAAGTGTCCTGGCACTGCAGGGCACCGTTACAAAATCCACATCGGTTCTTGTGCATTTGCCATGGGAAGAGATGTGCTTTCATCCTTGGGCCAATCACTGGCTGTCTCTCTGAAAGCTGTTTGTTTATTTGGGCTATGAAGTAATGACTTTGAAGGGGAAAAAAAAAAAGCATCTTGGACTTCCCCTTTGATATTTCTATTCAGTTTGCCAATAAGTAGTGGAAGTTTGATACTTCCTTTAATGTTGACAATAGAGCACAAAAGTACACGGTAAACTCCTGGTTCCCTTGCAAACAATACACACAAAAATAGTAGCATAAATTTGAGGGTGATTTCTCCTGGAGACACTCCAGGACAAACCAGCGTAATTCGTGCTGGTTTAACCTCACATGAGGCTGGCAACGAACAACCAGGGACATTCTGTGTTGTGTCCGTCACGCTGACGGAAAGGATCAGGGGACAAAATGACCTCATATGAACTGGTGGAGGCCTTCTGCTTTAACAGACAGCCTCCTGAACAGCTTTGAAACTAAGAAGTATCTATGTTGTGTGTTGAATATTTTCACTTGTTCTCTCTATAGTAAAGAACGTTTCATACAAACTTGGAAGAAAGAATGCCCTTTCCTTCTTCACACTATAACCTCTCTCAAAAAGGAAGAAAAAAGTGCTTGTCCCGTATCTTTGTGCCACTGCAGCTTGAGCTGCAGATCTGTAGTACTATTTAAATACCGAGTGCTTGCAGCCAGCTTTTCAAGCAGATAAGAACATAACCTCTGTTTCAGCACTTCCCTTATAGACGGTCAGGTTTTTTTCACGTTGCTGAAATTTTGTAATAAATTTCACCACTTAAAGGGGAAAAGGCAATTGCGTGTCTCAAGAATTCCCCCCTTACCATCATTAGAGCAATGATGTGCAAAAAGTTCTGAGGACCTGTTGGGAACCACTTTCCCTTGTAAAGAATATTTTATAGACATGTTCTGGCTGTAAATCCGTCATGTTAGTCTAAATATAAATATGATCTGATAGCACTAAAAGATTATATTGTCACATGAGTCTACTCTCATTAGCTCCTGCCTTGCAGAAAGAGTAATTTCAAGAAGGAACATACATATGTGCCTTTGTGTGTGTGTGTGTGTCTGAAATTTACATGAAAAAAATATAAAATTATTTTTGACTCAGAGTTGCCTCTTACACCAGCCACATATTGTATTAAATAAGCCATGAACTGATTTTTCTGCCAAAACCCAACTGCCATTTTTGATGCCATCAAAAATGTGGTACTTTTCAAGCAAGGGGATGATCCTAAGAATTTCCCAGGGAATGCCTGAAGGAAATTGAAGACATTATAGTGATAGCCATCAGGTTTCTGACCTTGTCCTTGGACAGTTCTGAGTTATGATTAGATCTCATTTAATTTGTGTTTTCATTGCTTATCATCAGAGAAGAAAAAGCTTCCTGTGCTAATCATTAACAAAAGAAAACATACTTTTGAGTCATTTTTGGATTAGAATGATGTTTGTTCACTCAATTTTGAGCCTTGTGCTTTCCATAAAAGTTTGTGGAAACATTTAGCAGGCCTGTAAATCTTTTTAGAAGAAGCCAAGATATTACTACAATGTGTCTCAGGAATCCTGGAATTACCCGACTTTCCCGATGGCTGCGCAGCAGTGCTGAGTGATTCCAGGGGATTTCAAGTGTGACCAGCTGGGACAACACTGGCGCTAAGGCACATCTCAAAAACAGTGTCCTCCCTTTGAACACCAACAGGGACAACATACGATCTCTTCTCATTAAAGGCTCTGCTCGATTTTTATGCCCTAAATAATCATAGTAACAATGACTGGCAATGCCACTGTCAAGTACTTCCACCTTCTGCGGGTGCATCGTGTAGTTTCGACTTTTCCTGTCACCTGGATGGTGTTTGTGTGCAGTGGCAGCAGAGGGAGATTTGCAACTCTGGGCAACCCAGCCTGATCTTGTTCCTGGGAGCAGGGTTAGGAAACACAGTCGTAGGGCATAGCTCTTCACTTACACATGCAGATTTGTGAGCCTGCAGGCAGTGGTAAAGCAGGTGAGACTCAAGCGCTTAGTTTGTTGCTATACCCTGTTAATAAGTATGAGCAAAATAGCCTTTCCCCAAAGTCATGGTCTGTCTTGGGAACTGTGGTTATGTTTACTAATATCACAGGTTCGATTTCGTAGTGAAGTCACATAAGGTTTTAATAAAAGGCTACAAAAGTCTATAACCAAAATCTCACTAGCTTTGGGAATTAAGTTCCCTAGATCTTCAAAAGTTATGAGTTGCAATATATGTGTTACAACCAGGGAATTTACTAAAAGAGATACCCAGGCCTGTTTCTGGGGGTAAAATGCGCAGATTTTTCAAGATAGAAGAATGGATATATCAACATTTAGTCTGGGCAGTTCTAAAAAATACAGGCATTTTTTTCATTTTCTAAAGACACACATGAGGATCAAAGTAAGCGGAGATTCCAGCTCCATGCTGAGGAGCAGAAGCTGTATCTGTTCCAGGAAGGGGAACACTCAGCTTCTGACATGACTGTGAATTGCCAGAAAGTCGTTATTTTAATCAAAGCTATTCTTCAGGTCTAAGTGTCAGATGACTGGCCGTCATCAAGGTGGCCTGTGTGTGTTTGGGGTGAAGTTCACCATAGGCCTTACGGGTCTCCTAGAGGTCTGGTGAAATACCGGGTGAGCTGTGGGGGCGGAGGGGAAGCCAACCAAATGGCAAAAGTTTTTGAGCTGCTTTCATCTCAGGGCGTCCCCGAGCCAGGAGGGGTTTCCATGTGTTTAATCTATTCCTCCCCACCCTCACCCTCTTTTCCCGGCACCCTTATGCCAGGCATCCCCTGGGGCTCCCCCGGCATGGGGCCACCTCCTCCTCCTTGTCTGGGGACCACAGGAGAGGGGGGAGAAATAAACCCAGAGCCCCCAAGCCCCACAGTCGTTCCCTCTGGGTGAGGTCCAGCAGCTCAGACCCCTGCCACCAAGGGGGCCAAGCAAGAAAGCGCTTCTTCCCCCCGCCCCCCTGCTGCAGGGGGCTCCTGCCTTCCTCTCCCTGCATGCACCCCAGCCCGGGGCAGCCGGGAGAAGCTTTCGCAGGGGCGAATGCAAGGGGATGAGGCAGAGGCACCGCGGCTCCCACGCGCGTGTGCACGCCCCTGCCAAGGCTCGGTATGTTTTTGGGAACTGGGATCATTTTTCTTCGGTGCCTGGAGGTATCCACGTAATTTTAGAAAATGCATAGGATCCGGCGCCTCAGCTGACCTGATTTTGATTTGTGAATTGGGATTCTTTTTTTTCTTGGTAGAACCCTTTGGGGGGTTACAGTACCCAAATTAGGATGAGAAGGCAAAAGGGACAGTGTGTTCCAGTGCTCATATATTTTTTTCTTTCCAGTTATTAATTAGCATAAATGAAAAATAGGACTTAAGGAAAATTAGTGACTTTTTAAAATGGAATACCCATTTCATTAAAAAAAAAAAAAAAAATCAATTTCACCCAGTACAGTTTTGAGGGAAATTATAAGCTTTGATGGAAAAATTTTGATTGCCTTTAATGTTTTTCTTAGAAAAAAAAATCTTTCTCATTTTGAGCAATTTTGCTTTGAAATGTAAGCTCTTATAAACGCTAAATGTATAAAACTCATTTTTTTTTTCTCAATGAGCAGAAACATTCCCATTTAGACTTTTTACCTTTGTCCTGGAGCAGAAAAATTTTCTTGAGAATTTTAATGAGATGGGAAAGACATATTCTGCTCCCATAAATACCTGTACATACCCTACACGCGAAACCGCCTCAGTGTGCTGCGGTGGCAATTTACGGTACCTGTCTCATTTCTTATTTGCTCACAAGCTTCGTTCCCCACTATCTCGAAGGACAAGAATCCACAAGCCAAGTTTGACCTTGCTGTAATTCTGAATTATGTCATTCAGCTGTTGCTGAATTTGGTCCATTATGATTAGAAAGTGTGCTTAGCTGGCAAGGAAATTAGCTGAGCGTATGTGCTTAATTTTAAGCATGCTTTTAATGCTATCCCTTTTCAACAAACCACTTAGACACATGCTTAACAGCCCGTGTGCTTGAAGTTAATTAAGTGCCTAATTGCTTTTCTGAATGTGGGCCTGAATAGGGATGGACTAAAGCGCGTACTTCAGTTCTCAGTTAAATTGCATCCTAAAAAGCAACCGTTTTTCTAACCCTTCACCTCCCCTTCATCCTTGCTCAATTTATTTCATTCTTGCGCCAGCCAAATCATCTCTGTGTTTGCAGAACAAAAATCTAACTAAAACAAGTTCTGGCCTCCTCATACTAGCTCTAAATATACTTGTAAATAGCTGTAATTAAATCCAGAAATCTAGTAATGTGGCATTAATTAGCCTAATGGAGAACTGAGAGAGAAATGTGGTTTCTGAGGCAGTAAAATTTTCTGCTCTGGAATAAAAGGCACGCGGATGAAAACCCGGCTCGGGAGGGATCTAGGAAATCCTAAAGTTCGTCAAGATTGTGGAGGCTGGGGCTTTTTTTTTGTGTGGACAAAAATTTAGCAGAAACTTCAGGTTCATGAGAGCTTTCCCGGAAATGCCGGCAGTCGCTTGCTTCGTGGCTGGCCGGACCGCTGCTGCCCGACCGCTGGTGCCAGACCGCTGGTGCCCGACCACCAGCCTCCAGCCCTGCTCTTGCTGCATGCAGCGGGGAGCTGGGATGGTGGGGGCAAGCCCCCAGCCCCAGCACAGCTGCTCCTGACGGCAGGTCCCAGCCCCAGGAGCAGCTTGAGCACGAGTGTGAGCTTGTGCTCACGTAGCCAGTACGGTGATGTTAACCTGCCCGCTTTTTCATTATCGTGAGTTTGGTAAATGAAGAAGCTTGGGTGAGATCCTCTCTGGCTCACCCTAGTGTTCAGAAGTGTCTTCACTGAGACAGGTGCCAAAACTCTTCCATAGTCAGCCGAGGCAGAAACAGGTACCACTGTTCCTGCTATGAGACAGGCTACGACAACGAGATATATCACACACTGGGAAAACAAAACAAAACAAAACAAAACAAAACAAAACAAAACAAAACAAAACCCAACCACTTCCTTCGAAGACCATTCCATGTTAAGTATGTACTTACACAAGCAAAGTGACCACCTTACTTCTTCACCCTGAATCTTATGCATATTTAAGCCTGTCTTATAACGAGCTACTTTTCCCTTCTCCTTGTGGTTTTAGCAGCAGCCTGCAAGGTTGCCCAGCAGCTCTCTGAACACCCCTGGCAGTACGTCAGTTTTATTTAGACATACGAACAGTTCCCAGAGTACATCAATTTTTATATGTAGCAAGCCTGAGTCTGTGTTCATTGGTAAGGACTGTTCTTTGGAGCAATTGCATTGAGGTGGTATGGCCAGGTGATGCTAATGGTGCCCTCTTGGTGGGAAAAACAAAGCTCCCTCCAGTTACTAACAAGACCCAGGACACAAAACTCTCTGCAAAGTTTACACAGTATTTGACAAGACTGTACAACCCTTTGTACAAGGTGTGTTCCCACTTGAGCTCATGCTATACACTGCACAAACTGTTCTCTCACATCCTGTGGATGACCAATAAATTGCATTTGCCCAGGAACGTACTGAATGAGTGTATGTACAAAACAAAGATTTCACAAAGTGGAAACTCTGGCAAAAGGAAGTGTGAATTGTCACATTACTGCACTGCAAACACCAAAGTGCCCCCAGTCTATTTATCTTCAGAGGAACTGGTGAAGCCTTGAGTGATTCATAGACATTAAATTATACAAGGAAAAAGGATGAAGGAAGCTGCCAGAAGCTGGAAGGCTGGAAAATCATGTCTTTTGTATTAGTAACATTTATCACCAAATAATATCCTACACCATGACTCTGTAGCCACAAAACTGTCATTGGAGCAAAGAGCAATTAATAAACTCTATCAACACAGAAGCTTTTGCTATGTCAAGTGCATGAAATTTCCTGATACCTCCCAACCTGCCTGCAACAGTAGCTTGAAGCTGAGTCCTTGCAGGACCATGAACTCTCCAACTCTGGAAAAAAAAAACAGGTTAGTTCCTTGCACTGTGTTTTCTGCTTGTGGTAGCAACCATCACTACAACTGCCAGAGACACCTATGGACCACCAAGAAGACCTGCAACAGGGGAGACAGAGCTGTGCCTAGTTCCAGAAGTGGGTGAATATTAGGACCTATCTCAGCAGAAGTGCAGCAAGCATCTGTAGAAACCCAGACCCACCTTCAGCAAGCAGGGATCATAGAAAAGGAGCTGTCAGTTCCCTTCACTGTGTGCCTCTGCCCCTCATCTCCATGAATTGCCTATAAACAACTTTTGTCCTGGGAGAGACTCAGCTCATGTTGATGCCCAACCCTATTTTGGAATTTGATTTTCCAAGGCTCTCAGAGAACACCACAAAGCTCGGGTGGCCCTGGGATTAAGCTTGTCTCACACACAGGTTATTCAGGGATCTGCTATGGGATGGAGCTCAGTGAGATGAGCTGGGGTCTCTTGATGGCACCAAGCACAAAGGGAGGCCGTGCGGATGCTCCAGGCTGCCTTGAATATGTTGAACTGTTGAGGAGCAGCTGCTAGAGCCCTATTTTCCATATCTCAGTAATTTGGGGTTTTGTGATCTGGTATCCACACCACCAAGGCTTCTCTGCAGAAAAGGGCACAACCACCAGGCTGCTGGCAACCTGCTCCAGCTGCGCTGGCTCCTGGCGCTGGTTGTTCCTACCTGACTGTCCTATTGCAGCGCCTGGGAGGAGTCTGCAGACAGGCTGGCTGGGACGGGGAGATGTCACTGGTGCGGGGGCTGCTGGGGGAAGAGCTGTTGTTGCATGCACCGAGGTGCCACGCCATGGCCACGTGGACATTTCAGGAGCCTTCAGCAGCTCCTGAAATCCTCAGGAGTCAACACCGAGCGTGCATGTGGGCGCCTGGCAGCACAGGACCCTGAAGGCAGGCTGGGCGCATCCTTGTGCCATGACAGTCGCTGTCTGACAAACCAGTCCTCATAGCTTGATTTGTAAAGGCTCACGCGTATTATCATCTTCTGTCCCCTACGCAGCGCGGCCTCTGCCACGGGTCACTTTGTGACACCAGATGTGAGCTTGTGCGAACACACAAGCACTGTGTTGAAACATGTGGCCATAAAGAAAATTACCTTACCCAGGCAGAAGCCCCCTTTCACAGAAGGAAAAAAAAAAAAAAAAGGCAATGGTCTTCTAAAAGCACACAAAAGTCCTGTTTTCCTTCACAGGAAATATTATTTCATTCCCCCAAGCTGCCCAAATCTGCAAGCCACTTTCTTGCATTTTTTAAGGTAACTGCAGGTCCAGAATGGTTATTTGCAATGGCAAAGGGTCAGTTCTTTGCAGCGGAAAGCCGTTATAAAATAAGACAGCAAGTTCCTCTGCACAGAGAGCCAGTATCACTCTGCTGCTCCCCCCGTACCCAAAACTCCTATAAGAAGCTCACTTCCCCAGGCTGACCAGCAGCCCTGCAGCCGGGCGTCAGGAAGAGACCCTGCCATGGAGCGGCCGTGCGTGGGGACCCGCTGAGCCCCGAGGGGCCTGGCTGGGGGCAAGGAGATGCCCTCAGAGGGGTTGGTCTGTGCAGGGCAAGGGGCGCCTGAACTTACCTTTAAGCAAGTCCGTGGCTTGGGTGAGTCTCAAGGAGGAAGTCCTGGGGGGAGATGGCCTCCCGCCCTGCCAGAGGCTCCCATGGTGTCCCCGGATGGCTGCAGGGAGTGACATTAGTGCCCAAGGAGAGGGCTTTCCCCTGAAGCACTCAGCCCCCACGGGCAGTGGGGCTGGGGCTGCAGCCCTGCCTTTATGTGGAGCCTTAGGCTTGAACCCCAATGACTCATGGGGCCAGGACCTTTTTTACAGCCACACGTGAAAATCCAGCACCTCAACAGCACCTATTTCGAACGGTGCCAGAGTGGCAGCTCCTGTCCTGCGCCTTCATACCTAAGACTCGCCTTCAGTTTGATGCTGAGCTCACTCGGCACAGCTGTGGCCAGCCTGGTCCTGCTGGACCAGGCCCTGCGGGAGGCTGAAATCCCTGCGCACAGGACTGGCTTTGCTTCAGCCCAATGTGACACTAGGGAAGCAGTGGTGCTGCAGCAGCTTCCTCAGAGGCTTCCCTGAGGATCTGAGCTAGGCAGACGTAAGGGCACTATGTCTGCTGGGGTCCTGCAACCTTGCTGCTAGCAACAAGCAACTGTTGAAAGCAAGGTCTTTCCCTTCCTTACCAGAGCTCTCAGACTGGTCAAGAACTGTGGGGTTTCCCCAGAAAATTGCATACTGTTCATCAGATTATCTTGTGTTTTTCCACTGCGATCCAAGCAACTGAGTGCACACTGATGGCAAAAAGCAATTCAGCCGTGGAAGATGGATCCAGCACCTGCAGAGCTGTATTTCTTGCAACCTTGCCTTCTTCCCTCTAGGGGACTTACCAGTTGTACTGTCCTTGCTCATGTGCACATGGCCCTGCTGGCTGGATCCTGCCACAGGACACTGTTGCACAGAGCGTCCATCAAACCAGACAGATCTGCGTGACCTTGTCCCGCATCTGGCACGTAGCAGCGGGTCTTCCTAGAAAATCGGGACTGCAGGCAGACAGACCTCTTCAGGCATGCTGTTGCAAACAGAGCTCCCTCATATCTCTGCATACCTAGAACTCGCCCCTTGGCCAGCTAGATCACTGCCATTTGCCGTGCAATTTCTAAGGACTTAATCCTTACATAATTAACTTCCCTGTTCAGTCTGCAGAGAACAGTGCTGGGGTGCCAGCAGACAGCGTGATGCAGGGTTAGCTATTGCACTCACCACGCTCTTTTGTAACCTCAGCCATAAAGCAACGCTTAGGAGTCAGTTTTACAGCAATCACATGCAGTCTAACTGGGGAGAAGCACTAAGAGGTTGGTTCAGCTGTGGGCTTTACTTGCAATTACGAAAGACTTCTTTTGGGAGCTAAATGGGTGTGTGGTTTTAATAGCTGGAGATTCTCCCAGGAGCTGGAAGGGCTCTTTTTGTTTGGTTTTGTTTCTTTCTTTACTTCTTTTAATAAAGACAACAGCAGCTGGAAGCATTTCCTTGAAGTTAGCCCGTGGTGTTTTTCTCCTGTTGCAGGGGTTTTGTCTGGAGGCTGGGTGTAAGGGGTTTAAGGTTTCCCCCGCCGCAGGAGAACAAAGCCTTTATAGAGCGGTATTTTGGAGCAGGTTTAAAGGGGTGCCCGGCTCCACGTGACCGCTGCGCCCAGCAGGACATGAACATGCCAGCGGAGACGCTCCCTGCCCCATGACAGCCCGGCCCCCCCGCGCCCCCTGCACAACACGGGGGNGTGCGGCACTAGGGCGAAATGGGAAGTGCTGCCTGTGTCAAGGCCAGCCCCAGTCCCCCGGCATTAAGGACATGAAAGGTGATGGGCGGGAGCCAGGTGTTTGGCAAGACAGAGGTTTGGGGAGCAAGAGTCAAATCAGTAGCTGGAAAAGTAGCGATTGTTTCACAGGAGGTACTGGTAGCTAGCTCTGGATGGCAGTAGCAGCTTTGTCTCTTAACAGTGCCTAGGAAGCAGCGACAGTCTTCAGCGAATAGCATCTGGCATCAAAATGTCAGGACTGGTCCTCGCTCTGCAATGGGCCTACATACACCAGGGACTTCCAAAATCTGTCCCTGGAGAAAATGTATTGCTCATATATACATATTGCAGTATGTACATACTGGTGGTATTGCCTGGTACTCACTGTGGGTCTGAATGAATCACAGAGATGCTCCATTCAGCAAGTTCCCAATTGCTTACATGCATATTTTAACTTCTGCTTGGAAACCAGACTGGACACTGCCATGTGAAATAGGCAAAGAATCTCACACTGGTTTTCTACTAACACCGAATAGGGAACTTCATAAATGCAAGGGAACCAGAACCACCCCAAACACTGTTTTTACTTTGCTTTTGAATGGGTTTGTTACAGTCTTGTATGCTTTCAGGAAGAAGCTGTTTTGGTGACAGAGCAGAGTATGAGACGGGATAACAAGAGCCATGGGGTGAGTGGGCAGCTCCCACAGAAGGAAGCAGTGGGAGGCGAGGATATGTGGTGTACAGCGAGGACTGAGCGTGTAACGGTGGAGAAGGGGAGGCAGTAGGAAGGGGAAGTAGGAGCTGTGGGTTTGCTCAGTTTGTAGCTGAGTGGGGAAACTGGTAGACAGGGTGACCGCGGCTGCTGTAGAAAGAGGGTGGGGTGTTGGCCATGCTGGCAGGTTGGGAGCATTACTGCCCACGCTGCTCCCTTGACTGTGTCATCCTTGCAAAACTTCATTTTCAGGCTGATGCAGCTCTTTTGCCCTAGTTCCCTGATCCAGAACTGGAGGAGGAACTACATCCCTTAACAGTCATCTCACCACGGAAGCCTTGGATACTCCTGTGTTTGCAGAGAGCAGGACCAGAGCAGGGCTTTTGCTATGAGTCGGCGGGTGAGTTTTTGGCAGCGAACAGAACTGGGAGCTCTGACATTGTGGGAGTGGTTGTGTAGGCAGGACACTGGGCAGAATGGTCTGGCATCCTTTGCTGTGCCAGGGCACATTGCACCTTTCTGCTTGTCCCCATACCTCCACTGATCCTGAAAACAGCTCTCTGAATCAGCCATTCCTAGTGCTCTTGTCTAAGACACGAAAGAAAATGAAATAGCAAGTGGTGTAAACCGCTCCCTCCATCATACTGCAGAAGCAGACAGGCTGGTCAGGGATTTCAGCAGCTCTTTGGGGCAGAGCATAGATATGGATAAAGACACATCCTGATGAAGTCCCAGTAAGAGAATTGGTCCTTGATCATCCTTCACCATAGCAAAATACACAGGAAACGGATAACCGAAAAAGCTAACTCATGATGTATTCCTTCAGGAGGGAGAGCTGTTCCTGTCTCCCTTTTCCCTCCATAAAGTGCTGGCTGTCCCAGTCTCCGCTCCTCTGTCCCAGCTGCAGGGCTGTTGGGACCCCTCGGCGTGGCTGCACAGAGCCTGCGCACCCAGCACAGCCTCACCAAAGATACGCGTGATCTGTGAGCGCTGAGCAGAGCAGCAAGAGGATGGTCATATGTCCTGGCCATCTGCATGGGTCAGTCTTTGATGTTACACCAGTCCAGCTGTGGCTAAACTCTAAACCAGTCCAGTTTATCTATTCGGTAATGCTGTGGTGCCTTCTTAAGGAAGAGCAAACACTGGGAGGAATACATACTCAACTTAGGAAAACATTTTCTTCATTCTGGGGCAGGAAAATCATTCATGTGTGCTTAACACCAGGACCAGAGACTGACAGGACCTCTGTCCCTTCTTCAGAAGCCAAACTGGATATACTCATAATGTGAATGTATTTTTATTGGCATTAGCACAGGTGCACCGTTGCGTCTCAGCAAGGCAGAGGGGCTATTTTCAAACTGTTGATGCAAAACAAGCTGAAACAACAGCATCCATCAGACTACCAAATTGTCATTCACAAGAAGTATGGAGGCAATTTTTGTTTAGATAAAATTTGCTGGTAAGACAGCAATGAACACGAGATATTCAACGTTCTAATAAAATAGTAATGCTGCAAGCTCAGCGGCTCATAAAACATTTACAATCTGCAGCTAGTAAAGTGCAAACAAGAGATTTAAGCACTGCTGTTGCTAGATGGATGGAAACCAGTTAGAAGATTAGCTGGAAGATTATTCCACACAGGTTAGGATGAGGTTCATTAAATGCATATCAGTGTTCTCATTTGCTGTAGCAGACAGAGAGGACTGTAGGATTACACCTGTTGAAATAACGCTCATCTTTAGCTCACATGTTAAGCCAAACTAGCCCTTCTCCTAGGCTTCTTGTTGTAGTTGCTCAGAGCCCCACAAATTGAAAGGCATCACTAATTTCAAGCACTGATCACGACCTCTTTTGCTTCTCTCATCTCACTACATCCAGAGTTTTTAGGGGCAGTAATACCAGTGCTCCTGCAGGTTTCTGTTCTCTATATGTGATCATGATTAGGTCCCAAGCTCACACTGGGCTCTGGAAGGTGGGATGAAAGAAGGAGGCATAGTCAGGAGCCACAGAGCCCTCAGTAAGCTCAGGATAAGTGGTGTAATTAAGGATAAATACAGATAAACAGACTTTACTCACTTCAAACCTGGGTAAAAATTACTCACCAGGCAGATGATTTTATACACTGTTTGTTTATTTTCTAACCTTTGCTCTGACCCCATTCTATCATGGGCTACAGTGAATTGCAATCATCACTCTCATACCTAGGTGCCTCTGCAGAACTCCTTTGCAAATTAGAGGTTAAAAGCAAAGCGGTGGATAAGATCAGGCAGGGAAGTCCCCCAGCTGCCTTCCTTTGCACAAGAAGAGCTGTGTCCTCTATTTCTTTAGCCAGGTGATTCTGATTTTTTTTTTCTAAACAGTTCTTGTGTAAAACAAGCAGTCCTTGCTTTTTGGTCTCTTAGCCGGTAGCATGGGGATCACGACTAGGCAACTCTGCTTCTCTGAAGTCTGACCCATAATTATTTGATTTGCATTTTAGGAAGAAACCCTGGAGTTTTCTGGACCACCGAATGTGTGACAAATTAGGCAACAAAAACAAAAAACCAACCAACCACCAACAACAACAGCAAACAAAAAACAAGGGGGGGGGGGGGGGGGCAG